>VWYH01002778.1:54518-95674 GCA_013399365.1 Pampusana beccarii
GGAAAAGGTTCTTCCCCCAGAGGGTGGTGGACACTGCAACAGGCTCCCCAGGGAGGTGTCACGGCCCCAAGCCTGACAGTGTTCAAGAAGAGACTGGACAAGGCCCTCAGACACATGGTGTGAACTGTGGGGTTGTCCTGTGCAGGGACAGGAGTTGGACTCAATGGTCCTTGTGGGTCCCTTCCAACTCAGGACATTTTATGGTTCTTTGACTCTATGAAAGGTAAATGAAACTTTGTACTGTTCTTGCAGGACTGCGGGAGAGTGCTCACTGGAAGGAAGTACCCGGTACAGCCGTGGCTTGCTCCCTTCACCAGTCACTGCTCACTGGAGCTGCCTGGGTCTTGTCATCTATACAGCTTCTTTCTTCAAGTGAGGAAGAAGATACTGCATAAGAGTCAGCTAAATGGCAGCAATTACCTCAGCCAGATGTTGCCACAACAAATGCTGGCTTGCTGCAGTTCAGGTTGTTTCTCTTTTGACTTACTCTTTGTTTGCTAATTTTTTTTAATCCAAAGTTGGAGCCAAGAAATGCTGGACAGCCCTTCACATCACAGCAGTGCCACAGAGGATCCTTCCTAGTTTCACATAGAAACTTGAGAGGCTTCAAAGAATGCTTAGAAGTGATACGAAGCCCCCAGGGTCAAGGGAAATATTCCACTTGACTTGAATGGTTTTTCATTCTGTTTGCAACTGGGAAATTGAGATTCAGATTTCAGATTTACTGAGCAAAAGAATCCCTGTGCATCCGTCCCTTTAAAGAGTGCACCTGACAGCTCCTCCTGCAGTAGCAGCTCCACAAGGATGAGGTAGGAATACTGATGCTGGTGTTCCCTCACACAGATTTGAAAACACTAGAAAACAGGACTATTTTGCCGCTGAAGGAGATACTTAAGCAAGTGGTATCTGTACTTACAGTTTACATTTTTTTTGGTGCCATTTTACCGCCTGACTACCTGCCCTCAAAACTAGCCTGTCCAAGTAAACACTGCACTGGTCTTCACACTTATGTTTTGCCCTCTCTTCTGCATTTATACAAATACACACTAAGTCATCGTTACACAAGATCTCTTCTAGATTAGTCAGGAATTCGGGTAAGGTTCCTTCACTGCATCAGTGCAGACTTGTTCAATACAGGAGTCCTGGCACATCAAACATGTCACACATATGATGAGCGCTTGAGAGCTTGGTTTTCGGCTTTTTGTATTGATCCCTTAGGGTCTGAAGTTTTAGAAGATGATTGAGATCAGACATGATGGTATTTTCATATACATCTGCAGGTAAGGCTGCACCTCAAGATTTCCTTCTATCATTAGGTAAAGGAGGGAGAAGTAGAAGTGGGTTTGGGTGTGCCGTTAGTTGGCCACATTTGTAAAAGAGATAAATGCACAGTCACTCTTTCTGATAGGAATTGCATCCTTCCCATCACTCCGTAATCTACTCCCATACTTGAGGGAAACTGTAAAAATATGACAAAGGTCATTTATTTCATTTTGCCTTCACTGGCCGATAAGAGGCTGAACTGGCTTTCCTACACTTGTGTTATTCCTGCTGCCCTCTGAATTGTGCTTATACCTGTAAGAAGTGTTTGTGCCCGATTTTCCAGAAAATATCAGCCACTTAACCAATTTGTCCCCTCAGAGAAGCTTTTCCAGTCCAAAAAGTGTGATTACAAGATGAGCTCTTATTTCTCTCACGTTTCCTTGTTTACAGTGCACAAACGGTCACCTCACACGTGCCAGGACAAACAGATAACTTAGTCATCTTGCCTACAATTTCTGAGGCTCAATATCATCTACTAAATGTTGTCTAGCTAGATCCATGTATCAGAATAAAAGCCTCAGCTCCAGTCTTCGACCTGAGTTCCCCTTTTTAACAAGCAACATAGAAAACGCTGCTTCGGTAGGAGGACCACTCCGATTCTCATTTTCCCCAGACGTTCTGCTCTGCAGCTTATTGTGCAGGCTGGAGTTTCACCACATGAGAGTGTTGATCCTGGAAAATGTGCTACAGGTTCATCAGCAATGAAAACATGTCACTTGCCTCCGCTCCCTCACCTGACCCATGCATCACAGGCTGCCGAGACTACAGCCTCATTTTTTTGGCTCAAACCACCCCAACAAACCAAGCACCGCGCTGAGCGGCAGAACATCCGCATGGAAGGAAATCCCAGGCCCAAGAATGAAGTCAGATGCGCTGCCAACCACCCCGGCCCTGTGACAGCGCTGCCCTGCCGCGCTGAGGGAGATCACAGGGCCTGGAGGGGCTAGAAATTTGGTAGAGCCTTCAGCTGTCCCCGTGTACCTTGAGTTGAGATCATAGTGGGATGTAAAAGCTTTTAGATACTTCCCTTTCATGGAGGAGCTTGTAAAAGAGGATGCAGCCTTTGACTTGGATCTGAGCAGTGCACAGTATTTATAGAGACCAAATATCCACTACAGATATGCTCAGCTTCAGAAAGAGGAACTGTATAAAAATGAAGAAGCATTTTAAAAGGAATTTAAAAGGGGCAGCTATGAGAATTAAGTTCCTACAAGCCAGACGGAGGTTCCTGAGGGATGCCATATCAGTAATGCAGTGTCAGTACATATCACCTTTTCAGAAAGGCTTGAAGAAAGGGCAAAAGGCAGCCAGCTTTGTTAGTCAGCAGAGCAAGGAAAGGCATTAGAAAGAAGTTCAAAAAGCTGAAGGAGCATCCAAAGGGAATAAATAGAAAAGACCATAAACTCTGGCAGATTAAATGTAAAAATGCAATAAGGGTGGCCAAAAAGGAGGACTTTGAAGAACAAATCACAGAAATTATCCAAACTAATTTTTTTTTTTTTTTTTTTAAACATCAAGACCAGAAAACTTGCCAGAGGGTCTGCAGGAGCAGCTAAGAACCAGCCTGCCAGAGGAGTTACCTTCACAGGCACTTTGCGTAAGAAGCAAAAGCTCAGGGAATTTCCCATCTTTAAACTCATGTCACATCCAAACAGACCTACAACTTCTTTGTGCAATGAAGCTTTATTTTGGTAAGCGAATTATCTCTGTCTTTTCGGCAAGCCGGTCTCCTTATTGCAAATGCCTCCACCCCCTTTATACTACCTGGTCTAACAAACTCGAGAACTCTGATGAGGGGTTGCGCTACAATAAAAATTTCCTGCAAGGTGGGTGCCAGTGTAATCGCTGGCATGTACAAGTGCCTGGCAAGAGATCTACGGGCAGCATCTGAACCACAGGCCAGGGGTCAGTCCCTTCTGCATGTGCCTCCTGCAATGTGGACGCAGCATTGCAGAGAGAACCTCAGGCTGGAGGGAGACATCTCAGGCCCTCGTGAGGAAGGGTTGGAGGCCACTGTTGCCTGTGGTACTTTTAAGCACCTCTATTTTGCAATAGCTGGTCTACATAGTATTACCTTTTTTTTTTTTTTTTTTTTTTTTTTTTTTTTTTACTTTGTAGATTATTCAGGGAACTGCTCCAAGGTAGCCGAGGCCCCTGTGCAGCAGTTATTGCTGCCAGGAAGAGAGCATAAGGGGAAAGGTATTTTTATAATTCTGGTCAGAGCATAGGCCCAGGGACACTGATGGTGGGGAGTGCGAAAATGTGGCACATTCATTCCCCAATGACTTGAGCAGCCATCAGGGCCCTTCAAGCACTTTACACTTCGAGGGGCGTAACGCCTCAGTACATCTCTCAGAATTTGCTCGCCCCCAAAGCGTTAGGCCTGGTATGAAATACCTACTTGGGTTGCTTCAAAGGTGTAGTTGGAAATATTAAATAACCCTTTCAATTGTTTTAGAGGTATATCTGTGACTGTGTCATACATCCCCCATAGGCTTTTAAATGTTTGCTTCTTCACTGAAACACAAAATTAATATTGTGCTACTTATCTCTTCTGAAGCAACAGGTAAACTTTCAAAATGTCAGGACACACATACATATAGAGTAATCACTATCCCTAAATCCTGCTGTCAGAAAATAATACATACTTTGCAAAAATGTGATTTTTCTAAAAATACCTTAGGAAGTGCTCATCATTTTTGTGCTACACATAGAAAGAAAAAAGACCCCTTTGAGTGCTCTGTTATTCTAAAGAGCCTGTGGCAAAGTGACGTACTTCCCTATTTATCTTCAGGAAGGAACAATTTCATCAGGTACTGCAGGAGAAAATATAGTGCTACATTATGCAAGGGATTTTCCATTTAAAATAATTGAGTACTTAAAATTCACTCTCTTGCTCACTCAATAGAACACTCAGCAATTCTAAAGCTGGAAAAGGCCATTAGTATAATCTCATCTGACCTTCTTCATAACAGAGGCAACTAAACATCACCCAATTTCCGTCAATAATGCATTTTTTGGTTAAAGTCTATTTTCCGAAAAGGATCTAGTCTTCATTTAAAAACTTCTGGAAGAGAATTTGCTGTGTCCCATATTAGTCTGTTTCAATGCATAACTGTACTCAAAGACATATATTTTAATTTTTCTGGCTTTACGTAGCAGCCAGTCAGTTTGGTTTATGCCTTCCTCTATCAAAGGGAAGGAAGAGCTTATCCTTCACTTATATACAGTTGAGTCTAACAAGATACGATTATAAAAGTAAGAAGACTCAAATTTTCATAATTGTAGAAGCAGCTTAAGAAAAAAGTGAGAAGGGAAAAAACCAACCCCTGTTAAAGCTATTTGTTAGAAGCCTCTAGAGTAAGGGCACTGTGATTGTAGATTAGACCATGCCATTAGGAGGGGAGAGTTCTACAGTCTGCACTAAGACAAAACATCCATCAGTGTTTGATGGGAATTTCAGATTTGTAGTGACTGATTAAAGAGTATGACACAATTTTCTGTATTTAAGTGTATCTAAAATGTTACTAATAAGTGCCATATACTTGTAATTTCCCTTCCAATAGCATTTTTAAATTCCATTGTTATAACTGCCTAAGCTAGTGCAGTTAAAGACATTTAGAAGTCCGCCTTTCTTGACAGAGACTTTACAGTATCAAAGAAAAGGTTTTATTACAGATTCAGCATAGCCCTTGAAGTGTTTTTCTGCTAAAGACGTGACTTCTTGTTGAAATGTTTTCCTGAATCAAAGCCTTAATCCCCTACACGTTTAAGTCTGACTGATAGACAAATGTAATGTCATGATCTCAAGCTCTCAGATAAAACCATACATAAAGTAACACTTCAAATACGCCCTGTACCGTGCCCCTTCATGCAGGGCAAACCCAGGGTGGGTCTGGAGGTCTACATTTTTGTTCCCAAAGAGCAAAAGTTCCCCCACGCTTCTCCCACTCCAACCAGAGCGCTCCCCACCAGCTTCAGCTCTTCCCCCGAGGTGGGAAATCCATTGTGTGTGCCCAGAGAGAGCCAGAAGCAGGAGGACACAGCGCTGGTCCTGCTGGGCTGGAGATGTTCAGCTGGCTGGAGCAGCTGTTCCACTTTGCTGGGCCGGGAGGGCTTGGGACAGCCTTGCTGGGGGGGCACGCTGCGGGTAAATATGTTTATACCCATGTCTTCACCCCGCAAGGCTTCTTTGAGTCACCCACCACCGCTGTTGCCTTTTCCCCCGTCCCAGCAGCTCTCCTGCCGTGTCCCATCTCTGCAGGACTCGGCTGGGTCCGCAGTCTTCCTGCTGCAGGTGGAGAGCACAAGGCACAGAAAAAAAACTGACAGAACTGGAAGCAAAACCGTTTGCCCTCTGTCAGGGGGTTGCTCCTAGGTCAGCGCTGGCACAGCATACCGTGTCGGTGCCTTCAGAGGTGAAAAACTAATCCAGCACACGTAGAGAAACAGCAGCTGCTGGATGCCTGCTTTGAAATGTGTGGTTGTAAGGCCAATTAATGGAGGAATCTTTAGTCTTAAAATCCTTTCTTTATCTTACACAAGGTGGATATTCTGGCTAAAGCATTCGTTAATATATTTTTCATCTTTTTGGCATTTAACTCCACAGTTAACAGCACCCATAGTACATATCCCAGAGTCATTATGTCTTGCTTAACATCAATGCAACTGCCTAGCCAGTAAGGGCTGTTTTCTTGACAAATTCTCTGGTGAGGAAAGGGAAGGTGAGGCTCACTATTTCTGCCTGCCAACATGTCCAGTAATACAGCATGAGAGCAGTTTTCCTCCAGAGAAATGATCTTTGCAGGTATTATGGTTAAATGAAAAGTCACTAACAGGTTTGCCTCTCAGGCACTAAACAGTAATGCAGCTAACTAGAAAAAAAAGGCAATTTCTTCGGCTTTTGAAAGAGCACAGCATGTGTCTACTGCACTTGGATTTCTATGCAGAAACACATGAAACAGTGTCACTATTGGGTTCACATTCACCGGATGATCTTCCACCTAGCAGTCAAATATTTCGGCTTTTTCCAGTATATCAAATGCAAAGGCAGTTTCTTTTCACCACTGAACAGAGGTAAAGCAGCAGACATTTTTTCTGCAGCCTCAATTAAGCAGATGCTGATGGAGGATCTGAAGACTTCTGATGTTAAGACGTGTTCTGGCAGCAGTCCTAGTCCTTACCAGCTGATTTTAGCAAATTGGAAATAAATCTGCAGGATGAGAATTACCAGAAATGTATTTAACTATGCCAATGGAATGAGCTTCCAATAGACTTTTAACAACGCTGGCAGACCAAAAGCAACGCTTGTGTGATTCATGTTCTTTTTCTGAAAGAACAGCATATTGTGATCCTTCACAAAACATGTCCTCCAAAATTCACTACACTTATCAAAGCATGAACAAGAGCAGGACACAAATACTAGAAGTTACATGGTGGCCTGGCCCTTGGAAGCAAATTCAGGCCTTAATAGGAGTCTGGAAGGGTATAAATTGCAGAAACAACAGAAGAATACTGATGTTTATGATTATGATTATGCCATCCTGACAGTGGCACGTTGCAACATAGGGGTTTTTTTATTTCCATCAGAAAGGGCTCGTGCTCATTATCAAAGTCAGTGATGTTTCCAGATATATTCATTTGGCTGCCTTTCCCCATACTTTTATCTACATGCCAAAATAAATGCTTGCCAAAGATAAATTCACAGATCTGGCAGGCTAGGAGGAGTCTCAGGAGATCATCTCGTCCAGGATTCTGCACTGGAGCAGGCTAAAAGTTTCTGGACACCGTCTCTGATGCTTTTATCTTCTCGTTTTAAGAAATCAATTCCCCTTGGTTGTATGTCCTAAAACTTTGCCATGCTTTCAGGTATAAAGACGTATCTGAAGTCCTGCCTAAATCTTTTAGGTGAAGCTGAAACTGATTCTTTCCCTTCCCTAAATGGACATTTACAGTTGTTGCCCAATCTGCGTCAATCCCTTCCGAGCTGCTGTGCCGTTTCTCAGTCTTCTCTATTCAATCCAGTGCTTTTGCCTTCCTTTTTTTGTGAGTCACATTTTCTACACCTCTTATCGCACTCATTGTTTTCCTCTTGACTGTGTCCACCTACTGCTTCCAGCTGAGACGAGACAAAGGACTCCAGCTGGGACTCCACCACTACTTCAGAACACAGAACAATTGCTACTGCTGCCTACGTAAAGATAGTTTTGTTGTCGGAAAAAAAGCTCATCTCTTCCTCAGCAGTATCTGATTATTGACATACACCTAGCTTGAGCTCTGTAATGTGGATCATAGAACACCAGAACTGCAAGTGGATAAAGAGAGACTATCTAGTGAATGATACCCAGAAATCTTTAAAATATGTTTGTCTTGCTTGTTCTTTAAAAATGTCCAGCAGAGGAGACTTCATAATCATCACAGACAATTTGCTTCGGTGCTTCATTCTCTTCACGTTTAGAGGTAGGAGACAAAAATACTATCTTAAATCATACTGTAGGGTCCAGTCAGAAAAATCTCCTTCTGCTGTGACGCTGCCTAGCTAATAACTTCCAATTTTGTGTTTGTCTGCTGAACTTCTTAAGGAGGAAGACTTTTGTATTTGTCTTTGCTGATCCTCAGATGTTTGATTTCAGATTTTCTCTAATTTTTCAAGCAGGTGTTCAAGTCTGATGCTCACATCCACAGTACTTGCAACCCTGACCTATGCCACTCCCATTGACTAGTATTATGACCATAGTCTCTCGTTGACCTTCCAAACCATTCAGAAAAATCCTGAACAGAGCCAGGTCCAGAACAGAGAACTGGTAAACTTCAGTTGAAATTCGACAGCAAAGAGCTGATGAGTGCTCTTTGAGAGCAAATTTCTAACCATCGCTCACCCTTCTTCTCATGATCACATCAACATTGTATTTCGTGAGTTTCCTTACAGGAGTGTCATGGAGATGCAGCAGAAATGTCATTGGGATTGAGATTATACCACATTAGTTGTGTCTCCCTTTTTTCCCTCATTAGGCCACTTAGCCTGCCAAAGGCAGAAATTAAACAGGCTTGACATGACCTATTTTCAACAATCCCTGTTTGCTATTTATTTTGTCAGATTATAATAATTTAGGTACTTACAAACTAATGTTTTAATAGGTTGTTCCAGAACCTTCTCAGGAATCAAAGGTACACCAACAGGTCCAAAACTTTGTAGAGCACCACCTCCTCCAGCGTAAAAACACAGAGAGCACATGTCCACAGGCTTTCCAAAATCATCGCATCAGAACACAGGTCTCCTTTCGCATCTGAAACATTGCTGCTGTTTACCCAGAACTGTGATTTCCACTGCGCTACCGATATGGCCTCGTCAAAGGCTCAAATGTGACAGAGTGACATTTTCAGGGTTTTTAATTGTTAAGCACCACTGAGCATTTGCAAACCATTATTCTCAAAGGTTTGTGACTGAACATAATTCATGCTAAAAGGGACTTTACACCAAATGACTAGACCTTGCCCCTAAGCAAAATCACAAAAGTACATGTAAGAGGGCAAAATGTATGTTTTTTCTTTCCTAGCTCTGACTGTGGAATTGCTGAGTTGCTTTGATTGAGTCTTTTAAGAAAATGTGCCATTGGGGCAGGGAGAGGAGAAAGGCAGTGTCCTGAGTGGGGTACCACACCCTGAATGGAAGCTTGCGACACTACAGACGTTGGGGTTATAATTCTTCTCAGTTATCCTATGTGGAAAAAGAACTTCATCTGCCCATACGAGTGTATTAGAAATGTTGAGCTATGTTCACAACATTTTCCAGGAAGCAGAAAATACTATTACCCCCTTTCTTACAGTCAGAAAAACATAAAGAGGCCTTGTTCAAGATCAAAGTGAGTCAGCAGAGAGCACAGGATGAAACGAAGCTAGTCTCATGTTTCAATAACTAAGACAATGCTGTCTTTTTTCCCTCCCTTTCAGATAGCGTTCACCTGTGTAATCTTATCTCTAAGCCAGAAAAGCTCTTCAGAGGTCTGTAGTTGAAATATTGGTGAAGGTCAAAGGGAAATGAGCTTCCTCACTGAAGAACCAACCGCCTTGTTTGATGCTCTATTGATTTACAAGACCCTACAGAAATGTTAGGGAGTATGATGTGACTAACGAACAGTTAGTGAAGTTAGCTCTCATACAGTATATATTTTCTTCCAAAAATAGCTTTTTAAAATACAGATATCCCTTACAGAACCAGTTACAAGGTGAAGAGTCCCCTATCTCCCCCTGCTTTATTTTTTTATTTATAATACAATAAAAGGGAGAAAAATGAGAACTGTAGTGAGGCTGGGCTGATGGTGATGTTGCTTCAGAGAAACCCTTAGCACGTGCCCATCTCTCTGTAACCCGAGCAGCAATTCAGGTCTCCCTTGGACAGGTGCCCATTGCTCCAAACAGTCATCAGGCCGTTGAACTGACTGGTGTCCTTGCCTCAAATCACTACAGCTTGACGCTCCAGGAGTAAATAGGCAAAAAGCCTGAGATAAACTGGACTGTGAGGACTGAACGAGAATTTACAGACATGTTCTGAAATATGTCTGAACAGCAAACAAGTAACTGCATTTCCGTGCATACAAACCAGCCGTAATCTGATCAGCAGATGCATATTTTCTTACCTCATTCAAAAGAGAGAGGGTTATTTTCAAGGCAAGGTTCTGTGTAGGTGCATTCCAATTTTCTGTAAGACTGTCAAAGGCTATTGTGTAGATAAGTATTCACTCGAAAGAAATACACAGAAAGTACCATTCTCCCTTTAAGCTACTGAGGATGCACAAGATAGACCATGTGTCCGTATATAAAACAGAATAAAATAAGTTGCTCGTGTGGCTGCATCCAAAACGTGTTGTAGTTGCCACTTTCATTCACAGGATTGCATGAACAGCAACAAACAGATGCTTGAAAAGTCAGGTGAATGGAATAAACCTTATCTAGAATGCTTTGGCTGACAGATGAAAAACTCAAGGGAGAGTTGCTGTAGGAGCATTAGTCAAGAAAACAGCTCACAAAAGCTCTTTACAAGGCCGGGAAACATAAAAGCAACAGCAAATTATCTGGGAAGCGGCAAAGCTTTTCCTTTTTTTTCATTGCCATATAATTATATGTTGTAATATTCTTTCTGTCTGAAGGTCACGGTGTGTTTATAATCATAAAACCAGGAAAAACCTGTTCTTTAAACATGATACAAGCTTCTACCAGTTATTCTATCTACAGGCTTGAAAAATTAAAACATGACAGCCCAAAAAGCTTGGAAATTTCAGATCCCTTCTCCAGAAAAAGAAAATGGGAGATGTGATCTCCTCCAGCCTCAAAAGCCTTTTTTTCCCCCAGGGTTAATTTACTTGTGTATTTGGGCACTAGTTTCCACAAGTCCAAAATACTACCATAGCGAGCTGTTGCATTTGGCAAAGTGGCAAAGTACGGCAATCACATTCAGTGTTGTTTCTGTTGATAAAACACAGCAATTTGTAAATTCTTTGGGGTAGAAATGGAGTTCATTCTTGACCCATCCTTTCCAAACACTGTAATAAAAAGGGTTAAAGGTAACAGTAAGACCCAAGGATACAGGGCAGGATGGCAGAGGTTGATAATCGATCCTGTTGAGATGGAGTTAGGGATGGAGAGAAAGCACTAGCGTAGATGCTGGTTTAATTCCTGGAAGATGGTGGCTAAGTTCCCATTTCTTGCACATGCTTGCTGTTTGCTCTTACAAAGGTCACTTAGGACTAGCTCCAAAAACAGATACATGCATTAAATGCCATTGCTGATCTAGGACTTAAGGCTTTCTGCACCTCAGTTACTCATCTGTAAATTCCAGACAACGGTACTTCCCTATTTTAGTGTGGTATTTGGGAGATAAATACATTGAAGACATTGAAATGCTGCAGTGGAAAGGGCCATGCAAATAGCAAAGACAGAAAGAAGTGAGCCTCAGTTTCTAATGTCTTCCAGGACTCCTGGCTGGAGGTGTGGAGGGGGCACAGGGGCTGGAATTAAGGAAGAAAGAGCTGGGGTGGAAGTGAGCTGCCAGTCCCCACTGTAAATGTTCCTGGAGGGCAATAAGGGGTGCTTAGTTTGAAAGATGACGGCAAAGTCAGTGTCTTTTACAAAGCAGAAGGTGGCTGGGTCTATCCTGTGAGCAGGATAAAATCCTCCAAAAAGCCTTGGCAGAAACCACATGCTTTTCGCTATGAAACTGCATCCACTCCCTTGGCTATGGGCAAGTGTGTTTTGACAGCTTCTTCTGTGGAAGGGGAGGGGTGCTTGTGGGTTTTATTTAATACCTCCATCTGGAGGTTAGCAGCCTGTGACCACGGTTTTAACCTGGCAGTATGCTTGTAGCATTACATCTGAAGAGGAGGAGTATAATGTGAGAAGGGGTTAGGAAAAGGCAGGTTTTGTTCCCACTGGACAAATCATTTTACTTTTCTCTGCCTTCCTTTCCCAATTCCCAGCAGTGTCCTGGAAGGCTGCAGTCCCCAGGGAGGAGAGATGTCACAGCTTGACATCACTGGGTGCCTTGTTTCTAATTCCCTGGAGAACTGAAAGTGGCTGTAGCTGTCTGATGACTGAAAAACGGCTTTCCTAAAATGTCAAGGTCCTTCAGTCTCCAGGACCACAGTAACTCAGCCAGAATTTTCTTATGGTCTAAACCAAAATATTTTCAACAAAGGATTTGCATTGGTCCTAAGAACAATGTGTTTTACATCTCTTCTTCCCATCGTTTTCCCCTCAGAAGAGTTGGTGGGAGACCAGGCAGAACGCCCCACCTGCACTGGTCAATGGCATCGCTCTTCTGAAAAGCCAGGCAACACACAGCGTGTCAGCACACCAACAAAGCTTGGCACTGCGCAAAGGAGGATGCAGAAACCCAGCCCCAAAAGGGTTACTCAGACGTACCACCGGCCACTTCCCTCCTGACTGGGAACTAGAACTTTGTCCGTTGGCACTAGTTTTATTTGAGATTCTAATTACTGTACAAATACTGATTATCACTTAAAATGTGCAGCTCAAATGGATGATTGTCTCTGAATTGCTGTTTTTGTAGTCACTTACGAGAAGTCCCACCTCCTTGCGAGATACAGTGTGAACCCACAAGGTTCATGGACACTGGGCACGAGATCTTCCTTCTGGAAGGAGCCTACGTACTGTAACCACCGGGTGGAGGTTGAGTTTGTACCTTATGTTCCTTGGAAGCAAAGGGATTCTCTTCTCCTCCTACACAGCCCATCTCCTAAAAAAGAAAAGACAGAAATAAATATTTAAACACACCGGCTGATATCACCATTACAAAAACAACAACAAGAACAACAACAAAAAACAAAACCAAACACAAACAGGAGAAAATTAGGCATATTCAGCTGGCTTAAATACCACCAAGCACTGTCTTTGTCTCGTGTTTCCTGCTGTCTGACTCAAGACACTCTCACTCTGCGCTTCCCTCAGGCTCTCTGAATTGCTCTCCAGAGGCACTAAACCCACTACAGGCACAGACATTTAGGTGGAATTTAGGCTGGCTGGAAATGGCCCAAAGCAATTCAAAAACAAGTTAGAAAGCAGAGCCACAGAAAAAGAAAGAAACGTTCTCCTTATTCACTGATATTCTCTGCTCCTTGAAGACCTGATGTGGACTGATTGCAGGTCTCAGATTTCATGGAACACTGTCTTCCGGTCATTTTTCTTGCTCTGTTATTTTTAATTTTGGGATCTGATCTTGGCAAAAGCAGAAACATCTCTTATACAATACATGATATATTCTAACTTCGATGATAACTAAAACTCTTGTCAACAGGTTTTTCATCCACAGAGCTCTCAATAGCTACCCACAGAAAGGATCCTCACTCCTTTTCCATGCAACAAAGCAGGATTTATGAATGTACTAGTATTTCAAAATATGTCCTCTGGTGGGAGAGAAAACATTCTCCTTTTTTCCCTTCCCAGCCATCACTCTCTTCCAACTCAGCTTTTATCTCCATTGAGGGGAACAAAGCCTGATGCATCTGTCACTTTCGAGCAAAAAGGAACAAACATTCCTATGGGCCTAGATCCAAACACACTGAAGGTAACACGAAGTCTCCCAAACAATTCAACTAGCTTCGCATCAAGCTCACCAAAGACAAACATACGCAGTCTGCACAATGAAAATAAATGAGCATCAGGATTTTAAGCCTCTGCCAGCCCATGTGGTGAAACTCAATGAGGCAGCTGCTGTCAACTTCTTGACTAAACCAGGCTAATAATTCTATAAAATAGGTGAGGAAATCCAGCTGCAGGGATGTGCTGCTTCTGAGTGGCATCAAAAATTGGCAGGGAAAGGGCATCCTGGCACAAGCACGTGAACTGGAATACAATTAAGGTGCCTCCACAGCAAATCGACGCTTTCTCAGCAAGCTGCAGATTTGAGAGAGCCTCTTGCTTGACAGTGCATCATAGTGGTGCCTTCATCAGCGCCCCGGTGTCCAAGCGAATTATTAAAGCAGTATAGCCACATGAGCACCTTGCAAAGAAGAATAATTCTTTAGAGGACAGCTTTGTCTGGAAAATTGTCCAGCTTTAGGTCCTGTCACGCTGGCTTTCTCCCAGGTGGGAAATGTGGTCTTCTACCTTATAGTAACCACACACAAGGGAGATGGCAAAATGATCAGCGTCTTGCTCTCTGATATCGTACCAGGGGGAAGAAGCTCTGTCCTAAAAAAGCTCTGAGGCGGGAGAATGGCCAGGGTCCCAGTGATTTACCTGAGGAAAACATGGCGCAGGAGAGAATCAGCTGTGCTGAGGAGAGATTTACAAGAAAAAAGGCTCTGTGCTCCACAAAGCAGCAGGATGAGGCAGCCGCCAGCTCTCTTCCCTTCCAAGCATCTATCAGCTAGAAAAAACACCTGAGAAAATTGCCCTGCAGCTCTGTGTTGCTCCTTCCTCGGATGCAGCTGGAAGCTGAAGGGTCCTGACCCTCCTGAGTAAGAGCACTGGTGATGGGAGCTGGTCGTGAAAGATCCCATGGTAACTTCAGCTGGAAGGAGAACATTGAACCCCAGCTGACGATGGCATTGCCTGTGCAGATTCCCTTCTCACCACTCTGCCCAGTTTCAAAAGCGTTCAGCACTCCTCATTTTCTGCATTTACACTCTCCAGGCTGCTGATTTTCTGCTATTTCCCACACCAAAAAGAACTGAGAGCTGTCACATAGATACATTAAGTGATTGGGAAGAGATTTAAGACTGCCAAGCAAAACATCTGACAGAAGTCCAGAGAACTCCTCTGATTGCTAGTCCCAAAGCTTAACTCCAGGTACCATATTTCTAAATGTATTTATTTTGTTTCTATGCTGGCTGCAGTAAGGAGTAATGACAGAAATCCTATGTGAATTAGGTCAGGCTAAAGCAGCACATAAGAGGGCCTTGCTGGCACACCTCACTAGCGTGTTTTCTGTCCCTTTTCACATAGTCCCTATACTGGAGTCTGTTGGTAAAAGTGCTTGGATTCTACTCTCCCCAAACTTCCCCCAGCTGGCCTTGAGGTCCTCGACCAGCAGAGTGAAACACGGCCTTGGCAGAAGACAATTTTAATGGATAAGCCTAGATTTTTTATCCCAGCCCAATGTATGTTTCAATTGGATCTATAACCCTAATAAAAGCCACTTCCTATGAAGCTCAGCTGCGCAGAAGTGGCTATTATTTTACTGGGAAGTAAAAACAACAACCCCCACGTATTACCAGAGACTCTGAGCCATTAGATGTGCTCTCCAGCATTTATGATCTGATTTGATGTGTTGATGGCTGGTTATTCTCATTAGCTGGTCTCTGGACTGGTACATGATGTTTTTCCACAGTTCGGCTGTGCAGCCTACCGTGTGAAGGTAATTAGCACGAGGCCAATGGATTAACGGGAGAATTAGATGTCAGTTGTGTTTCCATCCCCTCGCAGTGGCCTGAAGGAAATGTGCTGTCAGCTGTGCCATGTCAAGAGCCCCTGGGTGAGACGAAGGCACGGATGTACTACTAGGAAGGCAGTTGCTGCCCTTATGAACTCGCACCAGGGAAAGACAAGACAAACAAGGCGGAGGTGAAGCAAAGCCATAAAGATTAAGATATTTGTTAAACAAGAACGTGCCAGGTGGGAGACAGGGCTCTGCAAACATGCTGCCTTGCAGATGAGTGCAGGCTTTTAAAGCAGTTTTACCTGGCTGCCCCACTTGCTATGACAGATCCATCCCTTGTGTTAAATAAAAACTAGCCACTGTGCTAAGGAAATCTGTGCGAGGACGATCGGTCACTCTATACCAGAACCAATAAAAGACCAAATGAGGAAAAACGGTGGAAAGCTACATACGCAATTACAGCAGAGCAACTCTCGTCTCATGAGGCCTGACATTTAAGCGCACAGACATTCTCTTGATGCATGTGAGGTAATGCTGTCCTTGAGGGCAAAATCACTTTAAGTGATATGACTGCAAGAAATATAGTACTTCACCTTATTCCTAAATCATCTGAGAACAGAAAGCCTTTTGTTTTGTTCCTTTGTAGTTTAGGAGAGGGTGCAGGGTAGAAGCTGGAAACTGAGAGCATGAGCCACACCTACGTCTGATGCTGAAAAAAAGTTGCCTTTACAGTTGGAACAAAGAGCTAACAGACTTCAGCTCTCAGGCATAAAACTCTTGCCCAGGCTGCATGAAACCTTTCTGTTGCCACAAGGTATTGCAAAAGGTAGGGCTGGATCCTAGAAAGAACCTGGAAACAGATCTTGCTGCCCAATGTGATAGGTTTGCTTCAGTGCTGCTGACGGCTGAAGAAAAGCTGGAAAAAGTGGCCTGCCTGCATAGCATGCCCAAAAAACAAGTAAAGAAAGGCAAAAAAATAGCACATAAAGAAAGCAAAATGTGAATGTTTAGGTAATACAAGAAAAAGTACAAGGAAAAGTATAAAGTGCTGGAAAAGCTGAACATAGTAGCTCAGGGTAGGATCTTTAAAAGTCTTTGAGTACGAGGATGGAAAGAAAGCACACAGGGTCAGAGGGATTTAGGCAGATCTAGATCACTTTGAAAAGCCTAATTCAACCCAGCCTAGGTTTGAATCTAAACTGAACTTGCAAAACCGAAACATGTCAAGGAAGCCGCAGGGCTCACTGTGTTCCATGTGAGGGACACAGCCAAGAGAAGGATGTCACCCTTGATGTAAACTGCTGCATCCGCAATACCGCCTGCTGGTTCACTGGAGAAGCTGGTCAGCTGAACACAAAGGTGCAGAGACACCGTGGCAAGAAGGAAGAAAGCCACTCACCCACCGCCCTCGGCACCTGTGTTGCCCCCAGCCTGGTGGGGCTGTGAATAACATAATTCCAAGGCCACTGCTATTGCAGTTTTTACAGTCGGGTCTTACTGACTGTATGGTAACATGTTGCTATTACCAATTTACAAGTGCAGCCCCCTTAACTGCTCTAAGTGTATCTATAACCACGTTCTGGTCCTAAAACTAGCTCTAAAGCACATCATTGAGTAGCTATGGTGTGGATGTGATCCCCCTGCTTTGAACTCGCAAAAGGCTAAATCAAGGCTAAGTGACTTATACCCGTGGATTATGGCAGCCAGTTACTGTCTACTTCAGCTCCACCTAAACAAACCATCAATATGCAGACCTGCCATATTGACTGCCTGTCAGTCAAGAGATGCTCATGTTCTCCTGATATACCCAGTAATCCACTAAAACATTACTGGGTCCTTTTAGAGTAACCACCTAAAGACACAATGAATTGCACTCAGAGGAGATTACTTAGTCTATAAAAATATTAATAATCTTTTAAGATAGCAGGCCAGGAACTAATGAGCAGAAGCATCTTTTAGTGTGCCATCAACAGGGAATATTCATTATCATGCCCAGGCTAGAGGATGCTACATATTTGACCTGTAATTATGTTTTTGAGAGTGTGTGCAGTATACCAGCTGCTACTACCAAACTTGATTTGGCCATCCATGGGAGATAATATGGGCCAATTCCTGACAACAGCTGATGGCCCATTCACTTTGAACAGATCACTCTGACAAAGCACTGCATGAGCAGAAGCCAGGAGAAAGAAGTTGGGGGGATGAGTCTGGCTCTTGTCCTGCAGCTGCCCTACAAGGGCATTCTCCTCAGCTGCAGGAAAGACAGAGAGGAACCAAGTGACAGGACATCGGATACACTGATAGTGATGAGGAGGGGCAAATCCTGATTTGCCTGGGACAGAAACAGTATCAGGTATTAAAGCAGAGGGCGACTGTCATGTTTAGGGGAAAATGCTGAGCAACACAGCTGCATACATGTGACAATGCAATTCCACCTCTCCAGGGCATCACTCACCCTCTGGGCTGATACCGAGGAAGCACGCAGGGGTGGCCTGCAGAGCCATCTTTTACATTCACATTCTTATAAACTCGGCCATGCAGCCCCAGCCTTTGAGGAATAATCACGATGAGCACAGTGGGAGGAGAGCGATCTTATCTGCTCATTCCCATGAAAATGCCCGCAAGCAGACGCGGAGCTCAGCGGTGGGTCCTCAGAGACTGTTTCACATGGGTAACTGGAAGATGTCAGCCACAAGCAGCTGTGACAGCATTTTAGGCAAGCCAAGTGGTAAATTGATGGCATGTGGCGACATAGATTGGGTCAGCCTCAAAGCAGCCTGACGGGGGGCAAAAGAAGAGGGAGCCACATGCTGCCATCAGCTGCACCATCATGTGGGACAGCTGGAGGCCTGGGGCTTTGCCAAGCTGTCAGCCATATGGCAAGTGAGATAGAGAACCATTAATCTACAGTCCCACAATGAACCTTTCCAAATAATGCAAGTGTGGGACCACATTAGCACACCGCAGACCTCGCTGCACTTCTCCACATGAAAGGCAAATCCCACATGTGTGTCCCACGACCACTTGCCATTCAGGTAAGTAGGGAGATATATTAATAGTTAATGGTTCCATTGGCCTAACTCCACGGGTGAGTCACATGGCAGGATGCATTTGGGATGGCAAGGTCCTGCTAGCCATACAGAGCTCTTGCCTTTCAGTCAAAGTATTTTCTCTGAAGTCTTAGGAGGGTTATCAGGGATAAAAACAGGGCTAAAGCTCAAGGGATTTGATTCTATGGTTCAAGGAGGATGTGAATTTGGCACTGAAGCCATTGGAAGGGGAGCCCTCTCTACCCTCAGCGGTAGGAAGCTGATGTGATTGCCTTCTTTGATTTTTGCTTTTGGGAGTTAAACAGTAAACCTTGGTCTTCCCCCAGGGCTGAGCTACAGAAACAGCTAGGATGCAGCACTTCAAATTCCAGACAGGCACTGTAATAAAATGTGGAAATTGGATGCAAATTATTTACTACATTTATGATACCACATTATTTACTGGTACTGCAGTTTGATAATCACAGTAATAATTTTCAAATTACCTTTGCTCAGCATTCACTCTCTTTTATGAGTGCTGAAATGCTTCCTGTTCCTAAGCAGAGAGGATTTCTGAGACTTTTCCTGTGCTCGTAAATTGAAACAATATGCAAATGACTACAGAGGCCCAATGAACTTAAGGCTGATTTTCAAGGGCACAAACAGCAGGGAGACATGATTTCTTTACAGACAACAGGACATTAAACTAAAGATTTGTCAATTTGTTGCAGACCACACAGGAAGTCTCATGTAAAACACTGTGTTAAATTAATGGCTCCTAATTCCCAGCTAGTGAGGAAAAATAAGCAAAAAGCCACTGAACCAACTCTCTTCTAGCTTTTGCTTGCTCCTCATACAGAGAGACTGGCTCTAACTGTCTCTGAAGAGCATGCATATCCCAGAACCCGGTATAGTTGAGATGATAATCTGCACCTGATAAGCTGTACCCTGGGACACCTGCTCAGTATTGACTTGCTTAGGTCTAATTGTTGGCTGGAACACATTGTAAACCAGGCCATCAGATATGTGCTGGGAGTAGGTGGAAGATCAGAAATATGATCCTGGGAGCCAGGATCTTGGCATACTACATATCCAGGCAGGCAGTACTGTAAAGTTGACTACGAACAGGAAACTTTCCCATTAAATCAATTATCCACTAACAAATTCACCAGAACAACATGATAGGATAGCTCTGAATACTTCAGAACAGACACATCTAGGCAAGACATCCTGAGTCTCACAGCTTCTAAGAGATGCTCAGGGAGAAAAATCTCACCCAAGTCATCCTCCAGCAAAATGATGTGACTTGATATGAAGAAACACTGGAACATAATTCTCGCATGATGGTCATCTTTCAGTTGTGTTTTTCTGATATCTGCACCCCAGGATAAAGGCAGACATGGATTACTTATCTGACGATGCAAACAGCGTACATTTTTATCCCAGAGCCATCTATAAACAAAAGCACATTTATGTGTTTATTATGTATAATGCAATGAAAATAAAAAAGCAAACTCAAAACAATGAATAACTTCCTTGAAAGGGTTTTACTTAATCACGTGCATGGTCATGCTGAGTGATGCTGCTGTGAGTATGCTGACACATATTCAGCTTAGTTCTCTCACTGATTAAAAGAGGAACGTCTGTGAAATAGTCATTCACATTAGCAATTTAATGTGTTGTCTCATTCTTGTGTTTTTGCTAATTAAGGATGTTGTGCATCATAGGGCAAGATAGCAGACAGCAATTAGATATTAACTGTGCTCCAAGCTGTGCAATATATCCGGCACAGAAAAGCAGACCAGAAAAAGCCCGGAGCAAAATACAAACCTACTCACATCCTTTCTGAGTTGCCCTTTGAAATTACTATGACTAAAAGTGATTGGGCTTTCTACACACCTTCGGATTGCAACCTTGGTTGTTGTCACACTAGGATGAAATTTATCTCACCTAACTTTGCTGTCCTAGAACACAGGTGTCTGGGCTACTTCTGTCAGCTGCCTTTCAGGCTGATGGGGGAGAATGAGGCATCTCCTGACCACATGTGTCCTTTAAGAGTGGTCAAACCCAGGTGAGAAAATCCCTCCCATGCCTCTGTACTCACGCAGGCTGGCAAGAACTGTGCATGCATCAGAAGGAGGGGGTAATAGTTCATCTCTGGAGAGACTCTTCACTGGTGCTGGAAAGCACTTAACATTTACAGACCTATTTGAAGTATGAGAGCCAGATCCTCAGCTCTTATCTGCTCGCATCCACTTGGCAGGGGCCACAGAAGCTTGCAGATACTGAGTTCTCCCGAGGATTAAGCAGTCAGCAGAGGCAGTGCGTCATCATAACATATAAGCTTGCATAGTCTTATTGTAGCACCTTTACTCCAGTATTACCATCCTTACTCTCACTGCAGTCTAATTTTCTCCTTATCATCCCTACCCTGTGAAATCTATTGGTCTGCAGCATCCACTAGATGCTTCTCATCCAACACCTCATCGGGCATTTGTTCGCTATGTGTCACTTAAAAACCCTGTCCTTCCTTCCTGTGCTGTGAGAGCAATAATGCCTTCAGTAACACAAACCAGCTGGGTTTAACAAAGTCTGAAATTACTTACGTATTTCAAATTCACTATCTGTTTTTTCTGGAGCCTGTGTGTTTCACAGGAGGTTGGTTACTCAGCCAGACTACCCTTTGCAGTACTATTATAGAAAGCAGGTTTTTGCTCGCAGGGCAGAGTAGATGTTTGTATTTCACAATCTGCGTTTATTTGACAAACTCACAGTGAGGGATTCTGTTCTACTATAACCACAGATTGTCTTATTTACAGACAGGCTGAAACTAATAATTAGTCTAGTGAGACAATTAGGCAAAACCCATTAATTATCAAACGTGTAAACAAAATAGGTCTACATCAGCATTCGCAAAGCTGAATAGCTGACCTTTCCACCGTAGCAAGCCTTTGCCTTTTCTTGTCTGCTTTTCTTGCATTTGCTGCTCCAGTTATGAGGTTCAAACAGACCACAAGATGCCCCTCATGCTGTCACCCCACCGCTGTAAAAGCTGGTCCTGTTTTCAGATGGGAGGAGATCCTGCCTGGTGGCCCAACAAGCTCTGCAGGAATGTGTCAGTGTCCATGTATTTCTGATGGAGCCCAGGCCAGTTTCTGGGGGAAACACGCCTGCCAGGCTGCATTACATGGGAAGTCAGCCTGCGCTCTGTTAGCGTGTCTGGCTGGCACCTGCTCAGCTGTCACAGCAGCCAGCTCAGGTCCCAGCTTTCCTCAGCTCCCAGCTCCTCAGTAGCCTGCCTTTGGCAATAGAGACGTCTGTACCCAAGACCATCCGACCCCTTGGCAAATAAGAGGGTTGTTTCATTTTCCACTGAAGGTGTGCCAGCAACTGCTCTCTTTGGATTTCAGTATTCTGATCGTCTGCTATTTCTTATGTTTCAGGTGACATTTTTCACCTCTTTATCACCTGAAGGGTCTGCATTTGTGTATTAGGTGTGTTGTATTGTCCAGGATGGTGTTGGTTTCATTGCTGCCAGCAGAATTCAAGACGTCTTCAAGGAACAGCACAGTGTTGTCCTCAGCCACCCTCTTTTTATTATGAAGTCTTCCTTTCCTCCTGAGGCTGAAGATTTCTTACCTGTGTTCAAGTCTTCTCATGGACTACATGTATCAGAAATGAGCTGCATAAAACAAACTGATCGATGGAGTGGGGCAGACTGCTGTGTGTGTGTGACAAATAGCAGAAAAATGTGCTGTACCAGCAGTGGGCTAGGAAGCTTAGGGGAAGAGTGTGAAGAAAGCCTAAACATGTAGGAGTGGAGAGATATTGGCATGTTTCAGTCATGCTCTGTACACACTGAGCTTCCATCTGAGGCTGGGTGGCTTCTGGTCCCCGACACACAGAGACCGTCAAGAGCTCAAGCTCTCACAGCTGGATCCAACTCTCGGAAGTCCATCACCCATCAGTGCTGCTTGTAATGCTTAAGGCCAGATTTTCAGACGATTCTGTTGATTTTTTGAGATGAGTGGAATGCCTGACCCTGTGTGGTCAGCCACCTCAAAAATTCTGCCAAGAAGAATAAAGTGCAGGTAGGACCTGTGCCGGTAAACCATAGCCCTCCATAAGCCAGAATAACGAAAAGAGTAACTTGTGCTGGGAATTCATATCCTTGCAGGAAAGGTATTGGTTTGCCAATGCCACTGTAGCTCAGTGAACATGCATCCTCCCATTAAACATTTCATCACCAACCATGAGACTGTGATCCACTAAAAGCTATGCATTTTTAATAACAATTATTAGGATCCATACAATCCAACTAGTCTTTTTAATTTTTTTTTCCCTGATACAGAAGTTTTTGCCAAGAATCAGCTTTCAAATAGTGGAAGCACCGTGCTTCGGGTGGTTGGTCAGCCCATTCAAATTTTGTTATCTACAGAGGCCTTCACACTTGCTGAAGAATCTTCTCTGTCTACTTGAATTTTGTGTTTGATGGAAATGCTCGGCCTCCAAGTCTAAAAAGTGCAGGTTTCAAACACAGCTGGTTTTATTCTGGGTGTATCTCATTGAGAAGCCCCAGGGAAAGATCACATGCAACAGTTTTGCATTTGCTGGCCTGCTGGAATCAGAACTGGAGTTACTGCCCATCCATGAAACACCTCCCATGAAATGCCTTCCGAACTATAAGCGAACCTTAAACAGAGTTATCCAACAAGAGCAAAGCTTCCTAAGGGAGCTTTTCACCCTATTTGTAGGGGCCGAGGTTACTTGCTTCTGCACCAGTAAATTCCTGAGACACCTGTACTTACCTGTTACAGTAAAGAAATACAGGAGTGGTCAATCTGCACTTTAGCCCCAAGGCATCTGCAAGACAAAACTAGCTCTGGCTTGTTCAGTTCTGATTCCGGAAAAAAAAAACCTATTAAATCAAACCCTGAACCACCCACAAGATGATGAAAGGTGTGCTTTACCTGCCTTTGATAAATATTTGGTCACCAAAAATCTGTCACAGGTGGGAACACAGACTCTAGGTTGCAGCTCTCCCTTTACCTGATGGTTCCTCACCCCCCTACTTTTTCATGAAGGATACAAATGGGAAAGACCCCAACAAGAGAAACCAAGAGATGCTCAGGGTAAAACACACACAAGCCTGGCATTAGGAGACATTTAACAGCCCCACTGCAAACTAGTAAACTTGTGTTTTTAAAGTAAATATCAGCCTTAACAGCTGCCTTAACATAGAGCTGAAACAAGATGCAGTTTCTCTTTGTTTCTGGGCTTTTTCTTTTCCTTAACATGGTAGTCGCTCACCTATATTAGGCACCAGACTCGAACAGTGAGTTCATGCAGAAAGAGAAGCACATGGAGAATCACCTACTCCTCTCTCTCCACCGACTTTGAGGATTAGCCTTGGGCATACCCCTCTGCACGTCCTTCTGGCTGGTTTGGGAAGTATCTTGCTCAACTTGCTGTTTTCTCTGAATCTCATTTTCCAATGTCCATACTCTATAAAGACACCTGTACAGGGCACCTCAGTATCTAACTTGGAGCCAGTTAAACTAGACAGCATGATAGACCCCATGTCAAAGGGTTACATACTGCAGTGCATAAACCCATTTATGGATTGCCGTCCCAGACAGTTTGTAAGGCAGACAGCAAAATTTGATCAATCTCACATTCACAGCTGCACTCGTTCTTGAAATAGTAGCAGAAGGACAAGCTGAGGGTCTGCGAGTATGAAGAGCCAGCATAAATTCTTTCTTCAGCTTAAATACCGCAGTCATCACAAGATTTCTGTTGTTATAAATCCTCAGTCACGCAGCTTCCACCCTTCAGCTGTGATATAGTAGAAAATATAGGGAACTAATACCTTACTACCATGACCTCTGCATTGGTACTGGCGCTTCATGACGTAATTCCTGTGATTCGGTTAAAGGCATCTTCTTGCTGTAAAGTTCCTGAGTTGCATTTGAAGCATTTCACTCTGCTATATTGAGAGCTTTCGTAGGTGATAGGTGGCAAATGAGGTGAGATCAATAAATATAAGGCCACTCTATTCATTCCAGCTTTGGGCTCCTACCTAAAGACAACCTGCAAAGGGGAAAGATGCGGGGAATTTTCTTTTTAGTTTCTCTTCTGATGTGAAAGCAGATGTGAAATAGCTTGACTTAGAAATATCAAGTCTTGCTTTCATTTCCTCACTGGAAATTTCTTTTGGAACAAATTCTACTTCTTTTTGAAGAGGGTTTTAAGCTTTCTTGGGATGAAGCTAAGGGAAATTTTACTGTGATTGCTAAACAGTCAGAGGATAAAGAACATGATAAATGTAAACTATAGTGAAGGGAGAGTGCAGAATTGAGAGTTCTAGGACACAAATTAAGTTAAATGTAGGATGAAGGCAGGATACTTTTAATAAGTATAATGAAAAGCAGAAATATCACATAAGCAATACCAACCAACACTATTGGCTATCCAATGTTCTTTAAAATTACATTAAGCAATAAATTCATGAAGCAAAATCCCCAGTCAGTAACAATTACAAAAACATCAAGATATAGTATAAAAGCGAGAAATGGAAAGTACATATGAGACCATAGGCAAGTTACTACCATCTAAGTCTTATAATCTCCCGTTCTACTAACCTTGAAATTACAGTCCTGTTTTGCAGAATTACACAGTAACTGCCTTAAACACTGCACATTTACACAAGCTGGTGAATGGGAAATAATTTAAAATCTCACCTAGTAAAGACAGGCCACATTATACAATGCAGTTCCTCAATTATGAAAAGAGCTCAACCCAGCTAAACAACAGTGTTTAGCATTTATACAGTTCTTTCAGTTGCAGCATTTCACAAATATCATCCAACTTAGGACATAAAGGACCTTCCCGAAGCATTTGCTGTTTGGCACAAGCTGGAGGTGACTGGCCACACAACGAGCTCTGCCCGTGCTCCTTATCTGCTCTGGTGCAAAGTTGGGTTGGTGAGCCCAGTCACTTCCACTGATGTGTGTGAGGAACACTCACCTGTACTCTCCTGAGCTACTTGGTAGATGTTGTAGGGGTAGTAACCTCCTTCAGAGGCACCACAACACCCACAAGGGAAGAAATGAAGCAGTATTTTCAAGTGCTCTTTTTTGTAATGCAGATATGCTCCTGACCTCCCCTTTGAGAGACAAGTAAATATTGTTACTCCTAATGACAACAGCATTCCTGTCTCATAACTTCTTTCGGAGTACCACCGTGGCCAGAAAAATTTCCAGCCTGTTCCCTCTCCCATTAGAGCTATTGACAAGGTGAAATGATGATTTATCGGTGCTGTGTTTCTGCAGAATGGAATTTTGGCAGCAATAAATACCTGTCCAGACAGACGATGTAATAATCCAAGCTTTCTACAAATGACTTAATGTTTCTTGGTGATTCCTAGAACAGTTTATATTTCCTAATTGAGTGAGGAAATGCATGGACTATTTTTCCTCACCATGAATCAGCTTCAGAAAAAGGTTAGATGCTTTTTAATTGGCTTGTCCTGTATGGGATGGTGAATTGGTCCAGTTGGTTGTTAAAAAAATATATGCAATTTCTCAACCTTTTCCGTCTGTGCATTTTTAGGTACCTTTGTGACTCATACAACATAACCAAATGGAGAAAGACATAAATCAAAGGGCTGGATCTGAATCCATACACTCCACCCTTCTGAAGGAGTTTGAGACAATCTTCATTTCACTAGCATTTGGATTTTGCTAGAGGCAGTTTTGTGGTAAAGTCTGATTCCTTCAAATACACATACAAATGCACACACACACATACATTCTGTAATTCGCACCACGTCTGTGCATCTCTGTGATCGATTCTTCTAAATAGTGAAAACTGCCCAAGGGATACCTGCTTTACATTTGGTTGACAAAAAGCTTTGATTGGAATGCAGTAATCCTGACAAGTGGTATCTGTTTTTTAACAGAAGTCAGGACTAAGCATTCTTCCTGAGGCTACCCAATGAATCAGGAATAGATTTCTCTAGCCTTTATTTCCAGTTTTCTGTACTCACTACTTTGCAGCTCTACGTTGCCAAGAACTAATGACTGCCTTGCCCTTTTTAGGTCTCTCTTTTCCTTTTAAGAGTGTACTAATAAACACTTACACTAGCTTCCTCTTCTTCAGGGCTCATCACTTCATCATCTCGCAGAGCGAAAAGCTTGAACAGAAACAATGGAGCGGAACTCCTTGAACTTTAGGGATAGCAATATCTGGATTCTGTGTCTGTGTTTCGTGACTCACACTTCTTTGTACCTCTGAGAAGTAAACTAAGTGGATTGCCTCTGTATCACCCTATCAAGACAGCAGCCAGGCTAGCCAAGTTATTCTGTCTTATTGTAAATGCCTTGCTGCGGGAAACAAAGCATAACTATGCAGATCATTTGAGAAAGCTACCTGTTCTGCAGGGCATTGCATTTTACCATCACAAAGCAACTGGTGTAGGGAGAATACACATTACATTTCATCACTCTCCCCTGCTCTCTGCCTGTTTCTAGCTGGCCCAGCTGGATAAATTGCATGAACACATTGCTGATAGTAAGGCATCAACAAAATACTCTGTGGTGAGCTGCTGTATAAAGCTCATAGTTAAATAAAATGATCCCTAGTCCCCTGTGCAAATCAAATGTACTTGAATCTTGCATTTCTTACTTGCTGATTTCTATAAAATTATATAAAATGACAGTGATGAGATTAGCTAAAAAGTAGTGTTCACCCTTCGCATCCTCTGAAATAGCTGCAGGCTGCTTCCCTCCAGGGATCAGGTCACCTTTCACTTGATTTAACAACTATGGCCATTCCTAAATTTTGCTAAACACTCCCCACCTCAGCCAGATCAAATATTTAAGTTTCTATGTTAAAGACCACTGAAAATGTTACATGGTTGTTGGAGTAAACTTGCTAGAAATGAAATCAGAAGGATGTATACACAATTTTTCGCACCAACTCCCTTCCTCTTTTGGATAAACATGAGAGGGCTTCTGGGAGCTTCAACAGAGATTACTCAACATTTTTTTCTATGATTAATTCAGTAAGGGGTCATGGATATGGCAAAGAGCAAGTGAGCGTCAATGATGGTATTTAGATTAACCCCCAGGATGTTACAGCGTATACCATCCAAACTGGAAATCCAACACCACGCTCCATCTTTCCCCATCCCAGAAGCGGCCCACACCTTCACTCCACCGCACAGTCACCACCAGCTCTGCTGGAACTGCCGGTGTCAGCCATGGTACCAACCACGGCTATGGGTCAGCACCTACAAGAAGCCAGACAGATGCTGCTCAGCAAACCCAGAGGTAAACACGGTGCAATGGGCAAGCCCATACGCTCAAAGGAAAGCAGCCTCCTCTGTCGCTCCTCAACGAGGAGATTATCCTTTAGCATATCTTCCGAAGACACGTGCTCATTTCTTTAGTGCTGGTCATGTTTCTTCCCAAAGTCAGGTAACTTTTAAAAAGCTCCTTTTATGAGGGTGTTTATAGGACTGGCATTGAGTAAAACATAAATCACCTGCTGTTGGTCCCCTGCACCTAAGATCTATCACGAACTTCAAGCTTTTCTTGATAGGAAAAATTTATCTCCGATATCTGGAAAAAGGCTCCGTCCATAGGCAGGGCTATAAAGAACAACTAATTCAAGCCAGTACCTATACTGTGTTCTCTTTAAACAGATGGGGGAGGGAATGAGTAATGAAAATGCGGTCAGTAGTATTTATTACTGAGTTGCCTTCCCTGTTCTGTCAGTTATTGCAGCAGGAGGCCCACTGCTCCATGCCCTGCCTCCTCTCCCACTCTTCCAAAAAGAAACTGCATGGAGACTGAAAGTCCTCCTACTCATTCCCAGCTTGCAGTTAGGAAAGCATGATGAAGATCCATTCCCAAGAGAGAAAGGGTTCTTCTGTAGCAGACTTTTCCTTTCAGACCATAGCAATGATGCACTTAATGTCCAGGGTAAAATTCCCATCCCTGCCCCACAACAAAACCACGATTTCTTAGATGCGGTCCCAGTACAGTGACAAATTTGATGTTAGAATGACAGAGATCCTGTAAGCTTTTCCTTCATGGCTAACAAATATGTGGGACCAGTTACTCTCATGGTGTGAATCTCATGTTTGTGTGCACAGTGGCACTTGGCAGTAAGCGCCAATTTGCCTCTCGTAAGCAGTGGTGTTCTGCAGTGAGGTGTTCATCCCCATAAGCACTCACAGCCTGAAAGCAAGTGGACCGGGGAAGACATTCCAAAATCAGGCTAATTAGGGAAAATGGAGTAAATAATTTCTCCACCTAATTGGTCTCCTTAACATCTTACATAGACATGTTTTTTTCAGATAATTCAACCAAGTGATAATGTTTTGCCCTACATTTAAGGCACAACTTCAAAAAGAAATTCTCTTAACTTTGACTAAATCTTGCCCTGTTGACCAGCACAGGCTTGCATAACCAGCTTTGCTTTAAGCTTTCATTACACAACTTTTTTGAAAGTAAAAATCACCACCAACTTATTGCATTTCTAGTTCCCTTTAATCTCGAACTCAACAAGACCTGCAATTTGGCTTGCTCTTTATTTCACCCTTTTATGGTTGGTATACTGGTCAATTTTCCTTACAACATAGTCTTTCTCTGTATTTTTAATTCCTGGCAAATCTCAAAACTAGTTCAGAGGTGTTACTTTAAGAAGGGTGTGATGAAAATTTCACAAACAAAGGGATGTAGTCTTGTATGACTTATATCTAATTGAGATGCATTTTTTGTTTTTATTTTGGATTGCCACACTGATATTACTGCATGCCTAAGAATATTATTACAGGCAAGAGCAGCAGAAACTTGTTACCTGCTTCATGCAATCGCACCCATGCAGCCAACCAGTCCCTGGGAATCTAGCCTGGTTGCAGCTGATGCATTTTATGAACAGCATTCTAACCTTGCAGATCTCAGGCTACTTGCCCTTATCAGTGCTTGTACCTACCTGCTTCACGAGGTAAATTTATATCTGGAGTGGATGTGGCAGCTACCAAGTTGCTGCAATAATAGATGACTGACCTACCACTGTTCTGTAATGAACTGGTACATCTGGCTACTTGTGCTGGCTTAATAAGGCATTGCATGGTGATTTAGATATGAGAGAAGGAAATTACGGCAATTCAAAAAAAAAATCAGGAAGTTTTATCATTAGATAAATCAAAATTGCTGGACCAGATGTGGTAACACTTAAAGCATGAAGTAGCTTTACCAGTAGGTTATTTATTAATTATTCCTCAGTGATTTGTTCTCTTTTTGATGGAGTTATTAAGTGGGTTTTGGTTTTTTTTTGCAATTCTGTTCAATTCAAATTAGTTCTTGGATGGGGCAATAGTGCAATGGCATACGTTCTGCTTTCTTGGATTCAGTTGTGCTGCATCATTATATTTTTGAAAGTTCAGCTAGAGAAATGTGATTTTTACTGTCAAAGGAAGTAGCTTTTCATCTTCTTTTCACCTAATCAGGAGTAATAGAGAAATTCTGCACTAGGCTGCAGACGATTATTTATAAGGTAGTGATAATTTGTTCTTTGACAAGATTAGCTCTGATCACATAGCTGGTAGAATATTAATTTCATGCTTAAAATATAGCATGTGAACTTGAGATCAAATTAAGAATGGATACTAAAAAGCAAGTTCAAAAAAGCAAAACGTAGCGATCACTTCGGCTAAAATTAATGGTGTGGCTTAGTCTGACAAGCCAGAAGAGTGGCAAGATAAAAACCCTGCTTGAAATAGATTTTTGCTTGAGTGAGGGGAAAGTTGAGATGCTTGCAGTGTTTCAGTGTCCCCAGTATTCCGTAGAGGTTGGTAAGGAATCCTTTTAACACCTATTTTGATAAAAATAGAAAGGGCATCCCAGAGAGGGGAGGAATAAACAAAGCACTGATTAGCATTTCCTGTGATGAAACTTCTATTCCTGTACACCTGAAGATAGTGTGGAAAGTCACAGCTTTGGATTCTGGCCTAATCACCCCAAACCATTGCGTGCCTCAGTGAACAGAAGCCTTCAGTGAAGTCCGGTTTCACTAAATGTTTTACCTATATGCCTGCTTATTCTAAAGAGTGTTCTGTGCCCATTTTGGCAGCAACTGATGTCTAACAAAAATCATACTAAAAAGCAAAATCAGATGAGACCAGATGAGAGCAAAAGCAACCTCATGGGCAGCCTAAGAAACACATTGACAGTAGTTCAATACCTGCAAGCCATTACCAGAAAACCTCTAATGGTCAATAAAAGACAATAAAAGGCCTGACTAAATAAACACACCATTCAGTGAGCGTTCAAGAGCTCTAAACTCAGACTCCTGTATATCTCCTAGGGAAAAAAAAGATCGCTCAGCCAGATGACTTAGCAGGAATATATGGCACTAGTCCTAGAAGCCCTCCAGAAAGCTTCCAGGTCATCACAGAAACTGAAAGAAGTGTGATTGAGCTGAACTGCAGAATATACACGGGAATAAATGGGAAAAAGGGGTTTTCAGATATGTTCAGGGCTATTAGAGATTGCCGCCAACACCTATTACAAGTATTAGTAAAGAAGAACACAAGAGGAGTGGACTAGATGATATTTAAGGTCCTTTCCAACTCAAAACATGCTATGATTTTATGAAGAATGCACCTGTTGCTGGTCATTACAGAGGAGCATCTTGGGGATAACTCTCCCAAGGTTTATCATCTGCAGAAGCAACTTGCAGTACCAGCTATGAGGTTTAAACTGTTACCAGTGGATTAATAGCTTTGGAACATAAAATACAAATGCTTTCAAAATGAGAAGAAGGGATTTGAACCTAAAGAAAAATAGATGCCACTAGATCTCCTTAGTCTACTCTCCTATCCATTGCTGTTGTTGTTTGACCTCACTAGGTGTGCTACTCACGTGCAGAGAGCCACATGATAACCCAATACTACTTGCACAGAGAGCCATTTCTCAGAGCCAGTTACAAAAAGGATCACATAGCATTCTTGGCATCCTGTAGAGTGTATACTCATTAAAGTAGCATAATTATTTTAAAAGATGAATTAAAAATTAAACAAAACTACTCAGAGAGGAATTACAAAGATGACAGAGCCAAACTCTGCTCAGCAGTGGCAGATGGTATAAGAAGATATGGAGGCCACAAACTGTTCTGAGAAGTCCAGATTGACATTAGGATATGTTTTTGGTGGGAGGGTGGCAAAACACTGCAGTAGATACCCTTGGAGGTCTTCAGGATCTTGCAAGACAAGATTACCCATTGTAGTGCTGGTGGTAGCCCCAGTTCAAGTGAGTGTTTGGACGCAGTGATCTACAGAGGTCCCTGCTGGCCAATGTTGCTGTGCTACAGGCTTACAGGCACAAATAGACTGTGCATCTATGTGTATCCATGCACCGACATGGGCTGAAGGCCAAACAGCTGGAAAGCTGCTTTGCAGTAAAGCACCCAAGGGTCCTGGTGTACACCAAGTTGAACACAGGCCAGCAATGTGTCTTTGCAGCAAGAAGACCAACAGCATCCTGGGTTGCATCAGGAAAAGTGTTGCCAGCATGTTGAGGGAGGTGATTCATCCCTTCCACTCAGCACTAGCCAGACACATCTGTGGTGTCAGGTCCACCTCTGGCATCCCCAGTATAAGCAAGACATTGGTGTACTAGAGCAAGTCTGGTAAAGGGCTGCAAAGGTAATTAAGGGACCAAAGCACCTGTTGTATCAGGAGAGGCTGAAAGAGCTGGGACAGCTTAACCTGGAGAAGAGAAGGCTCAGCACAGACATTATTTCTGATAGAACGATGTAAAGAAGACAGAGCCAGATTCTTCTCAGTAGTATCCAGTGAACAGACAAGAGGCAATGGGCATAAAATACAAAGGATTCCATCTAAAGATCAGAAAAACTTTTACAGTAAGGGTAGACAAACACTCCAACACTGGTTGCCCAAAGAGGCTGTGCAGTCTCCAATCGTGGAGATATCCAAAACCCAACTGAACGCAGCCCTCAGCAAGCTGCTCTAGTTAACTTTTCATTCAGTGAGGAGCTGGAATACAGGAGCTCCAGAAGTGCCTCCCAGCTTTATTATTCTGTGAGGCTGTGACTGCAAGTTCTGCATTTTTTCTTCTGTGAGGAGTATGTCCACTGGTATAATCGCAATGTGTGGTTAATTCTTGGCTGTTCGGGTAGTGTAATACCTGAGCTGAGGTTTGACCATTACACACAGTCAGAGACACATGGGCTGGCTCTGCAGGTAGCCAGAGCAGGACAATAAATGTAATATCTAAGGTGTATTTCTGTGTGGCTGATGCTGTGCTTTTCCAGGATGAGCTAAATTTAACAGCTTTTACAGATCAGAGCTCAGACTAGTAAACTGCTGGCTCTAGCTGCATTGTGCTCCTGGAATTGGGACCACTGGACACCTTGATGCAGAGACACCTTGGCCACTCCTCATGTAGCTTGTTTTCATACTGAGTATGGGCTGGCTCAACTTGGAGATGCCTGCCTTTCTCTAAATTCTTTCAGCTTCCAGATTTTTTTCATGAGAGCATGCCCTCTGCTACACTGTGTAATCTAATGTGAAGCGAACAGTGTATCCATTTCCACCACCACAGCTTCTGAATGCTTTCTCTTCCACATCAGTAGAAAATGGTGCATACGACATTATACTGAGGCCAGCCTATGCTGACTTACCTATGGGAGAAGAAGAGGCTTCTGCTTCTGTGAACTCTGCCTCTGGACTTCATGTGAAAATGAACACGCATACATCTTTAGGCACAGTAAATCAAGAGGAAAACAGTGCAACAATGATTTGGATTACGGTGTACAACACTGAAAATAATGTTGCATCCTCTTCAGCCCCTACAGTAAAGTCCATCCTCAGCCTTTTTCAGTAATGTAGCTGCTGTACAAAGCCAAAGAGCATGAAAACAAGAACTATCCTACTCAAGTCCAAATGAAAAACGACACCTTCTTTCAGCTCTGCTTTTATGTTTAGAAATGCTGGCAATTTGGTCATGGCACCAAAGATCTCCTTTAGCCCACCATGCTCTGCCTCACCAAGGCTCTTTTCCTCCCATCTCTGCTTGGCAAGAAAGAGGAGGACGAAGAGATTGGCAGGACCCTGAGGGCACCAACAGGCCTTAATTGTCCTGTTGCGCCTCACCCGGGGCCTCTACCCACAGCCTCCCCCAGGGACCATGGGGCTGAGAGGGGATCTTATCAATGTTTATAAATATCTCAAGGGTGGGTGTCAAGAGGATGGGACCAGACTCTCTTCAGTGGTGCCCAATGATAGGATGAGGAGCAACGAGCACAGACAGAAACATAGGATGTTCCACCTGAATATGAGGAGATACTTCTTTACTTTGAGGCTGCCAGAGCACTGGAACAGGCTGCCCAGAGAGGCTGTGGAGTCTCCTTCTCTGGAGACATTCAAAACCCACCTGGATGCATTCCTGTGCAACCTGCTCTAAGTGAACCTTTAGCAGGTGGGTTGGACTAGATATCTCCAGAGGTCCCTTCCAACCCCAGCCATTCTATGATCCTGTTCTGTGAACATGGCTATGAACTTGCTTGGTGATCACCATCTGAGTCTGACCCTCATTATTGACACTGGACCTAATCCAGATTTGGTAACTCATGTTCCTTCAGACCTCCCTCACCACCATGGCCTTTCTTGATGATGTGGACTCTTGTTTGACCCCAGCTGACATCCCCAGGGCTGTCCTGCTCAGCCTTGCTTGAAGACAGTGGGACATGCTTAGCTCCCTATTCGTTAGGGAGCAGCTGGCCCTTGCTGAGGCCTGACAGATCAGAAAGGAGAACTGGTAGCACACACATTGTTGTCTACTGGGGAAACCTTACCTGGGCAGCTAGTTAGGCAAACACGGAGTTACACAAGACTTGCTAGCTCTAAAAGTGGGGAAAAATGCAGCCTGTAAAAGCTTTTAACATGGTTACATGTCTTGGAGAGAGACGGACAAAACTAGAGTAAGCCGATAGGAACATGTGCCTGGTGAAAATGTCCTAGATCCATTCAAAATTGGCCTCAAGTGATTAGTTCCCCTTTTCATGAACAATTTATGGAGCTACATCTTACTAGCAGTTGCTTTGCCACCACTTTTCACACCAAGAAAACAGGATGTTATGTCCACAATATGCCTGTAAGTATATGAAAAAGGCTCAAAACTGGGGCCCTGTCAGATCTAGAGAACAAAAGACTAAAAGAAGAGACACAGAGCATTCCCTTTCAAAGATGTGTCTCTTCTGAAAGTCTTTCAGGAGTTCCTCTTCTGGAAATATCTTTTGAGACTTTTGCCTTCATGTTCTGTCTCTGTGAGCCCATAACACTTTGGCCTGCAGAGGTGAGAGCTTTAAGTTGTGGCTTCCAAGAATAACTTGGTCCATAGGTTGTAAAAGCCTTGTATAGCATGGGTGTGTGCATGTTGACACCGGAGACACGGATCTGACTTAGTCCTCTGTGTATATCTGACCTAATTTTGAACTTAGCACTGCCTTGGCACTGCCAGCACCCTACTGGAGCTCACAGCAGGCTGCCAAACCATGCTGATAAAGAGAGCACCTGCAGAGAGGATTATCTGACCTGGTCTCTGGGCTACTCTATCTAGGCTTCTACCTATCATCTGTCTCCTAGTGCAGTTTACCAGTGAGAGTCAGGCTGGTACTTCAGCAGAGGATGCGAAGGGCTAGAGCTGGTGTGGTAGGGAGTGGGGTCCCTTCTGCCCAGCAGCAGAGCAGCGGCAAGCCCAGTTTCCCAAGGTGCTCTTCCAGCCCTTCTGCTTCAAAGCAGAAAAAAGACCCAATTTTGCTTCTGCAACTGAGATGCCTGGAGACAACACTGTTGTCACTAGTTTCCAGGCTGGATGGTTTAAAACTCTCTGTGGGTTATCTACGTTAAAGTCCAGTCACGGAATCATACAGAGGTCAGCAGCACAGACTTACTCTGTGATCAAGTGAAACGATACATAACGGCCAAACTGACAAATGAGATTTCCCTGTATCCCCTAAATAGTGGAAATGGTAAACATACAAACAGGACATGGCATAATGAAAAACTGAGGAGTCAGTCATTTTTTTTTTTCACTTCAAGATATAAAATATGTGTTCTTTAAATCTTAGCAATTTTGTGTATTTTTCACTAGCAGTTAATCTTGGAAAGACCTCAGTGAGTGTATAAGGTCGGGAGTTTGTGTCTTTTTTCAGTTTTTAATGAGTAAACATCGTATGTTGAGCTCTAAACTAGAGCAGGAGCTGTGACAGAGACAGGTCATGATAAGGAAACATCTCCATCTCCACTTTTTCTGCTCTCCAACACTGGTGTCATTGGGCTTTGACTGAGGCATGGAGTTGCAGAAGACTGAGTAGGAGGGGTTCAGAGAAAGAAATCTTGAAAAAACAGACACAAAATTATCACCTTTGAGTATGTATTTTCATTTGCCTTCAGTTACCTGTAGCAGGCAATGAGAATGACAAGTGGGAAAGGGAATAAGGCAACTAACAAGAACAGAAATGAGTTTGTGTGTCCTCATCTTGAAAATAAAACTCCAATGAACTGTCTAGTCCCCACAACTGAAGAAATCAGATTTTTGGCTACTGTTGTTGCAAGTTATATGCTCTCACTTTAATTATTAGCTGATATAAATTGCTGAAATATGCAGAATGTCCTCCCTGAGCAAAATAACATGAAAAACTACAAGGAGCTACAGATAGCACAGGGAGAGTAATATATATGCAGCTGACAATCCCTGACCTGTGGCTACATTGACAAGACAATAACATGAATAATGGCAGAAATGAGAAACTTACGTAAGTAACAAAACAGGGATCATGACAAAATGGAATTGCTGACTAAAGTAGAAATTATTAAAGCAGCGATATGATAAGCACCAAAAAGAGCAACAGGAGGGACAACGGAACAACGGAACAACACTTTGCGAGTGTGGTTTGTTTATTTGGGATGGGATGGGTGTGGGAAAGAGGAAGAAGCTGGTAGGGTGAAAAGAGGAATTTAAGGGAATGCAAATGAAGTAACAGGGACTGACTGGATGTACCTGCAACAGCCCTGCACTTGATCTCTGCAGTTTGGAGGACAATAAACTTGCTGTTTTCACCTTACTCATGTCTGACTTGCTTCCCTGGTCAGGAGGGACCTGGTATATTTTTCCTTGTCAGGGCCTTCAGTCCTTGCCCCAGTTATGTTGTAGATATTCCGGTGCCCAGTCCTGTCTCTGACACTGTTTCCCAGCTGGATCTTCAGTCTGTGTTGTGGGTAGTTTGTATCCTGTCTCTTGGACAGACCTCAGATCTATGTTGCAGTATTGTCTCCAGTTCTGTCTTGTGATGCTCCTGACTGGACTCCCTGGACAGACTCCAGACCTCACCATCACCTTGCCTTGTCTGGGACTGCTGATGGAGGCTGCACACCCTATTCACATACTGTCGGGCTGTGTCCTACCAGTGAGGACATTACCTGTGCTGTGATCACCCTTGGCCCCACCTCGTACTCCCTCATCGAGAAAATCTGCCTTTGCTGCTCCCTGACTCTACCTAACATCAACAAAGGAAGACCTAGAATGTACCACCTAGTATCACCATCACTTCACATCTTTGTCTCCTAGCATGAATTAAATTACTCTCTAAATTACCTTCTGGGTCTTATATATTGCAACAAACATTTATGAAAAGTGAGTTTATGTAGTTTTCTCCCACTTCAACATATTTGACCAGTAGTTCACATCTGAAATATTTTCTTCCAACAAGAAATTTCTCCAGGTTCTCTGAAGAATTTGGTTGGTGTTTGCTTTTGTCACATCTTTCCTTTCCATATTCACTGCCATGATGTTTTCTCAGCATACAATACTCAGGGTGCAGAACCAAAGGCTTCAGTCCTGATTTTACAGTTGCTCTGTGGGTTGCTCCTCCGTTTCTACATGAAAAAAGACAAGTCTCACTAAAGAGTAGGGATTCCTATTTAGTTCAACTGATGAAAAATTTCCAGCCAGCAAAACAACCCTAATTTATGCGAGCTCTGTGGAAACAGCCTTGGAACTATCGTTTTTAGTAAGAAATACCACTGTCCCAGGGAGACAAGGAGACAAGTTAAAATCCTAAGAAACCTAAGCAAGTTTTCATCCCTGCTTACTCTTTTTTGTATGCACTCCCTATCGCCAGCCTGCTTGTTTTAACAGACCCTCACAAATCTAGGCTAGATATTTGACTTTTTGTTGTCCTTTCAAAGCTAGTCTCTTCCATCCTCCTTCCATCCTTTTGAGTATACTAATACTTTCAACAGTTTTGGGTTAACTCAGGTGGTCAAGCTGTGGCCATGCATGGCTAATTACAGTGGAAGGAGGAAAATGAGTACATTTATTAACATTCTATTCCCTTCGGAGAGACTAGAAAATTACTTTGGCAGTTCCAGATTCACTGACATCCTGCTGGCAGCTTATTGCCCATGTTTTCTGAATTGCAATCATTTTTGAAAAATGTCGTTGATCCTTGACTGTTGACTGAGAGGGTGAGAATGGAATTCCAGGGATTTGATGCTTGATGACATTTTAAAAAGCTTTTCTTTACTGGGCCCCCTGTAGCCTTCCTCCATAGCGGACTTGAGCATTGCAGTCTTAATTACTTGCTGTGTTTCCATTTCTGCACGGCAGCCTCTGCACGGGGCTCTGTGCTCCTGAGGACTCCAGGAGAATTTCATCCAATGTAACAACAGTCAGAGAGACTCAGCAGTAGACAACTGGTCCTGCTAAACGTGCCTGGGCTGACTGCTCTACCCCTCCATGACATTATTCAGAGATAATGCAGAGAAGGACCTGGAATAAGTGCACAGAAACCAGGAAATCCTTTGTTGGCTTATATTAAGACCTTAAACATTTTTCTTTAGGGCTCTGCCTTGTCTTTATCAGACCCAACTGTTTTCTTCATGCTGTGACAATTAATTAGATTATTTTCATTTAAAGATCCAAGCCCACAAGATAACTGGAATGGAACGGAATTGTTTTCCTTTCTCTGCTCTCCCTCATTAGTAGTCTAAAGAAGTGTGAGTCTGCATTAAGTTTGTAACTATTCTGTTAGCTTGGAATCACTTTCTTCTCTTCTGCAGATGGAGATTGTGTTTAGATCACTATATTCCAGTGAATGGTTGTGGTATATTAAAAGTAAAAAAGCTAGTTATAGAATTTGTGTTTTCAATTACCTTGATAGTAAAAAAAGACAACAAAGGTAAGTCTCACAAAGAAGGTCAGCAAAAATCAAGTGAATTATGGCACGATTACTTATTTTTTACTATAAAAGTAACATAAAAGGCTACCTAATAAAATCTCTGTACTGAGAGGCTAATTGGGAAGATTACAGTACCACTGCAAGCTCTGCCTGCAACACAGGTGAGACTTCAAAATGCCATCCCATTTATTATGTATGTCTTCACAGGGTGATTGTCTCAGTTTCTTATGGGCTTGACCTACAAATGCAATGGTTGAGCAGTTCCTCTCCTCACTAAACTTTGAAATCCATGAGTGAAATGTTCACACTATTGCTGAAATGCTCACAGTAGTTAGCACTTCATTTGGAAACCTCCAGAGGTTCACTTTTGAGATGAATAGGAGAAGCGTGCACTTATCTTTGTGTTCACATCACACACTAGCTGAACATTCAGACAGATGCCTGAATGCAGGGCATTTGCATGTAGCATTACCTGTTCTTTACTGACATTAAAACTCAAGAATGAAAGTGATCTTGCTGACATAGGCCAGTACACTCAACATTTTCATGTGCCTGATTTAATTACACTGACTGTGTGTGTATGTACCTGTGTGTAGGACAGACAAATGAACAGAGTCAGAAACCTCATAAAATTCATGTCAACCAAGAACTGATTCTTGGTAGCTTATCAAGACTTCACCAGCAGCACAATTCATTTTTTACTAGAAAGAGTACATTTTCTGGATATTTAGAGGGACTGTATGAGAGACATGAGGAAACTGATTCTTATACCCCCTTTTTGAATTAGAGTTACACTTTGATTCTGAAATGTTTTGTCTAGAAACTCGTATTTCGCATTAGATGATACATGTAGCTAAGCAAATTTGCAAAAAAGCCAGCTCATTTAAGGACTACACTTTGCCAAGTTGAGAACTATTATTTTTATATCCTTGCAGATTTTTACTGCATTTAATTGATGTGTGAGAAACAGCCAGACCTCAAGAGCTGACAGCTTTGCTCCTGCAAAGAGTTGACTCTCTCTTTGCACTGCATAGCAGAGCCAAAGTTTACTGTTTACTACCGAGGTTGGAGAACTGCCTTTTCTCCATCTTTGGCAGCAAAAGGAGCCTTCCTCACTATCAGCCTACAGCTTTGAGGGAAGACCAGAACTGCAGAAGCAGCACAGTTGTGGTAGAGACAGCAAGAGTTCAAGCACTTGGCTTGAGTGCTGGGGGAGAGGTGACACCTCTCAAGAGAGAACCAGAGTAGTGTTAAAAATTCGGAGAAGACTTCTCATGTTATTAAACAGCATGCAGTATGGAAAACAGACCCTATACCATTCAGTAAGGGTCTTTAATGAAAGACATCACGAGGACATGCTTCACACATGCTGGAAACAATGGAGAAGCTGTGCCAATCTGTCAGTGGGGTGAGGAAATCTAGTAGGAATGAGCAGGGAGAGTCAGGTACTGCTAAGAGGGCTTAGGGAACAGGGATGGATCTAGGGAATAGAGCTGGAAGACAGTATGGGGGGGACTGGAAATATAAATCAAGAATGCAGCAGAGCAGTGGTTTCATCTTTGTGTGCATATTTAGGATGGAGTTTTCAGGCTTTCAATTACTTAATTTAAATTGAGGGTAGTGGTGGAACAAAATAGAGGAAGTTAAATAACCGAAGCACTTGACCAAACCCCAGGATTTCATCACCGTCATCTCCTTCTTTTCTGGACTCATGGTTCTGAGAGTTTTGTGAAAGTCTGGAAGAGGAGAGCTGATTTTTTGAGCACTTAAGAGTTTGCAGTGCTGCATTACTCTTGGATTAGCTCAGCTTTGGGTAAGAAATACCTCCAAAGTTCTTTCAGCTGATCCCTTTACACTGTCCTTACTTCTTCTGTCATGGAAACAGCGGTTCTGCTCTTGAGACTACTTGATCCTTGCAACTGTGGCTTTCTCAGGCTGTGACCTTTGTTCTAGCCTCTTCCCTCCTCAAATCATTATCATTTCAGGGCAGCTCCTCTGAGGTATCTACAGCTGGACCATGCATCTTAGCAACAGAGTGCCTGTACATAAATGCAGGGTTATGTTCTAAGCTTATACCAGTTGGACAAGTCTTCCATGGTCCTAGAAACATTTCTTCACAATCCCAGTAATGTTTTATCCCACTTCCTTGTAAGCCATCTTCTTACTTTCCATACTGACTCCTTACTTTGAGCTACAGACTCTGAAAGTAAACACACCCTTTGACTCTCCTGCAACTGACTGTCCATACACAAAGATATCAAGAGGGAGAGAAGCCAGAAGCACATGGCCTTCAGGCAGGAAGCTTGTCACCTTGCAAAGGGAAACTTCAGCCTCATACAATGTGAGCAGGCACACGATCCTATTCTGTGACCTGAAGTGTGGTGTTTCAAGTTAGAGTAGAAGAAACATGACAGGTTCAATTCCAGTCATAGCATCATAGAACGTCCTGAGTTGGAAGAGACCCACAATGATCATCGAATCCAACTCCTGTCCCTGCACAGGACAACCCCACAGTTCACACCATGTGTCTGAGGGCCTTGTCCAGTCTCTTCTTGAACACTGTCAGGCTTGGGGCCGTGACACCTCCCTGTGGAGCCTGTTCCAGTGTCCACCACCCTCTGGGGGAAGAACCTTTTCCT
>VWYH01002778.1:102709-225287 GCA_013399365.1 Pampusana beccarii
CCCCCGGCGGTTGGCCGTTGGGCGGCACGGGCTGAGGGGCCGGTGTGGCGGGCGGGCTTGCGGGGGGCCGGGGGTGCCCCGCCTGCGGTGGCGGCGGCGGGGGAAGAGAGGAGCTCGGTGGGCAGGTTTCGGCGTTTGGCGGGGCGGGAGGCGAAGCCGGGCGTGTGTGGGTACGGTGCTGTGCGCGGTGAGCGTCAGGCTCAGGTGCGGCTGGAGATGGCGAGGTGGTGCGGGGTGTACCGGCGGTAGATAACTTGGCTTGAGGGTGTCCTGCCCTCTTTAAAAATGAATGAGTAAATAAAAGGACAAAATTATCTCTGTAATGCTCTTATTTTAAAAACAACAACAACCAAAGAAGGCAAAAACTCACAAGTTTCCACTCTCAGATGAACAAATCCAAAACCTGCTTTTGTAACGTTTCCCTTAGTCAAAGGAGTTTTGGATTGGGCCCATAATTGGACAGCCTTGCTCTTGGTCTGTGTCTTTAGGCAATTTACAGTGACTAAGGTAGAAGTTAAATGCTAAGAACTGTGAGGTGTCTCCTGGCTTTGTTTGGTTTTAGTTAGTTTGAAATGTCTTGGGTTAGAATAACAGAGTTCACATGCACGCTTAAAGCTGCCTCCACTGATGTTGCGTACCTGCTTTCCTGTTGCAAAATCCAGAACAGGAATAAACGAGCCTTGCTGTAGCCTCTGAATAAAATGCAATGCTGAAGTTTGGCTTAGAAGAAGTTTTTTCCTAGATATTTTGTGGGTTCTATTGATGTTGGTTTGCTTTTACTTGCTCGTTGCTGAAGAGATGTGAAATTTATTTTGAAGACCGCAAATGTTGTGTTTTGTCACATATGCTGACTCAGTGTTTTGATTACAGTTTTCTGAAGTCATCTGAAGTAGAGGGATCTTGTTTGTTGAGTATATCATGCTAATAAATCTCACTGGATCATTGCACTTATTCCCTAGAAGATGCCTGAATATGCATAGAGATCTTAAAAGAGATGGAATTAAAGCAGGTTTTAGGAACTCTGGGGATGAAACAGTATCAGTCTTAATTTTACTCTAAGCAGTTAACTGAAATACTAAGAAACAAGACTGTAGGCTACTAACTGGTGAGGTGATAAGCAGTGGCCACAATCATTGCATATGAAGAATCTGTTACTGTATCTAACTGATGCAGTTTTATCCTCTGCGCTATAGGTAGATATGTTTTCCTGGTTTGTTAAAAGGTGTCTGGAATTAGGCAGAGTCAAAGTTGCATAGTTGTGTGAAACTAACTCTGCTGGTTTTTTTTGCCCTGTGCATGGCATAGTATACATTCAATTTAAATATTATTGCTTAACAGAGCTTAAAAAAAATTTCTAAATTTAAACATTTTCTGTCTCAGACTTTTCAGGGGAAAAGAAACCCCCAAACCACTAACTAAACAGAATTCAGAAGCAAATATTTACAGTGGACAGGCATCATGTTTTATGTCTTTCTGCTTTTTTTTTCAGAAAGTTAGTATTTAAAAACACACCCATACCATTAACTTGCAGTGGAGTTGGATGAGGCCCCTGTGCTGTCGGTGCACAATGTGAGAATTTTCCTGCAAGAACAGAATTTTTGCATTTCTGTCAAATGATGCATTGTGGAACCTGTTTGTTGAAGCCTTCTGGTGCTGACCTCTGGGGTTCCTCCTTAGTGGAGTCCCTGGTGAGCATCTCATGGATTGGAATGATATGGGTTGGCACACTGGATCGAGTTCTCGCATGCATGAATTTGCCTAGCTCTGGACAGAGTCATAAAATACCAAGTTGGAAGGGGCCACAAGGATCATCTGGTCCAACCTTTCTTGGCAAAAGCATGATCTAGACGAGCTGGCCCAGCACCCTGTCCAGCTGAATCTTAAAAGTGTCCAATGCTCAGGAATCCACCACTTCCCTGGGGAGATTATTCCAATGGCTGATTGTTCTAGGAGCGAAAAATTTCCCTCTTGTGTCCAATTGGAATCTCACAGGAGTAACTTGTACCCATTGCCCCTTGTTTTTCCCATGTGACTCCTTGTAAAAAGGGAGTCTCCATGTTTGTAGCCACCCTTTAAATACTGGAACATGGTGATGAGGTCTTCCCTAAGCCTTCTTAAGGCTGAACAAGTCCAGTTCTCTCAGCCTTTCCTTGTACGGCAGCTTCCCAGTCCTTTGATCATCTTTGTGGCCCTTCTCTGGACCCTCTCCAGCCTGTCCACGTCTTTTTTAAATAGCAGGGACCAAAACTGAACTAAGTATTCCAGGTGTGGCCTGACAAGTGCTGAGTAGAGTGGGATAATGACTTCTTTATCTCTGCTGGTGATGCCCTTGTTGATGTAGCCCAGCATCCTGTTGGCCTTTGCTGCAGCAGCACACTGGTTCACTCATATTGAGCTTGTAATATTGTTGGTATTGTTTTTCAGGACTTCTGTGTAGACTCCTTTTGGCTCATGTATCTGTATGCCCCTGAAGCTTGAATAGTGGGTAGAAATATTTAATAATTTAAGTTATCCGCTGTAGTTCGGTATCTCTCTTGAGTCCTTTACTGACCACAAGGAGCTTAATCAGAGTTTGAAAAGCACCGGTTTTGTCCACTGTATCTACCTAGGGGGTTTGCCTTGGTTTTAAAGCTTTTCTTTTCCCCATAAATTCAGTTTTCACTCAGTTCACATTTATTCAAATAAAAATGTTCTTCCCACCAAATTTAAGCTGAGGATTGGTTAAAATGTAAAGCCAGTTGATAAACTTCAATATTTGTATTCTAGGAGATGCAGGGCAGGCATGTAAATTACAATGGAAAGAGTTACTTCTCTGAACACAGTATTCATCAGCACAAAGACTACTAAGCTGATATTACATGGTAGATGGTTTGCTTTTAGTTCCCCAGAAAGAGGCTTTATGTGTCTTAGGGTAATGACAGTTGACATAAATCAAACATACTATTGTCCACAAAATCATGTAATCTTCTGTTGTTTGCAGCTTACTTCAACATATAGCTGCACTTAGAGCAGACCCGCCATCAGTAATAGTTGCATTACTGTAGCATGAAAATGGGGGTTTGATAAATAACTGGCTGGAGTCTAATTCTTTCGGATGGGTTGATGCAGGGTTTTCAGAGTCTGGTCACTAAATAACGACTTCCGTTGTGCAAAAAGATGTAACAGTGAGAGTAAACCAATCTAATGTTATGGGGTATGAACTCAAGGAAGAGTTATTTAGTGCATGATGTGAATTTATATACTGAACTGTATGTAAGGTGGGGAATCCTTTTTTTGAAGGATGACAAGTTAGCTCTTGCCGAAACCAGAAGACTAGACTTGATAATTTGATTGGTTTTAAAAGTCCTGCAGCTTGGTAGTCTAAGACTCCAGAATAACTCCTGGCAGTCCCACTGCTCCTCTATCTGCATGAGGAAACAATAGAACGTTTTTCTTTGGTGGCAATAAAAACAAAACAGGGGCGGGGGTTGGATGGATTTATCGGAAAGAACTTATTTTCCTTGTCATAAATAACTTTATCAGCATGGGAAACATTAAAATGAGAAGTTGTCAATACTGTCTTTCATTTGTGAAATCAGGTAATTTTCTGAAGCTTGCATTAATATACCAATACTCTGTAGAGATTAGAAAAACAAAGGAAAACAGATCAGGAAATATTATCTGTTTTTCTGGTTTCTCAGTAGTTTTTACTTTGGATTTTGCATTTAGGTTTGAACTTTAAATTTGGAACTTAGTTTGTGATGTATGTCTTTAATATTTATACCTACAAACTTGCAGTTTGCTAGCTGACATATGGTTTTACAAGTTGCAACTGAATATAATAGAATTCTAGATATCGGCTTTATTCATAATGTAATGAACTTGCATCAGAAGACTACTTATGAGATTTTGATTGTCAAAGGAACAGTTGAATTATTATATATTTTAAGTAGTAAAAGGGAACAACGGCCGATTAAATGGTAGTCTGGGTTTATGTAACTTTGCAAGAGTATCTCCTGAAGCAGTAAAAAGAGAGACAACTGTTCGTCTTTTAGTAACAAGGAACAGACAATATTAAGTAACAGTTTGGTGTGAACAGGCCGTGCAAGCAGATGGAGTTTATCATGGTGGCAGAATGAATGGGAGGGAGGAAGTAAGGGAATAACTTGGATCTATACAGGGAGAGAAACTGTGTTCAGAATGTTTATTGTATTGTAACTTACCTTAGCTATGTCTCTTGGTCTCTTGTGTTCCAGAGTTTGACCCTGTGATTGTTGACATGCTGTAGAGGAGCTGCAAATGTAGCAAAGATCTTGGCATGCTGGAATTTGTTAAATTTCCTTCCTTGGAGACAAAAAAACTTTTTGTTGTCTCACAATCTTTCACCTGTTTGAAAGATCTTTTTCTACTATGTGTAATAAAGATAGCAGTTGACAATTCTCTGAGAGTACTGTGTATAATGTCACATTAAGGCACTACTACTGCATTTATAAAATATGCCAACAAATTTTAGATATTGTATCTCCTTACAGTGAAACAAAACCAAGCAAACCACCCCCCAGACAAACATTTAGAAAACTTTATTCAAGGGAGTATCTTGCCAGAAAGAAGTACTTGGTCATGGGCCCTTTTTATGAGCCACTCTATTAGAATAATGCTCATGAGAAATACGGTTGTGCTTCAGTTGGATGCAATCAAAATGAAGGTATTAGGTGATGCTGAGCCATAAGAGTTAGAAATATAGTCAGCTTCCTTACACAGGAGTTTAAACTGGAGGATGTGGGATGTGGAATGAAGGTCATCACTTCAGCGAGACAGATGACTAGCTGGAAGCTGGTGTTAAAAAGGACGCAAACAACTAGAGAAAGTTACTTGACAGAAGTAGCTTGCTGAAAGTGGGGAGCTGTGTGTGCTTAGGGGACTCTCCTGGTTGTACAAGGTTACACGATATCTCCCTGATGCAACAGAGAGTGAGACAGCTTACCTAGCACACTTGTGCTGTACCACAACCTTCTGTCAGCATTGCTGAGAATCCCCAGAGAGGACAGATAGGTCCTTGTCCTGCCACACCACTGCCAGTTTGGAGGTTCTTTGAGTCTGCTCTGTGGGAAGGGGGTTTTCCAGGGGCAGCGTTCATTTCCAGGGTAGATTTGCTTCTGCCGTATATGCAAACCTTTAATTTGCCAGCACTACTGACAATCCGAGCCCAGCCATCTGTAGGGGATCACTTGATAAGGCAGACCTTTCCCAGAGATTGCTGTCTTCTAATTTGTTTTTTCCAGAATGAGTAGAGCTGAATTTAATGTTGAGAGAGACCTGACTCGACTGCCCTGGAACACCAGAACAGCTATAGGTTCTCTTGATAGAAAGTCTCAGTGTTATTATGAGTACATGAGTGAAGAGGAAAAAAAAAAAAGGCAACAAACCAAACAAAGCCCCTACAACACCACCTGCTTATAGCTGAATTGATAGTCAAATTCCAAAAGCTATTTCATGGTCTGCAGGAGGGCTGTTTTGTGCAAGGTAGCCAACATGCAGATTACCTGGCCACAGAAGCTGTTTACCATTGTTTGAAGCTGGACTTATGATTAGCCACTTCAAGTTTGTGTGTCAAAATGGAGCACAGAGGAGAAGGTGACGGGACACAGGTATGTCCCCTTTATTTCCCAGTGCAGAGCTACCTCTTTGACTGATTAGCTAGATCTGAACCAACATGTGGCGAAGGCAGGAGCAGCTCATAGGCTTAAGTGTTCCACTTCTTCCCATAATAACTGAGAAAAACCTTTCAGGAAAAATTCCCTTTTGCCAAATGAACCAGGTAGAAATAGCAGACCTTAGTCCAAGGGCATCAGGTTCCTTTTTTCTTGCTTTGAATGTTGGAAATAAGTGTTTATCACAGACATTTCTTGAAATTTTGTTTGTTTGTTTGGTGTGGGGTTGGTTTGTTTGTTTTGTTGGGGTTTTTTTTGTTTGTTTGTGTTTGTTTGTTTGTTTTACAGTGCATAATGTGTTTTACAGTTGTGTAATGTGTTTCTAACTCTTCCCTCTCACTGGTGCCTTATAAGGGAGGTAACCAGAATGCCAGCCAAAAATCAGCCTGATGATGAAAGAATTGTTCCAGTTAAAATGTCACTAATTTTTAGCATGCTGAGTCCTGTAGGAAGAGGAAAGCTTATATTAGTAGCTCCACAGACAAAAGCATTGTATTGCATTGTTTAAAGGCAGTTGTTGTTTCTTGAAGTTAAAGATAACTGGATTCTTCTCTTTTGTGGTATTTGGTGATTGGCAGAGCAGGAAAGGAAACAAAATTCAATGACAAGGTAAGGATTTAATAGGGGTACCTGTTTTTGGCAAACTGTAGAAACTGAATATGAAGTCCATTTAACAACAACTAAAAGTATAATTTAACAAGCACTAACATCTGGAATTCTAAGGGACTTTTGTGTTCTGCATATGAGCTCTGTGCTCATACAGTAATGAAAGACATGGCTGTTACAAGCGTGTAACAGCCAACTATTAAAGCACATTCCTAATGGTGGAGTAATGGCCTTTGGTTAACAGATATTTCTGTAGCAAATACACTTGGTGAGACTTACCAAGTAAGGTTGTCTTATGGTGCAGATCATAACAGTGGCATGTCTTGGAAAGCAGTTAAGTGCATCTTAATGAATTCTGACTGTCGAGGTGAAATAAAGAAATTCTGTAACTTCTAATGTCATTAACATACATCTTCGGTGGATTTTGTTGGTTTTGTTTGTGCTTGGTTAGTCCACTGAAGTAGTAAAGAAGTCTGAGCAGGCGGCTTGATATTCTTCATGACTGACTTACCATATTTCATTTCTGTAAATCAAAACTTTCATTGTGCCTGAAGAAAATTTCTCTTACTAAATTAAACTACCTACTTACAGTTAAAAATAAATTATTGCCTTCACTTCATGAAATTAATTACATCATGAATCTTGATTTCTGCAAATGCTGTAGGAAGGGAAATCATCGCATTCAAGGGGTGGAAACGAAACAAAATGACCCTGATTATATTCTAAATACAATTTCTAGTAAAGTCTTATTGTTTAGTCCTTCTACAATCTTAACAGGCATAGGTAGCATCTTGAGAAGTAAAGACTAAGAGCAGACAAGTAAGGTGTATTAAAATGAGTTCTCTGTGAATTCACCTCTCAAATCTCTTGTGAGCAAAGTATATAGATGACCATTTCGTATTAGATGGGTTCTTTTATATGATTAATTACTGTATGGAGACTCTTTCCCTACTCTGTCCTGTTTATCTTCTCTGTGAGTTTCATTTAACAGAAGAGTTCATGTGATGTATGTGTCATGTGAGCATCTTAGCCTGGCTAAGTTGCATAAGTAGCAATGTAAGAGTTTGTGTTTTGTTTTGGTTTTTCTTCATTTAAAAAAAAAAAGAAGTTAAAAACCTAGAGTAATATCCTGTAAATTGTTTATGGTTTGGATCATTCCAACTAGAAACTGAGTGAACTTGAAGTCAGCCAAAATGACAGTAAGATGTATAAGAATCTATAGAGCAGAGACTCTTTTGAAGTATTTGAAAAGCCCAATGTGCAGAATACAGACATTATATTAAACATTTAATGATGGGAAGGTAGGGGAATCCTCTCAGGGGAAAATAAAAACTTGTATGTGGTATAAAACATGAGTATAATTCACCATTAGTATCTGCTTGGAAGAGATACATGTGAAACTGAAGGTCCCCTGATATTCTTCAGCTGAATCTGAGTGTTACAGCTGTCTCTGAGGTTGAGTTATACAAGCCATGGAGTGGTTAGAGAGCAACAGAAGTTGAGGCTGTGGGTCTCAAGTTCAGCAAACCACGAACTACTGTCAAGCCACAACATGCTCCCAGACCGCCATGCACCCTTGATTAAAAAGCACTGCTGTCCCATTGACGAGCTGCACACTGCTGACAGTGTCTGTGGACCACAGGGTGGAAGTCATTGAGCTATGATGAGCTGTAGTATTGGGAACAATCATCTTCAAAACTAGTTTCAGGTAAGAAAATTAATTGTGGGTAATTTATTATGAGATTTTGAGAAGAACAGCTTTTAGACTGAAGTGAGATAAAGATCTGGAAAAACAAAATCATTTGGTTTGGAAGATGAAGGGAGTAGAGAAGGGGATTCCTTCATGCTCCTGTTAAATCTTTTTCCACTTCTTTCTTTTCCCTCCCTGTCTCCTCTTCATGAGGCAGTGGTAAAGGGAAAAGAACCAAGTGGAATACTTTAGATGTTCAAGCTTTGCTGGCAAACCTCAAAGAATTTCGAAAATTTTTTAGCTTTTTCCTTAATATCGCAGCATGCACCACTTCTTTACCAGCTCTAGTTCTCAGTAGTTACCAGTGTTTACAGGCAACATTCATCCATTCCTTCAACAGGAAGGAACTCACTGAAGTCACTGTGAGCCCCAGGTGCATGAGGAAATGCAAAGTTGGCTTCAAGGATTTGAGGCCATGTAGCTAAGATGGTGTTACAGAAGAACAAATGTGAGGGATGAAAACTTGCATTTCAGCTGTGCTGGCATGGTAGTAATGTATGGAAGGATGGAGCTGCCCAGGTGAGGGTTATAATGTGTTTACCAGCTAATCAGTTTGAGCATGTAAATCTTGGCATTTCCAGAGGGTTATTTACACCTACGATGTAATTTGGATGCAAGTGAACTTGTATCAGAATTTGTCACAGGAACAGTGACATGTGCTGTTGTCATCCAAGACGTACTGTTCTGGGCTTTGTCACAGCGAGGAGTGCGAAATTGATGCTGTGCTGGTACGATCAATCCCCCTGACAGTGCTGTGAATCTCAGACCATGGCTGTGTTATTGGGCTAACCAATACATGGATATTCAAGTTAACTGATTGAATTGCAGCTCTAATCCCAGTTCCTTCAATCAACATTAGTGGTGCTGGTATTAGTGTAGGGTGACTTAAAGGAACTTTCCACTTGTTTTTTCAGGAGGCATCAGAGCACAACCTGCGTGTTCCTTCGCATCACGGTGCCGCTTGCTCTAAGCTCATACTGAAAGCGCGTTGTCTCTGACAGCTCTGGTTCATTCATAACTCCAAAGTGTTAGGCTCACACTTGGATACCTTTAAGCCCCATTTAATCCCAGAGGGCACCTGATTCATGTTAACTCTTTGCTTCTGCTCACAGACACGTAAGCCAATTGTGTAGTGCCAAATGATAAAAGAAGAACAAATCCTTTTTGGTGTTCAGAAAAAATAGATGAACGTTATATTACCCCAACAAGAGAGAAGAGAATTTCACATGTCTGAATATACCCTGACCTACAGCACTGATTTCAGCTGCTGTTCACAGCTTGTGCTGCAGCCTGGCTGCTGACAGAATGACTTTGCTGAACACTTTTGCTGGAAACTAGCAAAAGTGCATTGGAGCCTGCCAAAAAAGCTGCTACCTTCACCTTCTTGGCTCATCAGGAAGATGCAAAACTCTGGCCATGATGAGGATACAATGAAGAAACATCCTTGGCTGTTATCTGTTTGAATAAGCAAAATAACTTTCTGCTTTGTAAAATAATCTTTATGATTAAAAAATATTTTTTTAGATAAAAATAATAGATACATATCCATTTTTTTCATGTGTACTTTAGATCACTGCATTTGAAAGGGTCGAAATAATAGTGGAAAGTCAAAAATGAAAAAGGAAATAATTATGACATAATTGGGGGAAGTGGCTGTACTCTAATAAAGATAACCGATTTTAGCTAATTTTCCCTCTGCCCTTTTTATTAAACAAGCAGTAATATTTATAAAGCAAATTTCAATTTTGTTTACAGTCCAATCTCAGTTTCAGATTTTGACCCCCAGGCATGGGATGAGCCTGTGTTGTTTAGGGATTAAAGGTTGCAAGAGAAAAATTATGATGATAATTTTGGTTATACTATTTCTCTTTTAAAAACAAACAAGCAAATGCAACCAAAAAACCAAACCAAACCCAAAAAAAACCACCAGAAAACCAACTGTTAGTGTTCTTTGTATTTTTCCCATGTAGAAGCTCATTTTTGAGACTAGTCTTGACAGCATCCTTCTTATTTCTATTTGACTGTAATTTTCTCAGTCTGAGAAACAAAGCATAAATGTATTTACTTGGTTCTTTAGCCTAAGTGCTCTGAAGCAGTCATGTCATCTTTAAAGAGCGCTGCCATACAGACTAAGAGAATAAAAGCTTCTGTGTTCTTCCTTAAGACATTAGAGAGCAATAGTGAATCTGCATCTGTCTGTGTGCAGTTGAAGAATGCAGTTGCATGGTGAGATTTGCTTCTGTCATTGTGGGATCTAAGTGCTTTCCCTCCTTCTCCTGACTGCCAAGGCAGGGCTGGATTTTTACCACAAAGATGTTGGTTAAGTAAGGTCCACCCGCTGCCCCCCCTTCTCTTTGAACTGTAAAGTGAATCCTCTCCAGATATTGCAAACTAATAAACCACAGTAAGAGCAGTGCAGATTAATCTCCATATTTGTCTTGAATGGAAGGGCCAGACTTCTGTCTGGAAAGTCTGAATCTGTGCTTTGGGTGCAGCTTCCTTCTATTCAAGGGTGGTGATCATCTTGTCAACAAAGCATCTGATTTACAAGATGAAGTCACTTACAGAAGTAGATTTCCATCATGTATGTGTTAATACATCTAGGGAGGGAAATAGGGGCTTTTTTGCTTGTGATATAACCAAGCACTGCACCTGCTTATGGTTTTTCCCCTTTTCCTTGGGTGGATCAGGAATGTAGTTTGTGCTTGACCAAAAGTGTAGGACTTTTAACAGGAATAAAACTTGGCTCACCCTACTTCTTACAGGGAAGCTGCACTGAATGCGTTCTAATGGCTTTCCAGATTAGTGGGATCTAAATTAGTATTTGTCAGGGACTAATGAATGGATAAAATAAACACTTCTTTGTAATTCTTGGCTTTCTTTGGTATTTTAGTCAATGCTACTTCTAAGCAAGAAGCCTCTTTATCGATAGGATGCTAAATCTACTTCCCATACTGAATTTGATGGTATAATTCTCATCAATTTTGATGGAGAAGGGACTGACAAAGGATAATCCAGCCTCTGTTATGGATACCTATGACTTTTTTTTTTTTAAGTGACAGGCAGAGTGAAGATATATGAATGTATTAAGATCTTTTTATAAGTGTTTTTTCAATATTGAAAGATCCAGTGCTCTTTGAGGTACTGACCACATTTGACCCTGTGTGCTTCACAGGCGTTGTTCAATTGGTTTAGCAGCTGTTTGTGAAAAACGAAAACTCAGAAGGCCTTTATCCTCTTTGAATGAAATGCATTCTTGTCTCTCAACTCGGTATCTCTAAATTCACCAAGCAGCACCTGTCCCCTAATATTAAATGTGTTTATCTTGGATTACTTTGTGCCATCCAAATGCGACAAAGTTCAAATTAATTAATACGATCAAATGATTTTTCAAAACTGTTGCTCTCAATTGTATTTGTGACACATAGTGCTTTGTTTTCTAGCAGAGTTAATTCACTGGGATTTATACAGTGTTTTAGGGGAATGTGGCAATTTATTATGAGAAATGAAGACTGATGTTTGCGATCAAAGATTTTGATACCGTAGTATCTGTATCCCCTTAAAATTACTCTGTTTTCTTAAAGCAGAGTTTAAAATATCATTACTTTTTCTTAGTTTTCCAAGTTTGTATTAGCTTGTTTTATGCCACTTTACTGGCAAAGACAAGGCAAACATTCCTAATGATGCGAGTCCTTGAAATTGAGTGGTTTATTCAAGGTGAGTCTATGTTTGTATGCTAAATTTTCTTGAAGAAAAACGCTTGGGAGCTCTTAAACTTTTATTGGCTCCAGAAAGCAGAAATGCAGTTAAGAGTGTTGGATGGGAATATTCCGGTCACCTTTTCTCCTTTTGCGTGGCTCTGGCATGTTGAAAGTTAGCAGGTCTTTGTTTTCGCTACTGAGAAACTGTGGGATTACATAGACACCTTAAATAAATACTTAGATTAGTTTATATTTTGTAAAAACACACTGGGATACTTTCACCCGAGATGCTAGGTAAAAGCAATTAATGTTTTGGAGGAACGTGCTGTTTTGAGGGAGGATAATTCATTTTCCCCACCTTATTCAGTCCTTGGCCTTTAGAATGGTATCAACAAAGGAAGTGACTCTTACAGATGCTTTTGTGATGTGGTGCCTAACTTATTGAGAGCTGGACTGAGATCCGTCGGCTCATTTCACGTAAGCCACCAAAGAGCTGTTTCCAGTTATTGCATAGACTGGGTCTGTGAGGAGAAAGATGCCATTTCCAACTGCCAGCCGTGCTTTGCAAGAAATGTAACAAACTTGTGTTACAAATATTTCAATGTTATAATTCAGCCTTTGAAGTTTTGGCACTCATTTGGCAAAATATGTTTCCAAAGAGATATTTTTAGCAAATGCTATATAAAGAACTCCAGATCTTTATATTCTTTTCTTCATGTGGAGAATATTTTTACTGTCTGTGAGGTGCCCAGAGTTAAGGGACATAAAAATGACAAGATGCTCAAATCACAGTTGGAATCAAATTGTGTTAAGTTTGGTGGGGACTGGGTCTATCCACATTACAGACAGTTGCCTGGTCTTCCTCTGCTGGAGAGTCCAGTGCTCTCTGGTGGAGATGGAGATGGGGGAGGGATGCCATCTGTTTTGTTTGCTTCATTTGGCCCTTGGAACACATTTTACCTGTAAGTCACATCCATTTGCTGTAGGGCTACTACTTGATGAGGCTGGGTTTCTAAAAGTTCTTGAGAAACCTGTCATAGACATGGCCAACAGTTACAGACTTTTGAGATGATCAGGATAAGCAAACTGCTAAATCCAAAGCTTGGTTCGAGGTAGCCACATCACAATGAGAGCTGGCATTGTATCAGCTGACAGGCAAGATTCATCTACCTACCCTTGGGTGCTTAAAAGTTGCTCATCTGAGCCAGTCAGTCGTCTTTACCATACTCTGTAGTCAGTGAAGATGAAAAAGCACTAGGAGATGTTTGCTTCTACCTTCTATGAGGGTCACTATTTTAGCACTTTGCCACTACAACATGTAGAACAGAGATTAACATCTTTTTCAGCAGAAAAAATACAAGCGAGGACCTGGTGGGCTTCTAGTTGTGCAACCTTGAATGTGTGTATACGCTCTGATACTACTGTGTGACTTCTGAGTAGTTTCCTACAGCAGCTGAAATTTCAGCAGTAATAAAATCTGCTGGCTTCACCTTAGTAAAATATCCCTGCAGGTGCATGCAAAAACTTGTGAATTCACGGACTCCTTTTGTTTTGCCGACAGCATAGTCAGAATCCGTTTGTTTTTCTTCAGAAGAGCGTGAAGAATGTGCTTCCTCAATAGCAGCTGCAAAAGCCCCAGGGCCCCGTGTGAATAGCAGTGTAAGTCAGCAGAGCTCCGCTGCAGTTACACCTTTGAAAAAACCCTGGGTCCAGGTCAGCTGAGCTTTTTTCTCTTTCCTGCTGTAATTCTAGTTTTTTCCCCATAGTTCATTGTGCCCATTTAGTGTTAAAAATAGGAATCCATAAAGCATTTTTATGTTCCATGAGTGCACACATTTTATTTTTCGAACATGTATCTGTATGAAGGCTTGCCAGAGGAACAGCTTGCCTTTCCCCAGTGCTGAGCTGATCTGACTGTAATACTAAACTCAAGGTAAAAGTCAGGACTGATGCAGCAATTCCATATCTCAGCTCTTCCTTTGGGTTTCTGGCAGCTTCTACAAATTATGCTTTGTGCTTGAGATGCTGGTATGGTGCTGCACAGCTGACTTCTTTAAAATTACTTTTTATTATGGCAACTATGATTGATTTTGTTGTGCCTCACTTTCCTGTTTCTAAAATCAGGTTGAAATTGTCATCATATTTTGAGAACTATGTGGAGTGTGCTATGTAAGCCTCTATGTTATCTTGGATATGTTTCTACTAATAAATGGGTGGAGATGGAAGAAGTCTGTTCCCCAGGCTGCTGTAGACACTTGTTACAAGGCAGGGTTCTCTAGTCGAGTTCTTCCCTTGCTCCTATACCTTCTAAGTCCTCCCAGGATTGGGCCTGGGTTTGTTTATTAATACCTTCCTTCATAGCCAGCTGTGATAGAATTGCTGACTTTCTTTGCTAAGATGATGTGCTTTATGTTTCAGTTTTGCAAAGTAATTTGAGATCTGAATTGAAAATACTTCAGAAAAGCAAAACATAATTTGCTTGGAAGCTAGGAGGCAGGTACACAGCATAGAGAAGCAGAATAAGGCTTGGAACTCCAGTCCATTGGAAGATGAAGATGCTGTCTGGCATTATTAACATGAGGAATAACCAAAAGGAGAGGAAAGCAGCTTGAGGCTTGGTAAGAACCCCAAGAGACCTTTGCATCTTTGGGCATACTGGGCAGGGGGAGAGTACACCTTCTCTCATGGAGGCTGCCAGCACAGCAGCTTCCCTGTGCTTTCAGGATTTGCTGAAATTTCCATAATTTATTACTGATTTATTTTGCAAAATTTTACTCAAGGGGATGAAAAAAAAAATATAGACTAGCCTCCAGATCTTTCTTCCATTCCTGTGTTATCAGACCCGAGGAGATTAATGAATTTTTTATTATGCAACTAGGCTAGGGAAGTAGGTAGGGCTTAATATCAATTGGGGGCTGATCTGTGGAGTAAAAAGTGCTGGGTTTTGCACAGACCTCTTCAGACTGCTGGAGTACTTCTAGAATAAGAAATTTCACTTGGTTTTCTTTTTGTAAATGAGTACAAGTTAAAAGGTACTTTAAGACTCAATTGAAGCAATAATTAATCATCTGAGGAATCACAAATGTAAATGGTTTTTATTCTGTACTATTACTACATTATTAGACTCCCTTATCTTTATTTTTAGTGCTCTTTATATTTTCAGAAGTGAAGGGAATATAACAAAGCAGCTGCTTCCTAGTGATTTGTGAAACTGAGAAGTATTCTTTCTTACCCTGTGTTATATCAATGTGACAAACTACATTCCTGATATCATGTAGGGCTTTACCGGGAAACTGGTAAAATTTTCCAAATGTTGTCCATTTATCTGTACTTTAAAAGACAGCTGATTAATGTTATTTGCATATGAGCAACAGACTGTGTAAACATTGACTAGGGAGTCATTCAAATGAATGCTTTCTGCTGGATTCATGGCAGCAACATTTCGCCAATGCTGAGTATAACTCAACTTGGAAATGTTATCGCCAAACTTGGCCACTTGCAGTATATTAATATTTAATTGTCCTTTCTATTGCATTTTCCCATACATTTTCCTCCAGCTTCTGATGTCAGAATGATACTTCAGCCCTGTCCTTGGAACAGTAAAAAACATCTCAGCTGCTTATCTTGCCACACAGTCTTCCAAATCTACAATATACTGATTAATACTTCTTCTGCAGTTGACTGTAGTAGTTAACTGGTTGTCTGGTCTGATCAAATGGGCAGCTCAGAGGAGTGCTATAACAAGGGGCCACATGCCTTACAGGTTTTGGGGCCACCTTAAATAATGAATTTTGAGAATGCTTTAAAAAATAATTTTTAAATACTTCTTTAACATATTTCATCTTAAGAGCACAGGTTCTTTGTGCAAATGAACTCATTAAGCCTTCTAATATGACCTGCTAGGTAAAGGAATTATATGTTTGTTTTCATGTGGTGTAACTGGGGCACACCCTAAGTACTTTTTTTCTTTCTTCCTTTTTATATGTAGGGTTTGTTCTTGCACATGGGAAATAAAATAGAATCCATATAATCTGTCACTTAATGCAGTTTCCTGTGTTGTAACCACAAGAGCGTGCTTACTCTGTACGTACATCATCTGCAATTAGAAGAAGAAAACTCAAAATGTTCATGACTTCAACACTTGCATCATTGGCAAATACCAGGAATTTAATGTGGTTTTATATTCGTGAAAGTTTTATCTACCTGAAGATTGTGTTAGGGATGCCTTCACTCATAACTCTTCTGGTATAATTGTTGAGTAGAATGAGAGGAGGCACATTAAGGAATGAGTGAGAAGTTAGGGTGGGCTTTAAGGTGGATGTTCCTGGTGTGTTGCTGTAGATCAGGTACCAGGCTTTGCTTTAAGTCTTTGCTCTCGGCATTCTTTCGGTGAACATAAAACTATTTCAAGCACAAATTATGTCTGTGCCTGCTGCATAGTGTGAACTTCTGTGCCACGTCAGCATTGCTGTTTGAGCTTGCTTGTCTGTGTTGGGCTTTGTTCAACATAGAGGAACCAAGCAGTGCTCCAGGAGGAGCACTTGGTATAGCTTCTGGAGCAAGCAGAAGCAGCACATAGTACAAAACCCCTTCCTGGTCTTTATGAACGAACCTAGCTATATTTATAGGGAGTGCAGCATAAAATACACTATCTAGGGAATAGGTATTCAGCTATTCATCATGATCAACCTCGCTGTAATCATTTTGATCAATATCAAATGAATTGTGTTCCCTAGTGTGGCAGCTTGAAGTAAAGGGGATGTGAGAAAGTAGGCATAGCCTGTCTTTTGACAGCTTTGCAAAGCTGTCCTCTCCATCAGCTCCTTTCCAAAGGGAGCCAGCAGAAGTTGGTGCAAGAAAAATGGGACTCATTGGTGGGAGCATTTCTTTGACAGTTGTCATGGTTAGGCTCTGAGTTTTGTGTTGTACCCAATCTGAGTTACTGGCCACTGTGAAAAGGGACGGTCCTGTCCTCCCATCTCCTTTTTTTACAGGAGCATGGGGGTGGTTGGTAGTTCAGGTTTGTTTGACTGCTGAGTTCACCTAACTCACCTGTGGCTGCATTATTGGGAAAATGGTAGGAGTGTGTGGACTGATCAGCCAAGTGAGAAGAGGGGATCAATCTCTCTCTAAGAAGCAATTCATAGACCTGCATTGACACTCCTTGAAACAGAACTTGGCGGCAATGTCTGTCTTTTCTGTGTAAGGGCCTTGTGCATGGGGCCCATCCCCATAAGGAAATGTTAATGTTAAATAATATTTCAGAAGTGGAAATGATCTCATTCTTCCTATGACTTATTTGGGTTTTTCTCAGGTTACTATTTATGGGAAATAGCTGGTTGTATCCAACTTTTCAAGCAATTCAGATCCCTGCCTGAAAGACTTCTTTATTTGCCACTCTACCAGTCTCTGTCTTTACACATTGTCTGCACTAAACTGGTATCTCCGTTCAGATTTCCTGCAGGTAACTCCTCTTGTCTTCATCTCCACTTCAGAGATAAAGAAATTGAGGCACAATGACATTTAGTCGCCTTGTGAGGCAATAGATACACCTTGAAAAGGAACAGTGAGAGCCATTCTGCAGGAACACAAGTATTGCTTTCACTTCTATTTTCCTGTCAAGCCCACAGCTTTGTATACAGTGACCTGTGTTCCATGAAGAGTCCTTCATACTGCTGAGTAGTGCTCTTTTTCTCAGTCAAGAGCGTGCTTAGCCCTCAGGACATGTTGCTAACTGTTCTGTTCTGAAGGCTTTCTTGGTGGGAAAGGTTTGCTCCTAGACAAGTTGTCTTGTTCTCTTGCCATAATTGATCTCATCATGGAAGTGTGTGAAACTGGGGTCTTTATTAAGAGCCCAGTGTATTAATCTCTTTATGAAGATTATTTTCTTTTTCTAATCTGGAAACTTGCCCATTCTTGCATGTTTAACTGTAGCACAGCAGCTACACACAGCCTTAGTATCTTACAGAAACTAAGCAGATATCCTCTGTTCCTTTTCCCTCTCACTTTCTCTTGCAGCTGGATGTAGCCAGAGCTTTTTGCCCACACCCTGCTTTTGTCTCTCTTGTCCTTTAACTAGGAAAATAGATAATAGAATCAAATATCTGAGATTAATTTAAAGGAAAACACCACCCATTCTGAGTGAGCTTTCCCAGACAAGACTGGAGAGTAACGTTCCACAGGGAGCTCTAGTGCCCATCACAAATCTCATCACCTTTCACCTAGGTGCAAATCTTCTGTTTCCTTTTCCTTTTTTTGCCTTTGTCTTATCTTCCTAGAAGGGTGGATGTGTGGTTATGTTGGAGGGATCATGTGTACATATACATAGCCATAACAAAGCACTACTCTGGTCACTCTTCAGCCTTAGAGGAGATGAGTAGTGATATATGTGTTCTCAAAGCCATATAAATGTTGAAATGCAAAAACACAGTGGTATTTACTGTTCTCCTAAAATAGTCTGATAATAAGGTAGGGTGGTAATGCTTTCTATTTTCAGTTGTCCTTGTTACAATTGGAGGGATCAAATTCTGCCATTATGGTTCCTTCATTAAATAATATTTCTTTGTCCACCTTTGGTGCTGATGGCCAGAGCTCTTGGTGTTTTGGTGGTAAGAATATGGCACAGCTCCATCCCTACCATTCCAAATCTGCTTCCCAGCTTCAGCAGCTGGGAAGGTGGTACCATTTATTCCTCTCTTGCATCAAGAGACCGCACTCATCTTCTCATTTCTGTGTATTCTGGGCTTCGTCAAGGTAGCCTGCTTTATGTGCCAACAGCTGTCTCCTTCTCCAAAATTCGTAGTTAAATAAGTGAACTGTTGTAGTTCGATTTGAATGGGCAAACATCTGTTCTCTGGTATTGCATATACTAACAAGATGCACTACCTGCATTTGCAGCTTTTTAAGGCCAGAGGGATCTGTTGTGCTTGTTAACCGTGACCAGAGGCACTGCACAGGCCATAGCCGGTCATTGATGTTCTGCATCTCGTTTATCAGTCAGCTCCTTTGCTGGCACAGACTTACTATGTGTAATTACTTAGTTTGATTGATGTGATCTAAAAAGAGCCTAGCAAGAGTCAGGGATTTGGACATACATCAGTAAAAAGAAAAACAAACTTAGTGGCCTTTTTTCCTCCAGCATTCTCCAATGGAAGAGTCCCTTCTTGTTCCCAAAGGTGAAGCTCCCCCTCTGCTCCTACTCTCCTAGACTCCTTACAAAATAGAAAGCCTTTACAGCACCCCTAAAATTTGACAGTAGAGTTTCTTGGATCAACGCTGAAAATGTATTACAATTTAAATGAAACTTTGTGCAGGTGCCACGTGCAGGTGCCATATGTTAGAAGCATATTCTCTTATTCTTTACTTCTCTCCTAAATTGTGTCTGTTGACCATGAAAGAGCCAGATGTAGAGAAATCCACAGTTGTACATGTTTTGGAGGCGGACATATCTTTCATTAGACCAAAGTATGATTTTTATCAAGAAAACCAGTATCTGAGGAGGAAGCAGGTTTTTGGTCAACGTCCTTCTTGTTTGTAATTACTTCATGATCCAAAACATTGCAGCAAATTACTTAGCTTGGGCTTTTTTATGCCAGATAATTTAGCAGATCTTAAAACAATGTTTTCTTGAATATGCTTGGATGCAAGTACCTGCTAAAAGCTGAGAAAAATGCTTAAGTGCACAGGAATGCAATTACTTCAGTAGATAGAAGAGCTTCCTGTTTTTAGACACTTCAAAGAGAACAAAGATTTGCAGCACTATGAAAGTTGGGGAGAGGCAGGAGAAAGAAAAGCTACAAGTAAGATAAAGGAAGTTATGAAGTGCCGTTTCACTGCACAGCATTGTTAGCTTTTCAGCAAGCTACTGATTTCTTTTGTCACCAATAAATTAAAATGCATCAATTCAGGAGCCACGGTAGACCCTGGAAGAGAGGGATGGCTGCGTGGGACTGCAAGTTTAGTTCCGTCATTGTGTATTGTGCCTCATTTAGTTGCCCAGGCTACTGTCCTGAGATGACCTTCCATGTGGAGCACTCCTTGGAAGACAGTGGTGTGTGGATACACCAGCACCTCTATTCCCTTCCCGTTCCTACCTCTAGCTCTATGTCCTTGCTGCGGGAGCAGAAGTACAACCTTGCTATCTTCTCCTCTCTACATGAGGTTAATGAGGTGGGTAGGAGAGTCCTGTCTTGTAGTCATACACACATGTACAGTAAAGCAATTTGAGTGGGTATTGCTAAAACCCAAATGATTGGATTGTCTTTAAAAGCCCTTCTGTGAAGAAAATTAAAATGAGTTATTGGAAAGGACAGCACGGGAAGATTTTGGTGTGTTATTGCAAGTCATTCAACATTGAGTGAGTGTTCTAAGTACAGGATGTCTCAAAATGTACTCTTAACTTTGGGACAGAACTATTGATAGTAGAGCACAAAGAATGTAATTGTATCGCCAAAGGTTGAGGCAAATGGAGCCAAGATGAAGCTACCTTCTTAGTGGATTTGTGTTTCTAAACCTTGGGTGACCAGCCTCCCATTGTTAGTGGATGTTTGGATCAATGATTTCTTTGCTACTTGAAGTGGACAAAAGATTAGCTCTAAAAGGCAGGAAACAAACTGCATGTATCTTACATAGGTGTAGATATACATATACCTATATATATTTTTTTTAATATACATGCATAGTTTCAGTCAGCCTCTACATATCTTTTCTCATCAGGGAAATGAATTTGTTTGTCAGCTGTGTTTGCTGCTTGTTGAAAGTAGCAGAGAACTGAATTAAGGCAGCTGGTCATGGGAGACTTCTGCTGCTCGACTTCGTTGAATAGCAGGAAATCCTGGAGTGCAGCATAACTCCAATATTCAGTTTTTATTCCATATTAGGAAATATTTCCTTATCATTACTGCGGGTGTGTTGGAATGATTTGTGAAATTGATTTCTGTGAGCCAAATTAAAAGACAAGGCCCTGTCGCTCACTTTTGTCTTTTGGACAAACTCTATGGGAAGGAATGAACAGGCTCAGCCTGGGGAAGAGTGTCCTTTTTCACTCGGCGCAGGTGAAGCCAACCTCACCAAAACTACTTTAAAATAAATCATTTCAGCCCAGCGTGGCTCCTCAATCTGGGTTACGCATCTTCTGCTGCTGGCACCAAGCACTGAGTGGCAGCGGGAGAGAAACAAACAGATGGTTTGATGGAAAGTGGGACGGCTTCTTTCAGAAACAGTGCTGGCTGATGCCAGCCTACAGTGTGCACACAACTGTGGCATTCGCTGGGAAGGAGTTGTTGTTTTTCTGAGGTTTTTTTTGCCCAGTATATTTGTAGCCTCTCCTTGACATTTTGGGGTATTTCTAGATTTAGGAATCTACCCCAAAACAAGAAAGTAAGTTCCTTTGTTTGGGGAGCATCTCTTACTTGTCTGTGTTGGGTGAAAAGCTCTTCTGGGGTTGAGGGAACATGGTGGACCCAGCCACTGACACCCCAAGTTGCTTTCAGGGCCTCCCTGTCCCCCAGGTTTCACTGGTGTCATCAGTCCCAGAGGCTGCAGGACCCGTGTGGCATTTCCATTCCTGAGTCCTGCGTGTCTGTGAACGTCTCCTCGAGGTTTTCTCACGGTTATGGGGGTCGGGCACTGGGAGTATCCGCTCTTTTTGGTTTATGAGCTGGGGCTGGGCGAGCCATGGAGTGCTCTCTGCTTTTAGCTGTGACTATAACAGGCGACCCACCCAGACGCTCCATGGGGACAGCAAGAATGGCTTAAAATGGCTAAAACATTTGAGCGTCTTTTTCTTTTAAATAGCAAAGGCTGTTCCGACGTGGCTAATTTTACTGGGTTTCTTAGTGCTACTTTAAATAGAACAAACGTACTTCATTCTGTAACTTTAAAGTAGCAAAGCTTACTAGAATGTAACGCATGTTGGGGAATGAATAACAAACTAAAGGAAATGAAGTATACAAATGAGATAAATGAAATCAGTGTCAGTGATGTCAGTGGCTTGTTGCACTCTTATTTCATTTTTCCTTCTCAGATGGGGACTGTTGTAAAAACTGGAGGGTGTCAACAAGATCTGGTCTTGGCAATAATGTCAAAGAATAATCTGCATGTGAAGTATCTGATTTGTTGTATTTGGCAGGGAATGTTGCTTCCTTCAGGTAGCATGTTAAATAAAATAGTGGCTTGTGAGTGGTGATACTACTGAAAACATGAATTATGTAGGAACGTAATATTTATTTTTCTTTCAGAAACATACCCCAGAGCAGTGCTTGGCAAGCATGCTGATCTGATAACTGTGAACTTCAGTAACAGCAGCAGCATAGCTAGCATCATCCAGATGCCAAGAACAAGAATATTAGGTCAAAACCTGTTGAGCTGAAGGTTTGTTTTTTTTAATTGACATAAATGAACTTTGGACAAGGCTCCTTTCTGAACATGGAAGTGTGTATTTAGTAATAACACAACTATTAGGATCACACTCTGAGAGTTGAAAAATATTGGTCCATGATTGATGTAAATTGGAGTAGTAGGGTTTTATTGTTTGCTTGCTGCTTGGAGACCTCAGGATGCTGTAGTGTTTTGTTTGTTTCTGAAGGTTTCTCAGAAGTTTTGGAAGTGGATTTGCAGTGGGTTTTAGAAAAAGAATGCAGGAAACCTCTCCAGGAGGAAGTTGGGTATAAACAGTTGGATGGTGAAAATATGCACGGTGTAGTTGCCAAATTTGTGCTAGCACAGAAACTGTAGTGCAGAAACTCATTTTCCCTCCAGGCTGATACCACAGTATGACCACTTTCTCCTTCTGCTTCATCATTGGAGTTATCAGCTGTCGTACAACATTTTTATCTTTGCTTTCTGTTCGCGTGTCAGCTCATACCACACACAGCTGCATGTTTCAGAAATTGCCCAGGGTGCCTGGGTGGCTGCTGCTCCAGCTGCTGTTCCTCCCCTCGCTCTAGCTGGTATGTCACACCACCTCGTCCTGCTGAGCCTTTGGTTGCTTATTTTATTTATCTGTCCCTGCCCACTGCCTTTTGGTGTGAATCATGCTGTTATTTGTGTATGGGCTTTTATATATATATATAAAAATATATATATATAAATTTAGATATATGTATCTCCTGCTTCTCTTTAAGAGAATCCAAACCAATTGGAGACAGCAGGGCTGGTGCTTGTACTTGAAGCCTTGCTGTATCCATGCTGCTTTCCTAGATAGCACTTCATTTTTAAAACATAATCCTTGTAACTAGTGGGTTTTAGTGCCCCGTTTTGCTAGTTGCTTTGTGTTTTCTCTAAGGAGCCAAGCAGTGTTATTAAGTCTGCTCTGCCTTCTCACCCAGAAGAGCTCCAGCACTGCTCAGAGTGGTGGCAGCTGGTGTTTCTGAAGGTACTTGCTTTACTGGGCTGTTCGTGTGTCCTTTGGAACAGGTTTGACACTGGAAGTTGTTTCTCTCCTTTCTCTTTTGCTATCTAATTCTTGAAAAAAGAGCCATTTATATGCTTCATTTCAGGAGCGAGTCATGCTAAGTAAAGGGGAACTTTGAAAGGCAGAAATATGTTTCAGTACCTGCCTTACCTGGAGGCTTTCACTCAAGAGCCAAATTCCCTTGGAATGTGAATGGAAACTTAATAAACTTTGCAGTTTTACCCTTTTTACTGCAATAGTCAACTGACTTCCTACTCGCTGGGCTTTAGGGGCATGATTGTGTGTATATATGAAAATTATTATCAGCCTTTTCTGTGACATAGCTGTTTTAGGAGGGAGGATTCGTGTTCCCTGTCCTGCTGAACATGTATGTAGCTTTACATTTTAAATACAAGTCAGAGACCCAGCAGCATGATGTAAGTAGCATTGTTCTGGCACATGGAAAAAAAAAAAATGCAAACAAATGTGCTTTTCTCTCCAAGAAAACTGTATGTGATGTTTATTCCCTATCTTAAATATGCACTAAGTAATGAGTCCAGAGTAAATTTATTCTAGGGCTGCTGTATAATTATACTACATGCATGATTTCAAAAATAAGTATATTTCCATTGTGTGGCTTAGGTCCAGATTAATTTGATAGTATAGGTCCAGCCATATTTGACAGGAAGAACAAGCTATATGATATGACACAGTTGTGGAGACTTGCCTGTAAAGAGACTGGCACCTTCAGATGTGTTCTTACGGAAGTGAATCCCAGTTGTGATCCCCACCACTGTCTAACTGGTACAGACTTGCTCTTTTTCTGGCAATCTGTGTAAGAGAACACAAGAATTGATCACATGGGTTACTGTAGCATCCCAAGAAAAGTGAAACCTTCTAATAAGGAAAATATCTGGAAAGATTGGTTTCAGTTTTTACTGCTTATAGCATACTCTCATGTGTTGATTATGCTCACTGAAGTGAAAAATCATTTAGAAAATAAATGTGAAAGGCTGGAAGAAGATGTTAGAAGGACCTGAAATTATGAACTTAACTGCTTTGGGAGGGGTGTTCGGTTTTGGTGTGTGTTGTTTTGTTTTTCCTATTGTAGTATTTGAATCTTCACCATCACTACAGTTCAAATCTTTGGTGATGTGAAGTGGTATGATTATGCTCTACTCTACATCCCTGTCCTGTTGCTCAGTTTTACAGTCTGGGAAGTATGCCATTAGGTAATAAAGCAAATTTCTAGAGATCTTGTAGCACATCTGTGTTGGGATGCTGTTTCATTACTCGTTGTCCTTTTCTCTTCAAAGTCTAGAGCTACTTGGATATGTAGAAATAGGCTCTAAATTACTGAGGGTGTCAGACCTCCATCCTTCCTTCCTGCAAAATGACAGCTCTGTGCTTGCTCTCATCTTCGCATACCCTGGATGTCCCGAAATGGAACTGTAGAGAATGGAGATGTGCGAGAGGCTTGGATTTTGTGTTCTCATCCTTTCCTGATTAGAAAATGATCCCACAAGCTGCCAAGTGGTTTTTTTCAGAGGCTTAACAGTTCTCTGGGTGCCTTGACTTCTTCAATCTCTCCTCTTCTGAGGTGTTGTAGCAGGTGGGATTGGATGCCTCAGTGATTTTGCTCTGATTACCACAGCCTGAATACAATAGTCTAATATGAAAACATTAATGATGGACTGTGGGAGCTGCCAAGAAGCATCTGGAGAGGACAGGCAGGAATTTTGAGTTACCAGTTGTGTAGCAGAAGCTGGATGTGAGGTTTTCAACAGTGGAAACGCTTTCAGGAAAATTGACCAAGGGTTTGACTTAGAACTGTTCTGATAGATGGGAGCACAGAGTGAAGTTGCAGTAAACACTGCTTGGCCTTTCTCTGCTTCCCAATCAAGAAAAGTTTGGGAATAAAAAGATCAAACATATGCTTGGACCAGGTGGAATTTTCTGTCAGAAGGGAGATGGTTGTTTAGGACAGACTTGCTCAGAGGAGACTCCTGAAAGCTTCAGCTCGTAAGCACTGGGGCTGCTGTACCCTGCTCTCCCTTGTTCTTGAGGAACACCTTTCATCTCCTCCCTGCTATGCTACTGTCCCACCTGCCTCTTGGGGCAAGATGTCCCTTGGTCGCTCCACACCTGTAGCTGCTCACCCCTCTGTCTCCTCTGCCCACACCATAGGTGCTTGCTGCTGCACGGAGCTGCCATCAGGAGAAAGGCTCGTGCTGTGCGTTCAACCATCCAGCCAGGAGGCACAGGCTCGATTTCTGGGCCAAGCAGCACATATGGCGTCTCTGCTCCTGGCAGCTCCGAGAGGTTGTCCTGTGGGCTGCACGCTGCTCGGTGTCTCCTGTTGGTTTGATGTCTCTCTCATTCACAGCAGGCGGTGAATCATTTTTTCCAAAGTAACAGGCCCTTCGGAAAGAAAGGTCTTCAGTTCTCATCAGCCAAAGGAGTTTTGGCCAAATGCATCTGTCTGGTTAGTATGACTGTCGCTGTGGATCAGAGAGCCTAAAGCAAGGCTGGTGATGCAGCAGGAATAGAATAGTTCCATTATGCAAATGGCATGAGTTTGGGTGAATTAATAGTTTTTTTGAGGGAATTTCCAAGAACTATGGGTGGCACCTTTTCAAAACATTCCCGTTAAAGTGCTGAGGTCAGTAGAAGTAATGTGCTGTCAATAAAAGGCCCCATTTTGAAGCTTCTTCCTTCTCACCCCCGTCTCCTCTGGTATAATTTGTTTATAAAGGTCATACTTAGGGATTTTATTTGGTTACTCCCAAATTAATATTTTGTCTGGGATGTGGTTTTGTGCTTTGTTTGGGGGTTTGGTAGTAGAAGCAGAGGGGCAGGAGGAAAAAGGATGAAGGGGTTTTCTCGGCTGTGAGTTGTCATAAGATTTTGTGGGGTATTTTGTGTCTCCTGCCAGGTCTGTGCTCTTTTCTATTTACTTTGGGGAAGCTGGAGAGTTCAGGATGCTTCTTGGCTTTACAAAGTTGATTATTTTTGGTTTTCTTTCACCACAGTGACAGAACTAGCTGGAGTTTGTGAACGGAGCAAATGTAACCTGTCTCAAGAAAATGCTGTGCTGTAGGACAGCGTGGTCCGGAGGCAGGGCTGTTGAGCTGTGCGCGGGGTACATGGGATGCTGGAAGCAAATGCTTCTGGTGATGTATCCCTGCTGCTTTGGTGCACTCACGCCATTGTGTGATGGTGAAGTTGATACAAATTTCTTCTCTGAGCTCGCTAGCTTATGGGTTGGGTTCTCGTCTATATTTTCCTACTGGAGAACCACAGTGAGGGTCAGCCCCCGCTATTTATAGCGTGGTGTGCTAGTGCCAGAATTGTTATCTCCTTTTTACAGGCTTAATAAAATGAAGTGACTTAGATTTGCTGTTAGGTAACGTCTGCGTTTGTGAGTATAGGAGTATGGCGAAAACAAATTCGCAGGAAACAAAACTACAGTGTGATTTTATCTGAGCAGGAATACAGGACGTGCAAAGGATAAATATCCTGTTGCTTGCCGGTTCTGGAGTGCACTCATTATACCTTAAGTAAAGGTTAATCCATTTCAAGCCTGGGCTAATGCTGCACTATCCTGACACTCCAAAATGATCAGAAGGCGGGTTTTTACTCTATTAGGTCATTTATTGAAATAACTTAATCGCAGGTGCCAGCATGTGGTCTGTAGTTGCTCTGTTTGAGTTCTGTGTGTCAATGTGCTGTAGATTTTGTTCTCAGATACATGTTTTATACTGTTTTCAACCTATCAAGGGAGAAAGAAAGTGTAATATTGTATAACAGACTCAATACGGAGAGCACAGCCAAGTTCTCCAGCTTTTCAAGAAGTATCTAGTGGGGGGTACATGTTTGTGTGAAGAATAAACCCCTTAATTTTTATTAAAGATTACCAACAGTTGACAGCTCTCACCTTTCTTTAGTAGGAAATTGAAGGGGGTAAAAGATTGTTGTCAATATTCCTATTTTTTAAACAACGTAAAGCAGCGGTAGTGCCATTAAAAGCTCACTGTATATGTGTAGAGAGATATATTTTTTATCTCAGAATTCTGGCGTCTTGCACAGTCCAAAATACACAGCTAAAATAGTATCTATGTAATGCTATGAAACGCCTTTATTTGTGACAAAGCAGCTGCGTTTCTGGCAACAAATATCTTATTGTTACATCAAATCCAATTAAAAATCCACAAGATGAAATGCTGTCTTCACAGAGGATAGCAGGCAAATGCAAAACAAAAAAATCCCAAGCAGAATTAAACGATCTTCCTGTCTGATGTGGACTTGTGAGTTTTCTTCTGTATGAAACTTTTAATCGGTTCACCTTAAAAGGTATTAGGATCTGCTAGAAGATCATAAACCTAATTTGGGATTTGTCTTCCTCAAAATCCCCTTGTGAAATAGAAGGGTTACGTACATAATCAAAAGGAAGTGTACGTATTTCTGTGTAATTTTCCAAAACCAATCCCAAAACAACCTGAACAACTGAGCGTGGGGCAGAGATCCTGCTATTTCTGGCTCCTCTCACTCTCCTAAAGTGCCTCAACCCACTTCCAGGTAGGACATGAGTCCCAGGACAAACTGTGCTTTATTTTTTCACCTCCTCTGGCTTCCCCAGACCAGCTGCAGGAGACTCAGGACTGCCCTCAGATGTTGTTTTGCCCAGTCTTTAAAGCGTTGTTCTAGCACATCCAAGTTCTTTGGGTTCAAGATGACAGCTATGGAAGAGAGCACCCTTTCTTCTTTCCTCTTCTCAGGAAAGGAAACAAATGGAAAAACTGGTTGCCTAGAAAAAGGAAAAAAAAAAAAAGCCAAACAAAAAAAAACCAGCAACAGAAGTTTTCCTTTTTAAATACAGCAATTCCATTATTTCATTTTCTTGTCATGATTTCTAGAAATCCCCCCAACTGTCCACATGTAATTTCGTTGAGCGACTTTTAAAATTCAAAGAAATTTAATGGCTATCTTCTGTCCTTGAAATAGCTTCTCTTCTGGGTGACATCAGGGGTTTTGCCTATTTACTTCTTCACTTTATTTTGTCCTTTTGGTAGCACCTAGCATTTCTGGAGTCTGAAATTGTCGTAGAGTTATGACATGTCCAGCTGTGGGAGCTGCCCGGTCCTCCTCTCGCTTCCCCCTTTTCCTTCCCTGCTCTTTTGCCTCTTCCCTCCCCCAGGCTGGGCTCAAGTCAGCCGGAGGTACGTTTTCCTCACTTGTGGACAAGAGCTGCCCGTAGCCTGCATAATTGTTTGCTATGATTCACCCTTTGTTTTGCCAACACATTTTTTTTTTTTAGAGAGTGGGTAGTAAGTCCGTCTGCTATCTCGGGATAATTTTATAGTACAGCTTTTTAATGGAGTTTCTTATATCTAAAGAACAGTGTCTTCCCTGTGAATTCTGTAGCATCTAAGAATTTGGAGACAGGGAGTGGGAAAGAGGAAAATATATATACTTGTAAATTTTTTTTTTTCAAGTGAGTAATGATTTGACTTGCTCTGTTTCAGTACATGTTACCATGGCAATGACTGCAGGGACTACAACATCCTTTCCCATGAGTAACCACACCCGGGAGAGAGTGACGGTGGCCAAACTTACGCTGGAGAACTTCTACAGCAACCTAATTATACAGCACGAAGAGAGAGAAACCAGGTACTGGCTCTGCTTCCTCTCGCTCCTCTTCAGCTTTTCTTGGTTGGCTTTTGGCCGCGTTTGTTTAAGGGCACTTTGATCCCTGTGCACACAGCAGTTCTTGGAAGTTTTTCTGTACTTGGTGGCAAGGAGCTAATCCTTGAATGGCACAGGCTGCCTTTCAGCAGCTGTGCTGGTAGACCTGTGAATGTCCCCTGCTACCACACCAAGCAGTCACCGAGTGACCAAGGACCTCCACTTCTGATGTTCTCATACTATTTAAACCTGACAATATTCAAGAACTGATTGGAAAGCCTGGTAGTATTCAAGAAGGGACTGGACAATGCCTTCAGACACATGGTGTGAATTTTGGGGTTGTCCTGTGCAGGGACAGGAGTTGGACTCTGATCCTTGTGGATCCCTTCCAGCCTAGGACATTCTGTCATTCTAATTTACCTCCTCATCAGATTATTACTACTTTGCAGAAACCAATCAGGGCAGGGTCTTATTCTGCAGCATGTGTGAGGTTTCTGCTTCTGTGTGCAGGGATGGTGAACTTGGATTCCTCTGTGCCTGCCACAGAGAATAAACTCTACAGGGGTAGATGCTGCGGAGCTGCTAGTGGATGGTAACTTGGTTTTGTGTAAGGCGGTTGCTCGTGGTGTCTATTCATGCTCTGCGGCACAGAGCTCGTGCCAAGGCTCATAAACCCTGCAGAAGGGAGTGTACAGGAGGTAAGGAATAGGACTGATAGGAGAGATGTTTGACAGGGTGGTGGGGCAAGGAAAGGAGGCAGAGAACTGGGGGTGGCCTGGGGTGGAAATAAGGGGCGGTAAAGAGCACAGGGTTGGTGATGGAAGATTTGAGAGGCTCTTGGGTGGGGAGGAAAAACTCTGGGGATGATGTAATATCCACATCTAAATTACTCTTGGGTGGCATTGACTGGTGCTCCTTGCAAATGCATTGGTCATCTTCTCTTTAACTTCTCTCATCAGTGCCCAATTCTGCCTCTGATGTGGTGAAGTGCTACTTGAATTAAGTGTCAAAGCACCAAGCATTTGATTATAATGAATGTTGGGTTTCAAATTGTCATCAGCATGTGAAATTATCATTCCCTTGGTAATATGTTTTTAATTGAGGGGTTTTCAGCCAAGCAGCAGGGTTTCTCTCTTCATCACGTTTAGTCATTATCCCATGTAATTGAGTTGCTTCAAGTTAGGAGAACAGACTGTCTACTGAGGGCCTTTAATTTAGGGGATCTTGCTGTACTTCCCGAAGTGCAGAAAGACACCAGCAGCCTGGCATGCAGCCTTCGAGCTCTGGGCTGCTCTCAGTGGGTAACCAGCTCACTGGAAGCTGTACCCTGATGGTCATAAAGAAGCGTCCCACGGGTGGAAGAAGACGGCTGCAGCAGACACGTTGCCATGTACTTGACCCCCTGTCATCTGTGGCGTATTCCCAGGCATCGCTCCCCACTCAGACCCTCCCAGCCTGCCTGGCACCAGCTGGAGGAGCCCTGGGACCAGAGGGCCCTGGGCCAGGCAGGACACTGGGAGGAGATAATGAAGAATCTGAAGGGTAGAGCTAGTTGGTGTGAGGGTAAGGGGAGCAAGACCAGGTGTGTGACCAGGGAAAGGTCAGCAAGGCTGAGACTGGGGGTGAAAGCTGGAGCTGGCTGAGGTGTTGGAGGTAGACCTGAGATAGAAATGGTAAAAACAACGTTTGTTCTGATTCGTAATCCCAATTGATAAAAACGGTCTTACTTCAACAAAATTATATGAAGAAATATGTGTAATTACAGTGATTATATGTTTGGACCTTTAATGCCTGTTTCTGCAAATACGTGACTCTGTGTTTAAATTTGCTTATACATTTTCACCTGCTTTGGTCACAAATGAGTAAATGGATGGAGTGGGCAGTAAGTCTTCAAACTTCCATTTGAGGCAAACTCTTCAGTACCTGGAATATGTGAAGGTGTCTTGCTGTGGGTTATGTTTGTTTTTAATAAATAATTAAAAAAGCAACCTCCTATTTCTTCCCTTTCCAGGCAGAAGAAGCTGGAAGTGGCAATGGAAGAGGAAGGCCTTGCAGATGAGGAGGTAATACTACCTCAGTAACCTCTGAAGAGGCTGCTTTGCTTTTGTTGCACTACTTCAAATTGGCATTTGAGGAGCTTACAGAAACATCAGCTAGCATGACATTATTTTGTAAATGAATGCCCCATAAGTAACTTGTTTATTAGGGAAGCTGTGAAGATGCTTGAATGATACTTGCAGTAGCTGAGGCTTTTTGTGCCACGCTTAATCATTATGAGACATATGACACCAGCAAGTACATAGCATGCTTTTCAAAGATTAAAATTGTTTTCCATTATATTTGGCAAGAAAAAAAGGCAAGATGTGCTCAGAAGTAGTGGGGAGAAAGCAAAATGCTGTAGCGGTTTTTTTCTTGATTTGAACAATAAACTAGGCACATCCTTGCTCCGTTTGGATATGGAGGAGGAGGGATGTCTGTCTAGTTGGCATGTCTCAGAACTTTAGCCAGTAAGTTGCTTTTCTGAGGTTCATCACACCATGCCTGCCTGTACTGCCCTCAGCATGGGCAGGGAAGTCAGCAGGAACAGTGCCTCAGTCATTTGAGTTTGTGTGGTGGCTGTAACTTCTGGGAAGAGGGAAAAGCAAGTGTGGGTGTGTAATGCCATCTTGTGGTTTTAAATGACACTGTCATCCTAGTACAAAATCTGGCAGGTGCCTGATGGGTCTTGTTAGCAGTCTATGAGATCTTCTCGGCATCCTTGGGAGCATGGGTCAATGTTTGTCTTCTCTTGGAGTGAATCCGATTGACATTTTTATAGAGCAAAAGATACAACAGGATTTGGACAGATTTTTCCTTCAAATACAGGTGTTTGTCTGCCCTAAACCAAATAGATTTTGCTAAAGGTAGTGTGAGATGGACCTCTGCTGCCTGTTAGGTTCCTTGTTGCCTGTCATCAGTCTTTTCAGTGGGTTGCAAGTTTCAGCTTTTATTGATCATTCACACTGCCCAAAACCAAGAATTCTTACCTCAGCTGCTGTCTTTGGACTGATGTACTTTGTTTGAACCAGTATGTTTTTTTTCANACATTTTCTTTGTAATCCTAATGGGAGAGGGAATACTTGATAAGAAGGGAGATTGTATAGTTTGACTTTCTACTGTCAAATAACTTATAAATTCCTCTGTGTGTCTCCTTAGAAAAAACTACGCAGGTCACAACACGCTCGCAAAGAAACAGAGTTTCTGCGACTGAAGAGGACCAGACTTGGCTTGGATGATTTTGAATCTTTGAAGGTTATAGGAAGAGGAGCATTTGGGGAGGTTTGTTCCTTTCTTGCTTGAATAGGCTATTGAAATTGCATTGAACATTAAAAAGAAACATTTTAATTACAGAATAAAAAGTTCCAGTTGGAGTTTTACTGCAGAAGAAGAGCTATTTGAGTAATAGTGCAAGTGTGATAAGCCCCGTAATGAATTACGTGCCTCAATTTCTCAAGACCTCTGGAAAGGTCCCACAGCTGCTTATTAGCCCAAACTGACGTTGCCCCTGTGGCCCCTGAAATTACGGATTTGCAGTTGCACAGCTCCTCTCTGTAAACCTTCTCCTGCCCCTTGTCACATCACGGCTGCATCTGCTCCTGAATTTTAGCATACACAATCTCACAGCTACCTGGAATTTACTATGCCTGCTAACTTTTCCTAAAACAGTAACTACTTCAAGCTATCTGTTCATCACTAGAGTTAGTGTTGTACATGGTATAGAAATATTTCTTTTTTCTATGTGTTTTTAAATGTTTAACCAAAGAATTTTTCCATGCTCAGCAATTCTGAGCCTTTCCAATAGATTCCACACTGGGGTCTAGTTTCTGAGGTAGAGAAGGTTGATTGGGTTATATTTCTCGTTATAGGTACGCCTCGTTCAGAAGAAGGATACGGGTCATATTTATGCAATGAAGATACTAAGAAAAGCAGATATGCTGGAGAAAGAGCAGGTTTGTGTTGTATAAGTCCCCTATATTTCAACTTATGCTGTCTAGAAAATTGCAAAAAAAATGGCAGATACTATTTGGTCATATTTTCCCCTTCCATAGCCCAAATAATGATATAACAGTCCAAAGCATCTGTGGAGTTGTTGCCACAGTACAAAAGAATAAGTAGAAGTTAGGAAATAGGGTCAAGTAAAAGCATTTTAACAAAATGTTTTATTGACAGCCAATTTGGAACAGAGACAATGATTTGAAGGAAGTACATTTAAAGGAAGATGCTTCTCAAAGAGTTATACTGTGCCAAAGTAAAACCCGAGAGTACTTGATGTTTTCTTTCGATGGCTAGATACTAAGGCATGTGACATTGTTTATTGGCCTTGTTTTCCTTGGTTTTGCTTTTTAGTCCGGTCTTGTCTTGTTTGTTTTTGTTAGTATGGTTTTTGCTTTTACTTTCTAGTTAACAATTCACTGCATTTTGCTGGGTAGAACACAGCAAGCACTTTAGCAGTACAAAGCAGTGAAATCAAGTGTGGATGTCTCAAGCACAAGTGCAGATAAAAGAGGACTTTTCCTTACCTGTCCAAACCTTACACATCATTTGCTCTTGTGTTACATTTCCCTGGTTCTTCTGCTTTGCTTTTTTTTTCCTGGTGCAGACTTTTTGCCTTCTCAAGCCCATCCCTTGAATACAGGCAACCAGAGGAGCAGCATGTTCTGCACAGCAGCCAGGATGCGTGTGGCCCCTGCCCCCCGTTTCATAACCTCACGTGGCAAGGAGGCTGAGCCTGCACTCTCCATTTAGTTTGTGACTGTAATCTTCCCTGGACAACGAATTTCTGCTGTAATTTTCATTGCCTGGTTTGTTCAATGGAAAGCAACACAGGGCATAAATACAAGAAAATTAAAATTTTCCCCTCCCCAATCCTGATAGCACTGGGAGGTATCCTGGCTGGTTTTTAAGCAGGATTTTAATATATTTTATAGCTACAGTGAGGAGTGGGGGGTGGAAATAAATATTTTCTAATGAGAATAGATAGAGCTAGATAAATCAAAGTTGGAGTGCCTACTGCAGAGAGGCAACCTATTTCCCTGCGAAACCCTGTGAAAAGAACATATACACGTAAAGAAGCTCCTGATCGGTAGAATTGGGGAAGACATGCAGAAGACTCTTTTTGCTGCTTATTGGAAATAGCACTCAAAGCTGAAGTAGTGGTACATATTTTCTTTCCAGAAGTTGCTTTCTGATGTATGAATAATTAAAATCTTACAGCTGCCAAGAAATATTTTTCCATACCTATGTCTTTCATTTTCCTTCAGGATGATGGTATGTTCCAGTGAAACATACACCCCTCCTCTAATCTCCATTACTTTTAGTTTCCAGTGAATTAATGGAGTAGCAGCTCTGTTTTCTTGGGGTGTTGGTTTTTTGGTTGGTTGGTTGTTGGTTTTTTGTTTGTTTGTATTTTTGGTGGGTTTTTTTGTTTTGTTTGTTTGCTTGGTTTTTTGTGTTTCGTTTTTGTTGTTGTTTGGTTTTGTTGTTTTTGTTTGTTTGAACAAAGCCTCATCTGGGACTGGAATATCCTGAGCAAGGTCAGATGTTCCCAAACTCACTGGCTCAGGACCAACACCAGCAACAGCAGTGGCCCTGTCAGTTCTGGGCCAGTTTCATGCACATCACATGGAAGAATGGCTTCATCTTCTCTCCCCTTCCTCCCCCTTGAGTAGCCCAAGACCCTGAACCATTTTTGCGCTGCTTTAATCCTGGCCACTGAGCTCATTTCTACGTGCCGCCATCTGTAAGGGACAAAACTCATCCCAGCCCCGTTCCCACTTGGCCAAGGCATTTGCTGTGCAGTTCAAATCGGGTTCGCCGTGTACACACGTAGGAGTAGGAGCAGTCTCCGTGTACCATGTGGGAGGGCTCTGTGCACTGTCCGAGTGTGGACTACATGGGTTTGGCAAGTAGACGGTACCTCACTGCGAGTCAGGCATTTCTCTCTTTTTTTCACGGTCATGAAGGAATCGGGTTTTGCAGGGAGTAATTAGTTTAGGCACTCTGTCATTCTTGGTAGAGAAGAGTCCCGGGGCTTATCTTGCCAAGTTTAAACTGTATGATACCTGTGTAGAAGTAGCCATTAGCTCTTTTGTTTCTTCGTATACACACATGAGAAATCTGCTAACTTCTGGCAGTAATCATAATGCATGCACCACTTTACTTCTTGGTGCTTGCATTCCTTAAGACCAGCTCTGGCTTTTTCCAATGATTTTCTCAGTACTTGCACCTCGATTTGCACTTTAAATTTTTGCCCAAGCTTGCAGTACTGTATACAGCTCTGTGATGGTCAGCTCTGTAATTGTTTTGAATGCATCTGTTTCTTTTTAGGATATAGTAAAAAAGGGAATTTCACTTTTCCACCAGCTTTTTTCCAGCTCTTTCCAACAAACAGAAACAGCTTAACAAGCTCTGCTTTGTGCTTCTAGAGACTGCTTCTGCAAAGTTGTGTGGACAGTTATTTTTCAACATTGAGTTGACTTTTGTTGGTTTCTGCTGGATATTTTGTGAGGACTTTGTAGGATTTAGTAAAAACTATGAAAAATGTATGAAAAGAGTATGAAAATAGTTTCTTCATTAAGTATTATGAAAGTATATTGTAGGACTAGGCATATAATATGGAGCTCCTTTGTGAAATAATTAAATTATTCTTTATTTATAGTTTTTTCGATTTTTTGGGTTTTTTTGTATTTTTTAATTTTAGGTGGCCCATATCCGAGCAGAAAGAGATATTTTGGTTGAAGCAGATGGAGCCTGGGTAGTGAAAATGTTTTACAGCTTTCAGGATAAAAGAAATCTTTACCTGATCATGGAGTTCTTACCTGGAGGTAAGCTAGATGTTATGGTGTGAGGTGATAGAAGTACTTCTTCCTTAGCTGTTGCTGTCAGCTTCATAAAATGTTAGAAACAAGCATGTTGGATAATTTGTTTTAAATGAAGTACCAGTAATGTAACAACTCCTGATTTTTAGGGGAAGGTGGAAGGTTATGGATGCGTGTTAAAATAAACTTGGGTTAAGTAATTTTTCTGATCCAATGTTTTGCTTTTTACTGCTAAAGCTAGTAAATACATGCAATATGTGTGTTATGCATTAAAATTCGCTGTATCCTCTGCGCTATGGAATTAAAATTCCTATTTAGGATTTTTGACAGTTTTACATCCAGTTTACTTTAAAAAGTATGTTGGGTTTGTAGGTCCTTGCAGTAATAGTTTTTTAATTAGTAGCTATACGGCCAGTTACAAGGTTAAATTTGGATCCTACTGGGATTTCACATAGAACTAGTCTTGTGATTAAAATGTTCTGATTTTAAGTTGTATTTTTTGCTTTTTGATTAGGTGACATGATGACCTTACTAATGAAGAAAGACACCTTATCAGAAGAGGAGACACAGTTTTACATTTCTGAAACTGTGCTGGCCATAGACGCTATTCACCAGCTGGGGTTCATCCACAGAGACATAAAGCCAGATAACCTTCTGCTGGATGCTAAGGCATGGAATGTGCATGTGAACTGCCTGTGCTTTAAACATCTCAGTCTGCAGATAATACCATTTATTGTGATGCTAGTTGGTGCAAACCAGGAGTGCCACACCAGTGATTTTAAGCTAGCTGGAGTAAAGGCAGAAAAAGTGGTCGTTACCTTTTCCTTGTAGAACACTAGTTTACCTAAAGCAAAACTGCTCTTGTTTTTTGTTGGAAAGCCTTTTAACCCTTGTAAGGTTTTTAAAGTAAGCCTTTTAAGTGAGAAGACCCACTTAGGGTGTCCAGGTGCTCATATTTGTACACATTAAAAACTGATACACTTCTTTACTTCAAGGCAAATGAAACTATGAAATATTCAGACAATGCTAGATAATAAGTTCAATTCCTGTGGTTATCTCATTTGTTTTATTACCTGCACACGAGTGGAAACTCTGACCACAGCGAGCCATGAAATGGACCCACTAAGCATCATACACTAACCTGTAGACCATCTAGCATTGATGTCTGGAAACCTGATGAAAGACAGGTTACCATCAAAACAAAATAAAGGGATATTGCCCTGGAGGCTTTCTTGGTCTCAGTGGTATTTGGTCCAAAACAAACCCCAGGATGTTTTTTCTCAGCTGTTGCAGAACTGTAGATGTAACTGTTCCCAGGGAGCAAGAACCAGTTTGAGAGAAAACACAATCTCACATACACCAAGATTCAGTCATTTGCCTACTTGTCCTGGACTAGGTAGTCCTGTGGAAGTCCATCATGGCCTGAGAAGGCAAGTGCAGTTATTAAAACTTTCTTTTTTGAGCCCTGTCTTTCTAAATTATGTTTTTATCTTTGTTTGGTTTTCTTTTAGGGTCATGTAAAACTGTCTGATTTTGGGCTATGCACAGGTTTAAAGAAGGCTCATAGAACCGAGTTCTACAGGAACCTTACACACAACCCGCCAAGTGACTTCTGTAAGTATAAGGTATCCTAGTTAAACATGTAAATGGTTTTGAGCTGCAGCTATGCCACATCAGAATTTATTTCTGCTGGGTTAAGCAAGATTGGCCAGGCTGATTACATTCAGTTGGAAAACTGGAAATGTATGTTCCCTGGGACATAGAAGCATTTCACAGAAAATAAAATATTATTTCTGCAGGGTTCATGTATTTTTGCACATTTGTACATAGATACAAACACACATAATGTAAAGTAACTATTTTAATCTATTTTTCATAATGATGTTAGTGAAGTTGCAGAAACACTCTTTCAGAAGGGACATAAGTTTCGTGTGGTGACTTAACTGAAATCAATAACAGTCTCATGATGATTTTCATAAGAGTGAAGTTATTCATCAGCATGCCTTGGTGACGCATCCACATTAGTGTTTTATTCTACAAATGTAAAATTCCTCTGCAGTTCTTCTTGGATTCTTCACCTCTTGCTTAAAAAAAAAAAACTGCATTGCCTGTATCTGAATATATGTTACCAGCTGCAACAATAAGTGCTGCTGATCCCAGATCAATATGTAAAACTTTTAGCAAGTTCTAATTTAGAATTGCTAATCATGTGTCCTGCTTACATGAATTTCAGCTGCAAATTGGACAGTAGTTATTCATTATCATTTTCCCATCTCCAGTTATAATCAAGTATTTGTTTCTAGACTAAAGCATTCTAAAGATAGTAATTGTTTGAAAGCAGAATGTTATAAATATTTTCTTCTTAGTTCTCACATGCATTTACTATCTAATAACTATTTTGTAAATTAGCATTTCAGAATATGAACTCAAAGAGAAAAGCAGAAACATGGAAGAAGAACAGGCGACAGCTGGTGAGTTAATAAAATTATGTATACATTTTTTCTTTTAAACTATTTACAGAAAATATGAAATAAAAACTGGGCATTAATGCTCCTGGTTTTTAAAAACTGAAGAGCCCTCACATCTGTTACAGATGTTGCTCTCTTCAAGCTCCCAAAATTTCAACTAACTCAAAAGAAGGTAGTCTAGTGATTCCAAGTGTGGAATAGCTCAGGGATGAGGGAAGAGTGGGAGGATAACCGTCAGCTGGGTCACTTTGCTTTCAGAGCTGTGACCAGTGCAGCCTGGCTCTTCTCTGTGCCTTTGTTTCCCATATGAGCATCTGGACTAACTAACCTCAGGTGTCAGCAACAGCTCAGCAAAGCTGTTTCTTGAGCTTGTCTCTAAACTGACCTGGCATTGATGCTGTGTGTGCACTCCTGGGTTTAACTCCTGCAGTTTGGTGTTACAAGAAGATGTGTAGCTGCATGATCTTTTTTCTAGAGGATTGTGTGGAGACTTGTTTGTCCTTCTGCTGAATTGGAATATGATGGGAAGGAAGTGGAGGATATTGGCACTGGAGTGGTGTGGCCTGGGTTTGTACTCAGTGGTCAAGTGATCAAGGGCCCTGTGGCATTAATTGAATCAAAGGAGAATATCTGTCAGCTGTGGGATTTCAGAATTTCAGCCCTGCTTGTGATTTTCACCAAATAGCAGTTGCAAAAACCTCAGTTCTCAAATTGTGGAACTTTTTATTTTGCATACTCTCTTTAAAAAGTGATATGCAGCAGTGTTCTCAAAAAGCTTTTGGGTTGTTTTTTCTTTCATTGTGAGACATGATGAGATGACATTGCAATCATGCTGCCTCATAGGGGGTGTATTTCATGCCCTTACTCACACTTGGAGTTAGATCCCTGCAAATACTACATCTCCAGGTCAGTAAAGACATGAGACAGTCTAACAGGGAGGAAAAGAAGACCAAAATAATAACTCGTATAAAGACTATTTGAAAAGGAGCCGTATTCCTGGTTTTCAGTTGGTTCAAAACTTAATATCTTGGCTCTGTCTGATAAAATTAAGTTTCTGGCCAGAAAAATGGAAGTAAAAGATTTTTCTGGCAAAACTGGTTGTGGTGGACATCTTTGGGTTTGTGGATTTTTGTTTGCTTGTGTTTTGTTTGTTTTTTCTCCCTCCCCCCCTGCACCATGCAAAATTTTCCATCAGTAAAGAAAAATTTGCAAATATCTTGAGATGTAGTTGTGAACCAGAATCATAGAATAGTTTGTGTTGGAAAGGACCCGTAAAGGTTACCTAGTCCAAGCCCCTGCCATGAGCAGGGACATCTTCAACTAGATCAGGTTGCTCAGAGCCCCATCCAGCCTGGCCTTGAATGTCTCCAGGGATGGGGCATTTACCACCTCTCTGAGCAACCTGGGCCAGTGTTTCATCACCATCATCGTGAAAAAATTCTTCCTCATGTCTGGTCCGAATCTCCCATCCTTTAGTTTCAAACCATTACCCCTTGTCCTATTGTAACAGGTCCTGCTAAAAAGTCTGTCCCCATCTTTCTTACAGGCCCTTTTAAGTACTGGAAGGCCTCAATATGCTCTCTCTGGAGCCTTTTCTTTTCCAGGCTGAACAACCCCAATTCTCTCGCCTGTCCTTATAGTAGAGATGTTCTATCCCTGTATTGATACTGGGGGTTGCCCTGACCCAGGTGCAGGACCTTGCACTTGCTGTTGTTGAACCTGATGAGGTTTGCATGGCCTCATCTAGAATCATCTAGACTGCATATTTAAAAGGTTTAAAAGGATGGACCCTGGGTCTGGTAAGAGCTCAAATTAATTTTGCAATAAAGGTAATACATGTAATAGCTAGTGTATCATGAGTATTGTACGTAGGAATCTACCACTGGTTATCCCTTTTATTGAAAAACAAACAAAACACAGCAACAACAAGAACAACAGAACTTTGTCTGTATTTTAGTAATGCAGCTACCCAATACTTTAGCTAAGATGACCTTTTGATATCACAGTGGGAATACTCCGTGATTTCGTCACATTAGGAGGGTGATTTCCATTTACTTTCAAGGTTCTCTGTGTTTACTCATGTAAAAGAATAATGTTCTTGGGATTTTAGATACTGTGAATTCTCAAATGAAGTATTTTTGTCCATCCAAAACCCAAGACCCTATATGTGAATCCCCAGGAAAAGGTTTTGCAAAGTGTGAAAACATGGTATGTATCTTTTAAAGAGTTGGTTTTTAGTTTATTTGTTTTTTTTCCCAGGCATATTCTACTGTTGGAACCCCAGATTATATTGCACCAGAAGTATTTATGCAGACTGGGTACAACAAGCTGTGTGACTGGTGGTCTCTGGGAGTAATTATGTATGAAATGCTAATAGGTATGTTAAAGACTCAACTTAAGAATTGTTCAAAGGTAACAGGGTCCATTAGTTCATAGAGTCTGATCCTCTGCATAGTGGAGGTACCAGAATTTCATTCAGTTCTACCTGAGGTAAGCCCCAAATTCAGCTTCCAGAAAACTCTGAAGTCCTCCTACCTTTCCAAGACAACAACAAGAGATGATGCCTCTACTTTTTCAATGACTGTTTCGCTGTTAAATGTTTTTGAGAGTCAGTCTCATTACCTGGAAGTAACAAAATAACATCTATCCTTGCATTACAAAAGAGAAAACTTCTGACTGGTACTACTTGGTAGATTTGGGAGCCATGGTGGCCAAAGCAGAAACCAAGGTCACTTTCTTCTTCTGTGAAAAGCTTATTAGTTTTTCTCTCTCTTTGTGCAGGATATCCACCTTTCTGCTCAGAAACTCCACAAGAAACTTATAGGAAAGTTATGAACTGGAAAGAAACATTGGTATTTCCTCCAGAGGTACCCATTTCAGAGAAAGCAAAGGATTTAATTCTAAGGTCAGTAACAAAAGGCCACTTCTGCCCACTCAACAGACAGAGTCATCTTCCGTTGGGTTAACTTTCTGTTCTGCATGAAGGAGACTTTAGATTGGAGGGATAGTTGGTTTCTTCTGTGTTGCCATCTTGGATGGATTTTTTAGCCTTTTGTCCTTTGCCATTTGTTTAACCTGAAGGAATAAGCTGTAATGATCTTCATTTGTATCGTGGTATCAGGAGAAATAGAGCAAACTGAAGGAACAAAAAAAAGTGATTAACGCACATTTTTTCTCAGGGGGAACTAGAAAATAATCACGTACCAGCATTTTGCATCCTGAACAGAAATCTTTGGATGTTTTTGATTTACTCAGTTTTTTCAAAAGGACACTTTTTTATCCATTCAGCTTGCATCGAAGCTTTTGCAAAGGGTTTTGGGGTCAAGGTCAGGCAGAAATGCTCTATTGTCCTGGGAAGGGAGATGGTTTTCGGCTTTCATTTTTTTTTTAAAGATAGTGTTACAAACTGACACAATTTTGTTACAGGCAAAAAGGGGAATGTACTTCATAGGCAGAGCCAAGAGCTAGAATTTATTAGTAGTCCAAGCGATGCTCCAGAAGCATATAGCAAATATAACAAATACAATGAACAGTTATTAACTCAGTTACAGTGATACTAACACAGTTCAAATAATTATTGCTAATCCTCATGAATAAATTTACATATGGCAGTTTTATTACATTTTCACTGTCATTTTTCTTTAGTGCTCTTTTTAACCTTCCCTGCATGTTGTTAAAGGAACTTGCAAACAAAGCTAAAGTTTTGTTATTTTTATGGATAGCCTGACAGATCTTGAGACCTGGTCTGGCTAACTGTTGTTACAAGGTTTGGGGTCTATTATTAGTACTTGGCATCCACTAACTGGCTGGACTGCAGTAGAAATATAAGCAGTTTGGTTTTTTTTTTCCAAGTGACACTCAACTTCAAGTAGAGAAACAATACAGTCCATAATTGGAGATTGTTTACAGCCTAACTTGCTGCGTTACTGAATTGCCTGCTGAAATGTTAAATAACTAGCGAGAAAGTGTTTTTTTTTTTTTTTTTTTCCTTTCTTTCCTTTTTTTGGAGTTGCAATGTACTGATGTGAAAAGTACCTTGTGAATCTGGATAATCTGGATGATGTGTTCCTGTGGAGGAATTAAGAGTTCAGGATAACTAACTCAACATCCAGAGTCTTTGCTCATCTGGGCAAACAGGATTTCATTTGACAAAGGTCAGCTGACTTAGAGTAGCAGGAGGCCTGCATCTCCATGCTACCAAGTGCTTTCCAGTTCCAGGAGATCATCGGGTGACTCTGTGCTTGGCGAGACCAAGTTTTTTGTTTGACATGTGTTGTTGTAAACCTCCTTGTCTGTGTCACTGTTGGCACTGTGTGCCATCCTCAAAGAGACTGCAAGGACAGTGTAAAAATATAAAGCGGTTATATCTTTGCTGACACACAGAAAAGATAGCTAACATTTAGTGAACTTCTAGGGCAAGCACTGGTATGCTCACCATCTCCCTGATGAGATTCTTCAGAGTCTTGTCCAGGCAAACATCAGTCCAGAGGAGGGTCAGCCTCTGCTGTTCCCTAGAACAAATCCGTCATGTTGCTGACTTGTTGTCAGAGAGCTTTTACCTCCCTATTTTTTTCTTTAGGATTTTTTACTTTTCCTTGTTGTTTTTCTTCCTGCCTGCTTGAGCAGCTAACAGTCCCCATCTCAACAGTCTTAGCTCTGTCTCAAATTTCACCTTTTTTTGTTGTTGTTTTTGTGGGTTTTTTTTACCTTACTTGACTCTCTGCACTTTCTCATAGCTGCTTCTCACAAATTGACAATTTCTTCTGGAGTCTGGGCTGAGGTGGTGCAGCTGGGCCACATCAGAGATAGGCCTTGGGTCTTTGTACCGTCAGCATCTGGACCTCTAAAGAGGAGGTGACAAGCATAATAGGGTGTGCTGTGGACATGGCACATTTTGAATGTGTCTGGCTCAGTTCCAAAATGTGACATCAGAGGGTGGTCCTATTTCACTTAGTGTGTCTGTTCCTGTTAGTTTGATTTTGAAACTAAACAGTTGAGAAGATGCAGAGAAGTCTTCAGGGGTAGGAACTTAAGTCTCCATGCCAAACTCAATCTTGCAGGGCTAGAACTTGCAGCAGCTTTTTACAAACCACGAAGACAGGATGTAACAGTTTAGAAAAAGTCATCATGACTTTTTGGGTTGGAACTCTAACAATATTATGCTTCTACTATTTCCCTTCTCTCCTAGGGGCAATGGGCTATTTTTACATTACCCCAAGTGATGGAACAATTCAAAATAACTTCCTCAAATTCTTATTACAGAATATCATGACAGTTTTATTTGCGGTTGCTTCTCTCTGCATTTCTTGTAACATTCCCTTTATTTTTTTTCCTACTTTTTCAGATTTTGCACTGACTCAGAAAATAGAATTGGTAGTAATGGAGTAGAAGAAATAAAAAGTCATCCGTTTTTTGAAGGAGTGGACTGGGGACATATCAGGTATGTATATACACACGCATACACTTTTTATAGAGAACAAAAGCCGTGAAAGCAAGAATTTCATGCACTGTGATGTCAAGGATGATAATTTCCAATTTATCTTGTATTTTGAAAGGCAGCTACTGGCAGCAGGTGAGTGGCAGTGAAGGTTTTCAGGCCTTGCTGATATTCATAGATCCGATCAGAATGTAACCGTCTTGAGATGCCTTGGATTGCCCCAGAGTGCCCAGGATGGAAAGAAATTGTGGTAGGGTGGCTGTGTTATTCCTGATGTATGCTCTGATACCATCTCAGAGAGCTCTTCGTCCAGTAGTAATGGGCTCTGCAGCTGTTGCTATAATTGACTTTTTTTGTAATAGGAACACGAGAAAAGCAAACTCTATTCCAAAAATGCAGGGGAAATAGATGAATGAAGAGCAGAGGCAGCAAGTAGGAGGAAAACACAGGGCATGTCTTTGCTGCACGCTGCAGATACTACACCTGAGTGAACCGGTATGTCTACAGAGCGCTGGGCAGAGGCACCGACTCACCTCAGAGTCGTAGTCTCAGTGTCCAAATTCTGCTGGGCCAAGCCTGGGTAGAGGGCCCAGTTGAGGCAGCCAAACCAGTTCCAGCTTGAGCTTGCGCCTGCAGATTCTGAGCTACACCTGCATGTACCTGAAGTGGTAACGTCTTTAGAGCAGACTCTGGTGGCCCCACAGATACTTTCATTTGAAATGATGACAACTGCTCAGCTCTATTTAAGGTTTCAGGTGGTTTGCTCTTCCAGTGATACTGTAGTTTTCTACCTGAAAATCCGTACTGTGGACTTGTGATTGTCCAGATCTTATCCTTTTTTTCTCTCTGGTGCAGGAAGCCTGATGTAGCTTATCTTTTCAGTGTGGGAGACATTAATAAGCAGCAAGAGCAGTGACATATCTGTTCATGCCACAGTTGGCAACCTGGCAAAATGGTTTTCCCGTTCCACCCAGACGTGGATTTAATTGTAATTGTAATAATTACAACTGTAGTAAGTTTACAGGCATAAATTAATGACTTTCCCCCTGGTGCCATGTTTCCGTTTGAATGCTTTCATGGGACAGACCACTTAAGCAACTTTGAAAGACACCTTAAAACTTCTTAAAGAGCTGCTTAATTGCTGAGCTAATAAAACAGTAACGTGTCAGAGCCAACTCATTTTGGATGAGAGATACTGGCGACTCAATGTCAGAAATAGGAGCTACAGCTGAAAGGTATTTGGATGAGGTCCAGGCTGATGAGCGCTGGAATTGTAAAGCAACAGGTCTGATGGCTCCAAATGCAAATAAAATCCTGCTCAGCTGGGTAGGCCCGGTTTATGAAACAGAGGTAACCACAGTGATTCTTGGTGACAACCAAGATCGTAGCGATAGCTATATGGTAGATAAATGTGGAATGCTGGTTCAGTTAATGGGAAAATGATGTTTTCCCCAAGTTTGCCAAGAAGATAGTAACGCTAGATAGGAAACCAATAAATCCCCCCATGATGTCAGCAAACAGGCGAGTCAGATACATCTCTGATGGACTCAGTGGAACCTTTGTGCTTTAAACTAAAGGGATGTTGTAACTCTAAAAAGCCAAGTTAAACAAAACTGGAACTTAATGTATCTTAGTATTCACTGTTCTGGCATTTATTTCTATTTGCAGGGAAAGACCAGCTGCAATCCCTATAGAAATCAAAAGTATTGATGATACTTCCAACTTTGATGAATTCCCTGAATCTGATATTTTACAGCCAGGTGAGACTGCCATTGTAATTTCCAAATGTCTGTCTATGACATGCCAGAGCACTCCACAGATGCAGCTGTTATTGTTGTTTATATTCATTTTTCTGATACCCTAATCAAGGTAATATACAGGCCTGATATAGAGACTATCTTTCAAATATAAGTGTAAACTTACGATCTACTTCCTTAGAACTTCGAGAGGGGGGAACCAAGCCCAGAGATTTTTACAGTTAAATCTATTATTAAATATGGTTTGCATATAATGAGCATAGAAAACACAGTACAGTTTTCTACCATACAGTTTTTCTAACCAAATTCTGGTAAAACATTATACGCTGATTTGCTTTTGATCTTTCGTGACTTTTGAGCTTCATGCCAAACATAAATGTTCATGTGTTTGTAGGCAGAAACTTTCAGACAGATGTTATTTAACATCATGATTTATGAACCTGAGTGCCTCTATAAATCATTTATGGGGTTTTTTGTTAATTTCTTTTGGCAAGTAGTAGGAAATTCTTTTATATAAAAGGCTTGATTCTCTGACATGCCAAATTCTCCCAGCTCCCACTGTTTTCAATGAATTATTAATGGCTTAAAAATAGGCAGATACATAACAATGATTAGTTGATGGCAGATAAGTGTAGATGTGCTAACAATTGTAAGAATTATCAAAAAGCTGTTTTGTTTTGTTTGTTTGAAATGGCTTTTATTTCATGGCAAAGAAATTTGTCCTTTTTAATGCAAAAGCAATAAATCTCCAGTGCCTAAGTTAAGCTATTAAAGTCCGTATTTGGTTAACACCAAGTACATTTCTATTAGTTTTGGCATTTCAGACCCACTGTATCACCGAGAATGTTATTGTATGTCTAGATACCTCAATATGAACTTTGATATCAACGTTTTGGGCATCTTGGGCTGAAAATATTGTTATAGAACACTAAAAGTGGCAACCAGAGACCTAAATGTAGGAGCCCACTGCAGTGCATGTCCAAGTGCAGCACGCCAGCCATCTGGGCTGTTCGTCAAATAAATGGAGGCTGTGCAAGCCTCGCGGAAGCTCTAAGCAGGGAGAGAGTCCTAGAAGTAGTTTGTGCGTGATATGTGTAGTTCTCTTGGGAGAAGTTGGATATACCTTTTTCCTCTTTTTGTGGTGAGGATAACATGATATGTGTACGTGTTTGTTGTGCATGGAGCATCCTAAATGTTTTTTGTAGTTATATATCCTGTGGGTGTTTTAGAGGTTCCTGTCAAGGTATGGGAGTCTGTTACTGTGTGTAGACATATTAAAAAAACAAACAAACAAACACCCACAAAAAAACAACCACACACAAAAAAAAAAAAACCAAAGGAACAAATAAACCTTTTTCTGCTTCAATGATAAGTGTTGAAATTGTAACTCTTCTCAGACCATTGACAAAAGGCAAGTGACCTGATTAGAAACAGGATTAAAGGAATTTCTGCTGACTGGAGAAGTGAGAGTTCAGGACTGTTTATGTCAGTGTTCTGTGAAGAGTCCTTTCAGGAGCAATGCTGATTTTAATTGTTTTGTTTTTACTTCTGTTTCTGAATTCTAGTGCCAAACACAACGGAACCTGACTATAAATCCAAAGACTGGGTTTTCCTCAATTATACCTACAAGAGGTTTGAAGGGCTCACACAGCGTGGCTCGATCCCTTCCTACATGAAAGCCGGGAAGTTGTGAAACAAAACGCAAACCCACAAAAGAAATAAAAACACAAACCTCAGGTAGCTGCATCACCAGACCCGCTTGGCATTAGTTATCAATAGATTGACTCTGGTGCGCATCAATTTCACAAGGAAATTCTACGGGATTAGGATTTCTAAGACTATTACAGGAATTAGTTGGCAGTGCCAGCTGGCTTTTTTTTTTTTTTCTTAATATTTGAATATTTTTGTTAACTTTATTATACAAAGGTACTGGAATAAAAGGAACGTACATCCCTTTGTAACTGCACTGCCTATGTGTGTATAACGGTTAATTATGCCTCTCTGTACTGTGGCTTTGTTTGTACTGTAAGCCATCTAATCCACCCAGGAGTAAAACATATCATTTTATGCAGCATTGTTATTATACTGCTTACCTGGTGGGTTTTAGATATGCAGTATAAAAAAAAACATTGCCCACATTTGCAAAATTCTCTGAGCAGTTGCTCAAGGGTGTTCTAGTTGTGGTCTGCAGATACCCCATGGATGTGGCTACACTGAATTATTTTAAATAGCAGTGTCCTGTGGGCCTACTTGTACCCTGCCTACCCTCGCTTCTCCTCGCTGGATGGCTTTATCAGCCAATCATCTCTTCTTTTCTTTCTTCTTTTTCCACTGTGTGTGGTGGTGAGACAGTCCCCATGATCTGTTTAGTGGTATTTCCACTTTAAATAATAGTTGATGGGTATTACTGTTTAAGAGGATGATGCTTGTTGGCAACTTCAGAAGATAAAAAGGGATGTAAATAATAAATATGAAGATTTTTAACAGAAGGGGAACTTTCTGATACCAAGTTCTGAAGAGGTGGCTGAGTTTCCAGGACTGCATTCCTGCCTCTGCTGTAACGCAGATCATGTTCTTGCTACTCACAATTCAAATAGCCTTTCCTGCCTGTGCAAAATGTATCCTAGAAAAGTGATCCAATTGCTGCTTTTTCTTTTTTGTCTCTAAGAAGTTCCAGGCAGAAGGGATCCTGCTCTAGCCTTTTCTTTCAGAATACCCTGTAGCAGCTTCTACCAAGCCAGAAGAAACGGAGTGCCCCACTAGGCTCACTCTCCTGTGGGCTCCATCTGCTTCTAGTATCTCCATCTAATGCGGACCATGGGATTACAAAGGATCAGCTGAGTCTAGAGCCCAGTTTCCAGGAACCACAACCGCCCATGGCTGAATCAGGCAGAGCACCTAAATGCCGTTCTCCCCAGTCTGCATGGTGGTGACAAACTGACAGCAGAAATGGGTTTCCTTCTCCCAGGTCGAGGAAACTGAAGCAAAAATCCCTCCTTCTGCTGTGTGTGGTTTTTGCTTCTCAGCCCAGCAGCAGTTCAGGGCTGCTGGCAAGTTTATCTCTGCCTGTACTAGCATATTATCTGCAGTATGTTGAATCTATCACAGTAGAGATCTTTGATATCATTTTCTGGTTACGAAAGAGGTTTACAGCAATCAACGAGTCCCCGGTGACTGAACAAGCAGAGTCACTGTTGCTGTCTTCCTCCTCTGAACGCAAGTGAAAGGCGGCACTCTGAAGCCTCCACAATACCCACTGGTGTGAAGCACAGGATGTTTTGGCATACAGTTACAGAAGACTCCATTAGACTGATATTTTTTTTTTTCCTCAGCAAAATGGAAGTGACTATTTATAAAGCCATTACCAAAATTTTTATTGCTGTTTGGCACCATGGTATCAGCTGCTCTGAATTATTTATATGCTTTAAAAAACACACTGGGGTGTTCATGTGCTGCATCAAAGACCGTTTACCACCAAGATTTCTGTGCATCAGTGGCTTACTGACGTGCACGTGGTCTTCCCTGATCCAACAGTTACTGGGTTCCTCAAGGGCTTCAGTGATGTCTTTCTTCCAATATTTTGTCTCCCTTCAGGTATCTGTGTTACTTATACTGCATTTCTACAAAAAATTTTAGTCTTTAGCTCAAAGAGGAATAGCCAGTACCTCAGGGCCTATCCGATTTATATAGTGTAATAGTAGAACACAGCTAAGCTAAGCTTTTGGCTAACTGCTGGTCTTAGGTGGGAACAGCTCATTGATCTGAGGTTTTTTTTCCCAGACCTTACACTAATTAACACCCCTTTAACTGCCGCTGGGGCAAGATCCTCTGAAATTCTCCAGTGTTGTTCTCAGCCTTGTCAATGTAGTGAAGCTCAACTTCTACCCAACCGAAGACCGTCCAAAACCAGTTACTCACTTAAATCCACCTTTATACTTTCCAACTTCATTCTGCTCGTGCCCTAGTAGCTTCTGAGGCTTCATGGGAAGGAAATGCCTTTTCTAAAACCTTCGATCCGTTCTATCAAGACAGGGGAGCTTGGGCAGAAAATATCCAAGATGCAAACTTGGCCCCAAAGGACACTGCTATTCAAAAGAGAATTTTTATTAGTTTTAATTTCCAGTCTCATCCGTGGGGCACTATGTGTACCAGAAGTGGAATTCCTGCGAAGAGCGCATTTCAAAAGACTACAGTTACCCTATTTGCATAATATAAAAATAAGTCTTTGCTTGAACTTGCTAAGACAAGTTTCATGGAAACTGCAAATGCTCGGTAATACTGGTGATTTTTTTTTTTCCAGTGGGCCTTGGGGGAGGGGAGATAAATACACACTTAATTTAAAGCTATCTATTAAACAACTATGTCTGTACATACTCACTGGTTTACAAACTTGGGAAAAAGCTCAACCCTTATATTTGTAACACTAAAGATAATACTCATTTAAAAATGCGGATGATTAATCATATCAGTGCTCACATAGGAGTTATATCCATAGGGAAACAGCTTGCAGCCTATTTAGCATAACCTCCTGTATTGTGGTAGCTGATTTTTTTTTTTTTTTTTTTAAACATAAAATTATTTTAATCAGTAACCGAAGTTAAACAAAATATTAGCTACTGCTTTTAGGATGATAGATTATTTTATTTTTTAAGGTGAAACTGTGACACTGCAACAGGTTAAAGAGAACACAAGGTTTATCTACACTGGCTCAAAAAAATGGAAGTGCAACATATCTTCTATTTTTGTCATATTCCTTTGGATGGTTGTGTTTTTTTCCTTCGGCGATGTTTGTCATTGTGCCATTTATTTTTCTTATTCTTGAAGTACCAAAGATCCTGAAATGGCTTGATGATTGCAACCATGTGAAAATTTATTTTCTGGAAGTGTGTTTTGTTAACTTTTGTTAAAATGTGGAATTGTGTATGCAAATTGTTATCAGAGGTTTGCTGGGAAGTTAACCTGTTCCAGCGGGGAGAACTCGAGTGCATTGATGGAAGTGGTGAGCCTGAATCCAAATTCTGGATCTGAAGACCCTGAAACTGGGGAGGAAGCTTGGATTGGGAAACGCAGCTGAGCTTTTTGCACTTTGTTCCATCTCCAGTCAGCGTGAGTGGCCTTAGGCACAGGACACCAGCAGAGGTTGTTTCATGTGCAAAAGGAGTTAAAAAAAAAAAAAAAAAAATTGCCAGCATTCATAAATCAAATATTGTTGATACTGCATTTGCACTGTTAAAATTTGCCTTGCTGGAGAGTTATATAAGTGTTATTTTTATAGGTCAATTGTTAAACACCTGAGCCGTTGGATACAGTATGGAATAACAGCATCTGACGTGGGTGAATCCACCGAAGTGCAAAGGGGCTTGCTGGAAGCTCTCCACACTACCAGGATAAATGGGCATAAGCAGTACAAAGGGTGTTGCGCCGGCTCCTTCTAAAGAGGTGACTTTCCTCCTCTGCGACAGCAAGTAGGGAATACTGCAGTTCAGCCCGGTTATACTCTAATGCTTAGGAAGTGCTCTCACTTTTTCAATAATGCGAGCAATTACAAGCATTGTAACATACTGTACCTTGTCCTTTTAATGTTGATATATTACAGCAGCTCGTTCTTGGAGTCGAAATGGCAACTGCTATATTTTTCCTAGACTGTTTCATTAGTTGTGGTTGGGAAAGTTACATAGAAGCATTATAAAAATTTATATGAGGCTTTTTACAGCATTTGAAATAAAAGTAGCATTCTTTTTGTAAAGTTGTGGTATTTATTTTTTCACACCAGCGTGCTGGGTTCGGTTTTCTTCCAAAATGGGAGACATCTACGGAATTGAGACACCATTTTGTATATTCTCATCTTGATACCCCAGTGTTGCTACTCTCAGTCAGAAAGTAGAGATCACAAAAATTGCCCAAGTTGTACCAACTGCAGTTACATGAAGCTGCTTCTGAAATGGTTCTTGCTCTTCATAAGGGACTTCAACTTTTCTTCCCTGTAGACCATAGTTTATTCAAGAAAGCCTTCCATGGGCCGTTGTGTCCTTTGATGCACTCTAAAAATGGTTTTGTCCTACTGTTCCCAGTTCCTTGCTGAGTTTAGAGCAGCGGGAGCAGATGCAGTTGTGAAATAGTCATGTAAAAAATGATTACGGAGTTGAGCAGCTGAAAGCAAAGAGGAGGTAGCAGCTGCTGAGTGGCCTTATCTGGAGTCCTCCAGTGAATAACAGCCTTCCACCAGAGAACTGCTGCTCTCGGTAAATGACACAATTTTAACAGAATTTTATGAATTCTATTGAATGGGACTACACTTTTCTTCCAGTAACCAGATATTATATCTCAGAGCTACATATCATAAGGAGATGCAGGCTTAGTTCTTTATCTCCTTGCGTTACTAAATTCAGTATTCCTCAAAAAACCCCCAGCGCTTTAGTGGTAAATATAAAGGCTATGCCATCAGCATGTGCAGAAATGTTTTTCTTTTTAATCAACTGCTTTTATATAGTTTATTGTTTATAAAGCACACTGCAAATATCTGTGGTGCATTTTTCATTTTTTAAAAATTCTTGTACGAAGTGTGCCTTGTCCATAAGGAAAACAACTATGCTTTGGACAATAAAATGCCTTTCTGACAGTCTTCCTAGGGAGAGAGAAGAGAGGAGTATTCAAAACTGTCTGTGTGTCTTGCTGTTGGGAGGGATGACAATAGTGGTTCTAGTGTGAACTAGACAAGGGTGAATTTAGCAGTTCAGGCACTGCTTAATCTACTCCCTTAAGGTAGTTTTCTCCATCATGCATGTAAATTTTGAACATCACAGAGGTGTTCTAAAATGCCTATCCTATACCTGGATTTCAAAGATGAAAGCAAGTTTTAAATGTGAGTGCCAGTTGACGATAACCTGTCAGCCATGCACAGGACACCACTCTGCTTAGAAGACGCTGCTGTCTGAAAGATACCGGCTGCTTTAACTATTGGGGCGGTTCAATGACAGAGAAGGGCACGGTAATGTATATATAATACAAGGAGCATATTATTTTTTCAATAGTAATGACGCAGGGATTTGTACACTTCATGGCACAGGAACACTTCTGCAGTCAGTGAATCTTCACACATGCAGAGAGAATTTGTCTCACCACCTCCTACTTCTCCCACTCCCTCTCTCCAGGTTTATTTGATAGCATGGAGGTTACTGTTCTGTAGGGAAATGGGGCATGTAGGCTTGAACCTTCTCGTGCTGAGGAGGGAAATTAACCCAGGCTTTTCATTTTCCAATCGAGTCAGAGCTCTGCTAGGAACAGTTTGTTTCTGATTTGAACCGACCCTTGGTGCCACATCTCGTTTCTGTACCAACTGCTTTAATCTGTTTCTAGTGAGGCACCATCTGCTGCTGCTTCTCTCTCCTCCAGGAATACGTGGTTCTCCGCATGTGCTGTCCCTGGGCACTCCACCTTCCCTTGGTTGCTGTTCCTGCCCCTCTGGGTGTCTCTGCCCACCCTCCCTCTTCCAAAGACCAAAAATCTTTGCTCTTGCTTCTATATTTCCTGCCCACAAAACTAAACGATGTCGAGAGGTCAGCTCATCAGTAAAGTGAGCGCTGTGACCTTGAAGCTGTCGTGCAAAAGCGTAACCACAGCCCCTGCTCCACATTTTGAGAAAGAGACGGCAGATACAGATAGCAAGTGTTACATACACACCCATTCTGCATAACATCTTGTTTCCTTCCAGGGGTGTAAGCAGAATCTGCCCCTCAGTGCGGATGCATGGGCCGCAATATGAAGGTAATGGAGCTCCAATGGGAATCAGATGCCAAAATGTTCCCCCGGGCCATGTCTGTGCTCATGTGGCCGTCCACAAAACCTTGAGACCCCAAACGGGAGCACTGATTTGAACCCACGACTCCCTCGTGTTCGGACTTAACTGCAATAGCTCTGCTAGTCTCCGACGCTTGATTTCCCAACAAAGCCTACTTCTGACTTCAATATGTCTATTTAATAATAACGAATTATCAGATAAGAACTTCAGTGACTTTGATCATGACTGAGTGAATCACTGGTAAACTAGACCCACATCTCAAGATTTTCAATCCAGCAGGCTGCCTTTGAGGTCTCATCCAGCTCCCACTGACGTCAGCAAAAGATCCCTATCTGAAGGATCTGAAGCCCAAAGAAACCAGTGAACAAGTATGGTCTCAAAAGCAAACTGTTTGCTCATGCTTTTATGTTCTTTACAAACGAGACAGAAAGATTTTCCAATCTGTAAAATTCAATTGGTTGAAAAGCAATCCATGAAGAGGATGCCTTTGGGCTTCAAATACAATGCTGAGAAACTTGCATGGTACTGCTATTAAAGAAGAAAATATTACCTGTTTTTTTTAATAAACAAAATTTAAACAATGGCTCAAGGAAACTTTGCAAAACGTACGATTTATTTAAATGCCTTTTTCTGAAAGTGTAGTACATTCTTGAGCCCCGGTACGGATTTTACATATTGTAGGAGTGGTGTTAGACTCGGGGCTCGCCCTGCGCAGCAGTTGTTACGCTTCTTTTTTCAGTTTTGTCTTGACCAAGAGGAAGGTGGTTTACGTTCCTGTATCTTTGCATTGTTCCTATATCAGGTGTTTAATATGAGGCTGTTAACACTTGAAAAGACCGGGAATCTGTACTGCGGGTGACAACAAGACTACTTCAGCCAAGGAGAAGACTTTCAGACATCGATGTAATTAATGCATTGTTGTCGGGACCTTTGCAGCCAAGATGGATGAGACAATTGCAGCTTGGAGATTTACAGACTGGTTGTGTGCGAACCCAAGAAAAGGTGTTTCGTCCTTGGAGATGTGCTGCCCTCACAGCTGGTTTTGTTTTCTTTTGGCAGAAAAGGCACTGGGTGGGATCTCAGAGATCCTAGAGAGGCAGGACTCTGCTTGGGGACCGCCGCTTGTCCACCATGGGCACCTTTCATTTGCTTTTAATTTCAACAGGCCCCCAAAGCAGTTTTTTTTATCCTTGTGTAGATTTGTAATAGTAATACTGTTTTTCAGAGACATCAGGTATTAAGCTATTGTTAGGCATTCAGAAAATACCAGATTCTGCCAGGAATGGAAAGCTATTGAAAAAACGAAGATTATTTTGTTTTTAATCAAAAGTGGCACCATCAAATTGAGAGACTTTTAGGTAAGAGATTTACATGCAAGCGAATTACTTTGTGGGCACAAACCTCACCAGCCAGGACTTCAAAATCAAGTAGGCACTTTGGAAAATGCTCATCTTTTTGACTTGTTCTAGTTTTGTTAGAAAACCACCAAGTAAATTGATTGTCCTACTGGCTCCAATAGTGAGATTAGAGAGGGAGAGCATGTAGGATTTGGAAGTTCTTCTCAAGTTAAACTTGTTTCATCATGCAAGGAATCTGTCCATGATTCATAGGTTTTTAAGGCCAGACTCCATCACTATCACAATCCAGTCTGACATACTGCATACCATACTGCATACCATAATGCACACAGCTTCCTCACTGTATTGTGCCAGCACAGCACAGCCTGTTGCTGGCAAAGCCTAAATTCTTTTGTGCCCTTTTTTTTTACCTTCTTTGAACCGCTTCTGTACCAATTATTGAGTGGAAATAACTTTAAAGAGCTTATTTTTGTCACTGGCTGATTACAGTATGATTATGCTATTTATATCTTTTTTGAAGCAAAAGGCTTTCCTGATTTGGGGAAGAACTATTGCGTTCAAGTGATAGTAGATTCTACTAATACATAGGCACAGGATTTATAGCAAAATTAACAAATTGCTTGTGGTGGCTTTAAAAGTAAAAAAACACAGACTAAAAGAAGATTTTTTAAAAACCGTATTCATTCCTCTAGGCTGTTCACATGTACTCTATAAAAACGTACTTGATTCCAGACACAGGTCTTGTTCTTTCCTTTGAGCCATGTAATACCTTGGTCTGAGGAGAAACCATGAACACTTGCATTCTGGAAAAGTAGTCTGAAAAATCTGTATTTGTATTTAGAGGTATGCTGAGTAACTTCAGTTTACTGCTATTACACTTCAGTAGGAAAAAAAAAAATAGCTAGCTCACCCTAAGCACTCACCTAAGTGTGTTTTTATGTGAAGCAATACAAGTCACTCAATAACACGGTCAAGCTCTCAGTGTTCCCTCACAGGAGGTGAGTGGTTTTTCCAGTCATTCTGAAATGAGTCTCTTAAGCGCAGCCTGCATGAAGCCAGCTTGGCCTCAGCAAATAGACAAAGAAATTCGCCCCCTCTTCAGGACGGTATCTCAGAGAAATGCTGACTGGATGCTCTTCATGCCCCGTGTAACAGCTGAGATGCACCATGCGTTGGATGTCATCGATCATTTACAGAAAAGAAAAAGGAGTAATAATATCAACACCTTTCAAGAGCTGCTCAGTCTCTGGCTATTCTTTAACTTCTCTGAGGTTTGATCGTTACTTTTACCCCTTTAGCAAATATTTATGTAAGTTGTTTGGAAAAAAAGAGGCTATCTATTGCTTACATAAAGCATTCTGTTTTCTATTTTATAGCTAAAAGCTCCTCAAGAGAAAGTGCTCACCTAAAAATGAGGCAAAAGTACCAAGTGCGGCCTACTCAAAATCAGTGCCTTACATAAACTGGGATCCTGCTCTGCCAAGGCTCAAGGCTCACTATATGCTACAAACACCAGTTACTGTCACATAAGAAATGTATGAAGTGTTCAATGATGTTCAATGAAAAGACCAATCATCACCTTTGAATAAGAAATAATATATATAATATATATAGTATAATAAATGTTTAAAATCTGTGTTAATGAATTGGCAGTGCATTATTGATCTGCTTTTCTAGCCTAGACATATCATAAAGTGCCAAAAATTTCTGCATTCATTGAATTACTTTTATTGTTGCCATAAAAATACTAAATAAAATGTGAAGGTCCTTTAGCTCCCTTTCTAGTGAGCCAGTATAAAAAAAAAAAAACCAAAAATAACCAAACAAAAAACCAAAACCAAAAAAACCAAACAACAAACTATTGCGTTTTGAGTATCCTTGCTGAATACTTCCATATGGAGTTTGTATTTAATAGCTGTTAAGCTATGAAGTTTGTTAAAGCCATTTTCTGGAAATACTTAAATCTTTAACTCACTGGGCTTTACAACAATGGTCATCTTCACCTTCCTGTGGTTACCGAGTCTCTGAACCATTTTCAGTCAGTGTGGCTGACACACTTTTCTGCAATCTCCTCATCATTTGCGTGTCCACTGACGATGCAAACCTGGAGGAGGAAGCTCCAAGCTTCAAAACTGGGACAAAAGAGCATTTTAGCAGGGCCAAACATGACATGAAAGCTTAAAGCTTTCTATGAACAAATTCTTGGAATTTTTTTCAATATCAGTTGTAGTACATTAATAAAACAAATGTGCATTAATGACAATGATTTTCTCAAAGGTAGCAACACTAAGTCCTACTTTTTAGCTCTTCCTACTGCTTTTTATTTCAGTAGAACAGAAGTAGTTTGTAATCGTTTTTCTCCAATACAAATTCTGTAAGATCAACTGAACCCAGCATGGTGGAATTCATATATCGTTGCAACAGGAACTGTGGGACTACGTATAACTTAAAATTCTGAGATGAAAATGTGGATTTGTAATCGGGAGAAAAGTACCTTATGAAAAAGTGTGCCTTGAGAATGTCATAGCAGCACAACTGCGATTGTTCAGCAACATCCCCAGTTACCAATCTTCCATCACATCACATTAAATTCATGAGTGTTCAAATGGATTTTGCCTATGTCATTTTGTGAGGATTTACTTTCTCAAGTTCTTTACAGTGTTTTGGTAGACATATATGTTTATACATAACTAACATAAAGACAATACTGAACTGCTGTTTTAGAGGGGATGACTGAAGCAGAAAAGCAAAGATATAATGAGACTTCTGTTAAAAGGTATTAGCTTTCCTAAGATAAAATATTAACTTTCTACACAGAGAAAACAGACATAGAAACAGCTGTTTTACACATATGAGATTTCTTTCCAGGTATATTAAGCTATAGCAAGAATCTTTAGTAGAACTTCAGAATTTCCTTAATTTTTCAGCGGGGGGGGGGGAAGCCATTCTTTTTTTTTTAAGAGAGTCAACAGTAAACAGTCTCTTGTAATTTTATAAATAACCATAATTGCCTGTAGTCTTACCACCAGTGGTGAGGTGCTTATAGACATTACTACAAGAATGTCTCTGCACTGTTTCTACAGCTCCAGACTCATTGTTCCATTGCATGTGACTATACTCTCGAAGAAAACAGCCTTTCAGAAAATTATCTTCGAAGCAATTTATGTCTGCAAGAGCCATTTTATAACCCATAGGTTTGTCTTAACTCTTTGCACACTTGCAACTTCCTCTGACCTGGACAGATAACTGGCATTCACATACATCTATTTCCCCTCAGCATAATGTAGTCAATGATGAAATAATTGTGTAAAATATTCTTGCTTTTATTAAAAACAAGTGCACCTTTTTTGCGTCTTTAGTCACACCTCCTTTTTCACCTTTAGGAAAAGGTGTTTTTCTTTTTATCTTAAGAGTAATCTTATTATGTCTCCAGATCCCCCCAAAAAATAACTTGACTGCAGCTTAAAGATACACACTTTAACAAGGTAGATATTAACCATTAGAACAGATGACACAAGAACATAATATACTTTGCAAAGTATTACACCTACTTTTGTTAGTTCCAAAGGAAGCCCTGTGACTAGCAGACAGAAGCTCTGAAAGCCCACTGTGCAGTACGCCTGCAGAAGTAGCTTCCTTCCTTCACTCAGGTCACCGATCGTCTGGATCCAGCCTTGCTGGTAGGTGATGCCAGCCGCAATGTGCATGCAAGTTCCCTCCTACCTGAGTTCAGCAGGCACACGTGCCTAGCCTACAAAGACGGCACAGGTAAGGATGTGCGAGTCCCAGGAGACAGCCTATTCTGCCACACCTACAGCTGGAACTGAGCAAGCACAAGTTACACCAGGATTAACAAGCAGGGCAGGACGGTAAGAGCGGTTCTGCCAAGTGGAACTGGCATTGCTGAGGTCCTGGTGCACATACTGTTATACATTTCAGAGGTTTCATTTCAGAGTAGCTCCAGTAGGGACCTGTGGAGCGAATGCCTGTTAACAGCTGGAGCACATTAGTCTCTTAAAAGTGCATCTTGAGGTCTTCATGAAAAGGGAATACACTTCGTACACACCAAGAGTACTCCAGGATGTGAACCTAAGCACAGTGAGGACAATGGGTAGATTGACTTCAAAAGCGCATGCCTGATATTAGCAAAAAATACACCTACAGCCTCAGCAGCTAGCGTAATCCAGGTTTATTAACACAGTATACTGGTAAAATTTAAGCCTATTTTTATGTTATTTTTACTGATATGTGTGACTGTCCTCTGCCCTGCTATGACCACATGCTGGACCAGATGACCTGAAAAGGCTTGTCCCACCAAAATTATTCCAAGATCCTGATTCTTCCTCAGAGGTGTCCTCTGCACCATACCCTGAAAATTCAACAGGTACTCAGGCCAAGACAAAGCAGTTTTTGGACTTACCTCACAATGCAAAGGCCAGAAGCAGCCTGTGCCTCTGCTGGCTCTCCAATGTGCCAGAAGGGAGCGGTGGCACCACCATCATATATTCAACATGGCCGTCAGAAACAATTACCTTGCAAATATAATAGGCCCAGGCAGGATCTCTCAGCAAAGCATATTTTAATATTGATTTTGCAAGATCGGGTGTTCTACCTAAAGGTAGGCACACATAATAGGGCAAAAAGCCCCTGCTTATATCCCCCCGAATGCTGGCCGCAATTTCCTTCCCCTGTTCCCCATTGGTTGGGTACTACAGGGTTTACAGACTACCCGACGCCTGCCTCAGTTTACATATTTCATTCATCTAATTCGAACAACACCCTTCCTCTTATCAATCTATTTAAAATATGGGTTCCTGGCTCTTTGGCTACCCTTCCCCCTGGATTAACTTGTAAATACAGGTATCAGTATGCATTCCATTAGTTTGAAGAGACTTTGTTTTACATTAAGGATTCATAGTCTGATGTCTCTCAGTCCTTCCCCCGCTGCTGGGGTCAGGCACCAGCTCCTTAGTTTTGTAAAAACAACATTCCTTCGTTAAATGTTCCTTACAGTGGCTGGTGCACAGAATCACAGAATAGTTTGGGTTGGAAGGGACCTTCAAAGCTCATCTAGTCCATCTCCCTGCAATGAGCAGGGACATCTTCAACTAGATCAGGTTGCTCAGAGCCCCGTCCAGCCTGGCCTGGAATGTCTCCAGGGATGGGGCATCTACCACCTCTCTGGGCAACCTGGGCCAGTGTTTCACCGCCCTCAGTGTAAAAAATTTCTTCTTCATGTCTAGCCTGAATGTCCTTTTAGTTTAAAACCATTACTCCTTGTCCTATCACAACAGACCCTGCTAAAAAGTCTGTCCCCATCTTTCTTACAGGCCCTTTTTAAGCACTGAAAGGCCACAACAAGGTCTCCTCAGAGCCTTCTCCAGGCTGAACAACCCCAGCTCTCTGTCTGTCCTCACAGCAGAGCTGTTCCAGCCCTCTGATCATTTCTGTGGCCTCCTCTGGCCCCTCTCCAACAGGTCCATGTCTGTCCTGTGCTGAGGGCTCCAGAGCAGGACACAGGACTCCAGGTGGGGTCTCACCAGAGCCGCCCGTCCCACCGCCACAACTTCCTTGGCGGGTCTGAGCTCTACACGGGGGCCGCGCGGGTGGCGCCAGCACTCACACACTTTTCACTTCCAGCCCTCCCCGTGTGGGGATGAGCGAAGGACGCCGGCCCCCGGCGCGGCCGCACCGGTAACGCCTCCGCGCTCCGCCGCCAGCCCCGACCCGCGGCCCTCGGTCACCGCCGCTCCCTGCTCGAAATCTCGCGAGAAGCGTCCCGCGGGCCGGGCGGGGGATGGAGGAGTTGCTGCTGGTGCTGAGGCGGCGCCAGTGAGGGGGGGGGAGGCTGGCGGGGCGCCTGCGAGCCCTCCCCCGGGCTGGCCGGCCGGCCGGGCTGCTTCTCCTCACCTTAGTTCACCTCCTGCATGCCGCCGGTGCCGGGGGCGCTGTGCAGCGGGGCAGGGGCCGCCCGCCATGGCCGAGGCAGGAGCGGGGAGCGCCAAGGGGGCCGAGGAGGAGCGGCGGGCCGCTGAAGGTGGGGGCCGCTGGGGAGCGGCCGTTGGGTGGGCGCCCCGCGCCCCGCTGCGACTGCTGTGGGTGGCGCTTTGCAGCGTGTGCGGGGGGCGATCGTGGGTGCCTGTGGGGTGCGGGGTGTGCGTGTGTGTCCGTCTGTCCGTCCGTGGTGTGGCACGGGCGAGCCCCGAGCGGCCGTTGCTGTGGGGTCGGTGGCCGTGGTGCAGGGACAGGGCTGCGTGTCCCCGGGCTGGACCGTGCCCTTTCGGTGAGGCGCTCCGGGCCGGTCGCGTTCCCGGTATCGCTGTGTGGTGCTGGATTTTTTTATAATTCACGCCGCGATCTGCACGAACTCTGGCCCGAAGTAGGACCTGGAGCCCGCCGGCTGGTTTCTGCCGCTGAAGTTGAGTAAAGGTGCACGGGGGTGGATGCAGCGGCGTTATATTGTGCACTTGTAGAGAAATACCAAGTACAGTGTTCGCTCTGTGCTTCTGTGTATTACTCTTACAGATGTGTCATCATACTGATATGATGTGGATTAAAAATGGTTTTGTTTCTTTAACTTAGTCTGTAGCATGCTGTTTCCGATGCACGGCAGTTTTATGTGTTCCTAATACGCTAGGACGACTTTTTGTAGGTAACCGTAATTTAGTATTTTAGGTTTAGTGATTTTTACACGTGTGTATGGATGCCCGCACTCGTACGGTGACCAAGGTTTGATGTTCCTTCCTTGTTCTTAATCATGTTTCTGCTATTAAACCAAGGCTAGTTGTAAACCACCAGCAGCTGTTTGTGCTCCTCCTGCTTTGAGATGAGTGTGTTGTTTCCCCTCTCTGAGGAGAAAGGAGTGTTTTGCAAGAGGTTTTGGAAAACAAGAAGTGAGCAAATATCTCTTCAGTCATCGTTGCAGTTCTGTTTAGTTAGCACCAGTTCTTCTAGGCTTAGTAGTTGTTTTCTAAACTTGTGCTTGTGTTGGGTTATGTGTGTTTTAGTGTATATGAGGATCCTGGTTGTCTAGAAATAATTGGCATTTTTCTGTCTCTGCTGCTTGATTGTTTAAATACTGGCATAATTTTGTAGTAAGTAATCCAGTGTTTGAAAATAAAGTGGGTTTTTTTTTAGTAGAGTTTTTGAAATCTGTTTAATTGTTTATAGCAAGGATTTACTGTTTCTTTATCATGCACGTGCTGTGAGGGAAGGAGATAATCAAAATAAAGAAAACCCCAAATGTGCAGATGTTTCCATTACAAATAGATTTGGGAAATCAATGTTTGGGCTTTTGTGTTTTAATGTAAAAGAACCTCCCCTCTCTTGTTTCTTTTGCTGCTCACGTGTATACCTATTCTTCTAACAGATTTTGAACCAATGGTCTTTTTCTATTAATAATTGTTTTAAAAAATAAATGTATCTTAATGTTGTGGAATAAGTCCACACTAAGGTTAGCTACTTAGTATTTTTTTTTACTTGAGTGTACGCATTATTCTTGGTGTACTTGCACATTATGAAAAACAAACTCTAAACTGGACAGTTCGCACCAGCTAAGAATCAAATTCATTGCAAGACAAAATAATTTGGTGGATGATTGAGAAGTGAATCGTTGTGAATACCCTTAAAATTCCCTCTTTGGTTTCCAGGGCCAGCTAAAACCATGGAGGTTGTGCAGATGACTTGATGCGAATCAGCATTTTACAATAATATGAATCAAAAATTTACAAGAAAACACCTACCCTCTATTCCTTTAGCAGTGTATGATTTGAGAGTTGTTTTGGTTTTGTTTTATTTTTCTCCAATAATGAGCTACAATACACAAGACCTGATTTCTATTAGTGACCTGGTTTCAGCTTGAAAGTGACTGGGAAGGCAGGGTAGCCTTTCAAGGCCTTGTGTGGTATCTTCATTAGCTGGTTACACTCCTACTTTTTAATACACTGATAGGTTGGGCCAAATATTTGGTGTCTGAAATCTCTTAAGTAAATATGTTATTTAATTGGTAAGTTGTGATTCTTGACTGCTTTCTTCTGAGCAGTGAAAGTGAGTAAATACAGATGCATGAAGTAATCAGTTGTCTGTGTTAATGTTTGATTTAAGTTTCTCTAAGTCAGGATGTTGTAATTTTTCCTTTCATCATTTTGCGATATTAAAAACAAATCCAATGTTAAGTTAACCTAGAAGAGTTTATTCTCTGTATCGTATTGTTCAAAAGAAGGTTTTGTTACTAAAGTCTCTGTATCTTGCTTTTGCTTTACACATGCTTATAACATTTTGGGGAAAAAAAACCTGGTTTAGACAGCACATTTCTACCGTTTCTACAGCTTAACCCCAATGAAAATTGTTGCCCCAGCTTTCAATGAGAATGTGCTGTGGGCTATGATCTGGATGCCAGACTTGATGTAACTAGCCTGAAGGTGATTTTCATGGCCTGTTTTAAAGCTCTAAAATAAATAAATAGAAAGAATCACAGAATGGTTGGGGTTGGAAGGGACCTCTGGAGATCTTCTGGTCCAACCCACCTGCTAAAGCAGGTTCACCTAGAGCAGAGAATATTTAATACAGCTCTCACCTCTGTTTAGAATATGTGGTTCTTTGTTTTATAGGTATTCAGATCTGCAGGACCTATAAAGGGATGCGTATCACAGCACCGTAGCTTTTTTTTCTCGCATCTTACTGTATGTATATAGTATATAGGTGTAATTTTATTGTTATCTAATGAAAAACTGCAGTAAGAATTCAATAAAACCATTTTAGAAAAATAACTCCATAGTAAAACAAAGCAATTTACATGACATCGAGTTATTTGAAATTATTTGACTCTCTAGCTATCCTCTGTGTGTGCATGCGTGTATAGACAGATATATCTGTAATTGCTTAGGTAATCAGAGATATCTTAAAAAAATAGCATGTCAGTTGTGACAAAATTTAAGAATCTAATTTGTCATCTTGGGTCGTATCTCTATTTAGAAAATTTAGGTGGCTTGTGTGCCTAGATTTGTGTGTGTGTATCTCTGCTTCTTTGCATGACTACACTCCTAAGGACTTTAGACTGAAACCCTGAAACCGAGAAAGTGTTCAGAGGTTGTGCGCACATTAATGTTTTGATTCAGAGCAATAGTGTTGGTTTGAACTGAGTCCCCACTCATCCCCACTTACTGCTCATTGGTTTGGTTTGCAGAACAGTTATTGGTATAAATGGTGTATTGGTATATACCAATTTGGTATAAATGAACTAGACTCCTTTCAGAAGAAACTAAACCAGAATCTTATTGTAGCAAGGTTAGTGCTACTCCAGGCACACACCGAACGTACTCCAACTCCAACCATAATGGACTGAGCCAGTGGTTTGTTCTCAGATGGCGTTAAAACATGCACTGTAAGGATTTTTGGCCCAGTGAACCAGACTAAATGTGATTTAGTGTAAGCTCCATGAACCTACTTACAAATTAGAAACAGGGGCTTCTGCACCAGCTGCTTCTCTCTACTGACCTGTTGCTGTTGTGCCATTGTAATTACTACTGTAGACATAGCATTATAACTTGTGCGAGTAGATTTCTATTTTAATAACTCATCTAGTTAGAATAAAGAACCCTTATGTGCTACTTTAACTATAGTCACTTCTAACATAATTTTAACTTCTTTAAACTTGTCAAAGCTTTAACTTCTAGCTAAAGGTTTTTGTGCATATCAGGAATATACATTTGGAAAATACACATTTTAATAGTCTGGTTATTCAAAACTTCTAACATATTTTTTTTTTTTTTTCCAAACCTTAGGAAATATGTGTCTTTGGTCTTAGAAATTTCAGTTTAAAGCAGCTTTTTTTTCTTCTCCTTTCATTCTGCCAGAAAATGTTTCAAAATAGGAAGCTGGATTGAATGTACCTTCTTATTCTTAGGAAGGTTGTGCTGGTGTTACCACATCGTTAACTCAAGCAGCTGCAGAGCTGTGCCATGGAAAGTAATTCTCCAAGTCTGGTGTGTACATTTATTCACAGGCTATGAAGAGTGCCTCCCATAGATTTTATAAATGTACTTATTCATTGACATTGTATTTCAAGTATATTTTGCTGTAATGTCCTGAGAGATGGATTTCAGTGTTCTTTTTAAAACTGATTAAATGAGGGCTGACTGACAGCTTTTTTATTAATTTAGGAATACCTACATGGCTTGTGTTTTCCTGCTGATTTTTTGAGTGCTTATGTGTGTCTTGTACTATTTACTTTTGATGATTCTAAAAAGTCAAAATAATGTTTTAATAGTAAAGTAATATTTTAGGAAAGCCTATGAGGAGTAAACCTAGTCAGAAAGGTAACCTTTTATAGGGGGGTAAGCGGGTCAGGAGGTGGCAGTGCATAATTAAGGCAATAATTTTGAAAAACTGTCTTGGACTTAAACTTGTTGTCTTTGACACAAACAGGTGCTGTCTGTGGCTGTTATATGTTAAGAATTGCATGATAGTTCTATGGCCACCTTGAGTGGGATTCACCTCACTTGTCTTTAGATGTCCACAGAGTAGATAGCCAAGTCTGAGCTAGTTACTTTGGTTTTTGTATAATTACTGAATAGAGGTGGGCACTCTTGGTCTGTATTTCATCTAACCAAGTGTAGGAATCTATTTTAAATTGAGATGAATCACCCTAGAAATGTTGTATTTCATCTAGCCAACTGTAGGAATCTATTTTAGGTTGAGATGAATCACCCTAGAAGTGGCGTCTTCACTCCAAGGAGGACTAGAATGGCTAGTTCAGATGTGGACATCTTTATTTGTTCAGATGAATCTCACCTTTTATGGCTCGTGAAGTTTGGCCATAACCCTCTTTTAATAGATTGTGTTTGTTTAGGAACTGAGACCCTAAAAACTGTTATTGGAGAAAACAGCTCAGGAGTATGGCATGTGTTTATAAATATTATTGTCAGTAATTGGAAAAATGTAGACGGTTTCCTAAGCCTAGTTTCTTAATGCGTTGCATATGATTTGCAGAGAACCTTTGCTGAATCCAGTTCATTTCTTATGTCTTTACTTTGTATCCCATGCACGAACAGAAGGTTCATATGGCTCATTTGTAGTTGTTCACTTCCCTGCCAGGCCCATTGGGGACTGTAATTTTTTTTTTTTATTGTAGAATAACATGAGGGAGGTTATAGTTCAGTAGGGCATGCTCTTGATGTTGACGTAATGAGAACTGGCTATATTGATAACCATTCCTTAACTACTGTGTTTGCCTGATTATGAAATGTACTGAAGTTAGTGTCAAAATAATAGTGTTTTGTTTTTTATACACTTACTGGGAATTAGTTATTTTTCATATGGTGTCTTTGTGATCTTTGGATGGTCTTTGCTTTTTCACGGAGAGAATGATTACAATGAGGTTTTTTTCAGTATTACTTTCATCTGCCCTGATGTGCATATAAAATATTTTTAATATAAATAAACATATATGCTTAATAGTGAGAGCCAAACATAGATCATAAAAAGACATTTGTATTTGAAGAACTATTTACTTACTGTTAAAAATCAGTTATCATTATGCCAGGGCGTTAGCAAAACTTTGAAATGAACAGTACTTCCAAAAAGTATCATTTATCATTTGGAATTTTGTTTGACTTTCAGGCCAGACTATTGTATGTAATAGCCTTTGGGGTGGTAAAATATCTCTATTTGAACAAAAATGTTAACAGAAATTGAAAATATAAGAAATGCAGCCAGGTGCACATATGAAAGGTGAGAATCCAGCTTTTTCCTGTCATAGGAGCACACCCTGGTTATTGGGATGCATTCTAGCTCATTCTTTCTGTGAACCCAAAGATTTTTAAATCCTTCTTCCATCTCTCTTCAAGTGGTATAGCCGGAGGAGTAAAGAAATCTTTCATCACAGCCTACATGAGGTTGAGACACTCTTCAGGGAGAGAGTAAGCACCTTGGAATCACCTAGTATCATAATGATAGCCATTATAAAGCTCTAAGAGATTATTTTAAAGCCCTCTTACTGACTTCTCAAGGCTGACTTAGCTTTATGAACTGTTTCTGTCTTCTGCTTCTTCAGTGAATAGTAGGCATTAAAAAGATTTGCTCTTGTCTGTGAAATTCCAAATAATTACTTTTCTGCTAAGCTGGGTATTTCTGAAGCTTTAAATTTATTTCCCTGATGGTTTTGTGTTGTTTGGTTTGGGTTTGTATTGAGAACTTTGAAGGATATATATAAAGAATATATGCTTGTAGGCTATACATGTCAGGGGTCAATACAGATTCTTAACCTTATATTTTTGTCAAAGATCAACCAGCTATCTCACTGAAGTTATAGTTAGATGGGATTGAACTGGCATTTAGTTCGTCATAGTGACAGTATTTAGGATTCAGTCTGTCACCTAAAAATTGTAGCGTGGAAGTTCTGAGTACGTCGTTGTTGCTGATAATCTAAACATTTTTGGTATTCTTAGTGAAGAAAGTTGTTAGGCAATGTAGAGAAGTACAGTCTTCAGAATTTGTTGCTTGAGTTTGAGGAAAAGACAGTAATTATTTTGATAATGTGAAGGATAAATTGGAGAAGCTATAATTGGTGCATTTCATTTTGTTTCTTTAAAGGGAAGTGGTTTAGAAAGCAGGCTAAGCATCTGTGTGCAAAGGAGTATTTAGGTCAGTGGGTCTGTTCTGTCCTGCTTTGTCACAGGACGAAAGGATCTGTTGTGCTGAAGGCATTCTTGTCTTTGATACATGTAGGTTTCTGTTTAGTAAGTACTCTTTGAATATGCATGAAGCATGATTATACTTCAGTAACTTAATCTAGTAATTACAGACTGCTATTACCTAAATGAATTAAAACTATATATAAAGAGCTCCTTTGGAATTGTTGAAGTTTTTTGTTTGTTTTATAATTGCATGAATTTATAGCAGAAATATAAAATGTCACTATTATTAAGTGATAATTAATGATAAAAATATTTCAAACATTACCATTTGTGCCCTTGTCGTGTTTATGATGTAATTTATATTTTTAATATATCTAATTTGAATATGTTGTGTATTTGAAGTAACCAAATTTTCTTTCTGTTACAGATGCCCAGGGCTGTTACTTAAATAAGTATTTATTGATTCTTTGAGTTTCCAACTCTCTTTTTGGAACTTCCTGGGTGACTTAATGAGTTAAAGAGCTTTCTAAAATAAAACAGGGGCTGACTCTGTGTAGTCTGACTTGGTAGAGAGAGGATTAGCGGAAGACCAGGCAAGCTGTTGTTCAAGTATTAGCCTATTTTCATTTAACTCTCCAGAGTAATAGTCCAGCAGAAAATGAGAACCTAGGAGGTAATTTTTCTGGTGGAAGATGTGCTTACACCTAAGAAGAAAAAAATTTTCATTCTGTATAATTCTTTTTACATACTTTTACCTATAATTTACAGACAACACAGATGCTAACAAACAAACAAACAAAAAATCCAGGTTTTCTCGCAGCTGGATTTTGAGAGTACCCATCTCGCTTTTACCTCCTGCTAAAAGTAGGAGATGCTCACATCCTTAAATAACCTCTCTCAGTCCCTCATCTGTCCATTCATAGAGTTAACTCTTCATTGTTTCTAGGTGATTCACATAGGATACTTTCCTCACTAGCACAGGAGGCCTAGAGGAGTGCCTAGTATTGCTGAAACAGAGTTAATTCTGATTGTTTACCTGAACATCAGCTGTATGATTCTTTGTAATAGTTTTGCACTGAGATAGGAACAAAGTGATTCCTGGAGGCGTTTTCCTTTCCCAGTAGATTGCTAGAATTATTTTGGCTTGTGAATTCTCTTCTATCCCTCCCAGAAACAAAGCAGGTTTTATTGAGAGAATTGTGAAGGCAACTTTGAGGTAGAACTTGTCAAGCTTTCAAGACCCTTCCAGTTTACATGGCTGATGTTATGTGCAATTGTAGATTTTTGTCAGAAACTTAATTGTGGCAAACTTTCATTTTTTGGATATCCAGCTTGTTTTAAAAACTTTGTTTTTGTTTTGTTTTTTTGGTTTTTTAGCTAAAAAGCAAACATTTTTAGAATTGAATTTAGTGTTAGTCACAGTATTTTGATCTGCTAGCTAATACTACATTTTGTGATTTTGCAGCAGGATATTTGGGGTGCTGGAGTATTTAAGTGTAGTCTGCTTGAGATTGTGTGAGGAAGAGAATAGGTATATTTTATATTGCATTGGTGCGTTGGGTGGGTTGACAAGATCATTACAGGACGGTAGAAAGACAATGTGCCTTTTTCTGTACTTGTGTTGTAGCAGTGCAACCTATGTTTTTTGTGTCAGACGCATAGAAGCCACCCGTGGTTAATTTTTTGTTTTCCAAATGAAAATCAGAATGGATGCATGATGATACAGCTTGTACTGAGCTTTTTTTTCTCGTTCACAGATAATTTCTCAATAGATGTAAACCCATGCATTGCTCCTGGAGTCCCCAGCCTCATGAATCCAATAACTAAGCCTGCTACAACCACTTCTTTCAACACTTCTGTGGCTGAGATTCCAAGGAAGCGCAAAGGAAGTGATTCTGATAACCAGTAAGGAAATTTATTCTGTATGTGTCTTGACATAAATTTGAGACATCACCTTAAAATAAGAAAACAGAATTAATAGTTAAATTCTTGGATCTAGAACTGCAGAATGAGAACTGCTGCTTCAGTGACCAGGGCAGCCATTTAATTAAATGTTCAGAGAGACCTGTGCCTGAAAAATTAGGGCTGTCCTGCAGTAGTACTCAGTCTTTTAAAGTGGGTCACACTTGACTACTGACATGGTACTTTTCTCCTGTTTTATACCTGCCAAACAGATGCCAGTTAAACGAATAATCTGTGACATAGAAAAATATTTTTGAAGTAGTATATTCAAAGCTTTTTTACTTAGCTGGAAGTAAGGGACACAAGTCAGCCTGCAGATCTAGTGCGTTACAAGTATCTCCAAACTAGTATGACAAATTCACCTTTAAAAAAGGGGGAAAGGTAGAAAATTTATATATATTTGGGGTTATTAAATCAATTCTCTGTAATCCCTGCTTCTTCCATACATCATGCTTTTGTCTTCAGAATGCAGCTATACTGTGGAATTTGATATAGTTGTCAAGTTGGAGATTGAAGTGTATCTTGTAGCTCATTGAAGACTCCAGAAATACATTAGTTTCTGGAAAAAAGTCTCCATTCTTCTTCAGTAGCACTTGTTGATTTTAACCTCTTCAGTAAAAGTGGTGGTTTGTCAATAGTGTTTCCCTGAAGTTTGGATCTCTCTCTGATGTCATGAAACTTGTCATAAAAAAATTTCATGTTTGAGTTGAAATACTAATTGAAGAAAGTATTGTTTTATAAGAACTAGTAGTTGGTTTCTAAAAGCTAATGTTCTTGCTGAAAACAACTAATTAAGCAGGGTTTCCAATAATATTTTTCTGTGACTTTATTTGGGTATGTCAAGTCATCTCCTTGTGCTTCAAACAACCTTTCGCTTACTTTATTACCTGTTTCTGCAGGGATACGGTTGAAGTTGATGGTGATCCTCAGAAAAGGTACATTTTATAAACTAATCCATTTCTATTTTCAGTGTTATAAATATGTCATATAGATCTGTTTGGCTAGATGACCTGTGTGGTTTGCCTTAAGGAATGCTTTATCTACAGACAGGTCTTTGTACAGCACAAGGTGATAAACAAATAGATAATTAACAGGATCGATAGGTCCATCCAATGTTAATGTTTTCTATTATTTCTTTCTAAGAAGACTCTCTGACTTGCCTGTAACTTTACCAGACTTGTTAGGATTGAAGTTAAGGTAAGAATAGGAATGAATGAAAGGTAGCAGTTAAATAAGACAACTAGGGAGGTGAAGGAAGGGTCTCATACTCTTGTAGGGCTGGCGTATATAAACTTTTGTTCATTTGTTTTGTCAAGTGCTTTTTAAAATAGAACTACCACAGCTCTGTTAAAATAATGCTATTACAAGGTGACAAACCCGAGTTAAGGTGGGCTGTGCAGCATAAATAAACCCTTTGTATATATATGTAATGAGAGAGTTATTAATTATATGATTACTTTGTTGTGATTTCCTTTTCTGCACCTGAATACCCTACTTAGAAAATATATTTGTTTATATGTAGCTGTGCAGTATTCTTTTCTATCTTTGTAGTCAGTGCTTGGTGTGTGGTTTATCGGGTAGCAGAAGAATCTTTCTTTGGGGATAAATTGTTTCTTTGTGGATTTTTCCATGGTCCTCATGATAGAAAAGTGCGAATAAAAATATTCCTGTCTTTAAAAGCCTCTGCTTCCATTTTAGAAGGAATGGGGAAGTTTCTTAAATAAATCAGCTGAGAAAGATGAAAAAGTGGTATTCTTTGTTTTCTTTTCCTGAATAATACAGGTTCTTTTTTTTCTAGTGCCAACTAAATATACCTACATTACAGGCATGAGGTAGAATTTCACCTGATGTTCACAGAGTCAAGGTAGTTTCAATCTACCTATTTATATCAGTACCAACAAAGCTGTTAGGACAAAGGCTATATAAATCCATTGAAGGCTGTGACTGCTTGATGAGCAGCAAATTTGTTCTAGTTTCTTCCCCAGGTGGAGCTCCTGGGGGAGAAGGAGAGTTAGTTATTAGGCCACATGCTGCTGCATTGCAGTTGATCTGGCTCCCTCTTGCCTCTTCTCCTTTTATGGTCAGACAATGTAACTTCTGTTGGGAGTTCATGATACATGCGCATTTCTGGTAAAAGTTCCTTTTAAAGTGAAAGAAAAATACTAGTTATTGCTCACTCATCTAAATCTGAAACTGTTTCACTGAAGAAAAGTCCTAGGGTCTTGTGAGCCCAGCCTACTCCTGTGTTTGGGTTTATCAGACTGCCTAGAAGATTCCTGGGTTCCAGTGAAAACCCAGGTTGAAAAGCTGGATCTCTGAATTGTGTTAATTTGCCTCTGGCTGCTGGATCCTTGCCAGAGTCAGTGCTTAGTTACAGGTAGACGCAGATCTGAGGTCTTTCCTAAAGCTTTGATCTCCAACTGTCCTCCTACTTCTGTTTCCTCATAGCAAATAGTTGCTGACTGATTGACCTGTCTCCTTATCCTTCTGGTACAACAAATGCCTCTTCTAAAATGGTCATAGGCTGTCAGGTCTCTTCTCTGGAATGGAGATTAGAGTACTGCATGAGGTGTTTCCACTGATGAATTTATTAAAAAGCCGAAGAACCACTGTAGGAAGATTTAAAATATTTGTATCAGTTTTTCTTTTAAGGAAAATAGTGGCCAGTATTTGTATGGGAACTGCCTCTCTGCAAGTACCAAATTGCACATACTGAGTTGGCAAGATACTTATTAGGCCACATTCTGAAATTCTTAACAGATGGTAGTGAAGAATACAGTCATCTTAGGGAAGCAAAAAGATCACTGCCCTTGCTTGAATCATCCTTTATATTTTCCTGCTGCCAGCTATTTATCATGATATGGGCACTGTGATTGTCTTGAATTTACAATTTGGTTACACAGACTTTCCAGTCATTGCTGTATGGTATGGGAAGATATTAATTTTTACTTTTTATGACCATGAGCAGTTAAAAAAGCAACCCTAGCCTAGACTGGACCAAAAAAACACTTTATTTTTTGGAGTAAAAACATGAATAAATGATCTCTCTTGTAAAATTTCAAGTAAAAAAACAAAATCAAGCCTGGAATTAAGTTATTTGAATGTTCTGTTGATTTGTTTTCTCCAGGATAGAAATAGCTCTATATTTATGAAATATCCCAATAATATGTTCGCGTAACTATGAATAGTGGAAGTTATGCTTTGCTCTCTTTCCATTATAAATCACTTGCTAGATCATTTTTGTTTTAGGAATTTTTGTGGGTTTGCTTTTCTTAGAGTCATATTAAATTTGTAGCATTTTCTATATCTTCTTGAATTAATGGGAAGAAAGAAGTGCCTAATATTAAATATGCAATGATAAACTTGATATCTTGTTTTCTCTAGGAGTGAAGATGAAGAACATGTTAAAATAAAAGATTTCAGGTACTAATTTACAATAATAGTACATTTTGCTCGTAAATACTAGGATTCACAATAGTAAGAGGTGAATGTTCGTTAAAACTATCAGATGCTAAAGAGTAAGCTTCTCCTTTTTCCCCTTAAATGTATAGTAATTTTTAGAGTCTCCTTGAGGGTTTTATTTTCTACTAATTTTAATGGAAGCTGTGTTGCAGAATATCTCAGATGGTTTAGCAAAAACCCAGGGTTAAAATTTTCAAGGTGAGAAGTAAATGCAGTAGACTCAAGTTGTGTATAAAGGGAGGAGCTGATCCTCAATCTGTGTGAATTTGAGAATTGTTTTTTTCTATATTTGTCTACGCTTCAAGGTATGTAAAATTTATCCTGCATTAAAATGGCTTCAGCTAAAGCATGACAAAGATTTTTTTGTTTGTTTGTTTTGGAGCAAGTTTTTCTATAGAGAATTATTCAAGATTTGCTGTTGCACTTTGAATTCACATCTTAACTGAATCCAAATGGAAATTCACATAAAGCACTTGTAAGATTTGAAGTGTTGTGTGACTGAATGCAGTCATGATTTATCTAAACAAATATTTTAAACTATAGAAGGCCACTTAGTAAAATTAGAGCTGTTTTATAAAGTTGCTTAAAAAATATGTGTCTTTCATTTGCCATGTGAGCAGAGGTGTCAAAGCAGAAATACTATAATCTACTGTGCTGTCAAAAGCACTGTTTATACAGCATGCTAACTAGTAATTATGAAGTGGTTTTGTAATTTAAATTAAATGGAAGAAATGGAAGTGCTCCCAAATATATTTACAGGGTTTTTTTGTTTAACTCCAAAATTAATTTTTAGTTACTGAGTATCCCGGGTTGCTATACAAGATTCTGTTTTGTACGTTGCTCTAATAACTTTCATCTTGTATTCTTATTTTTTTTTTCCTTAAGTTTTGGTTCATTAGTTGAAGGAAAAAATAATTAGAAGACATCTGAAGCTCTGCTTAACAGTTGTCTCCCTCCAGTGTTTTTCATAAGCTTATTGGGGAACTTGCTTTGATCTCTTCCCCCTTTGTAACCAGGGAATGTAACAGCAGACTTTTTAAATTCATCCAGTCATCACCTGAACGTCTACATCCACTTTGTCAGATTTCTGTAACTTCTTATTGACTCTTAGAGATGTGGAATATTGTTCTTTTTCCCCAAATGTTTGTATTTGTCTTCCTGAGTTTCACAGTTCAGGGAGCATATGCAATATATTACTTGTCTGTTACTACCTGACACAAAGGAGAAGTTGGGTGAACTTCTAGAGCTGAGAATAACTGATAAAATTAAATTTTAAAGACTTTAGAGAGGGAAAAGCTACTTGATTGCACAATGACCCAGAATTGTTTGTGTGGAGGGGGATTTATTTGGGCGAAAAAAATAACAAGAATAAAAGACTAGGTCTTTACAACTGTACTCTGTTCTTTCTTAGCAGGTCAGGCATAGTTAACTCCATTACCCTTAATGCTTTCTGTTACAGTATACCTGAGAGGAAGAGTTTTGGAGATCAGTTAACCAAAACATGTTGTCCCTCAGTTTGGTTAACTACCACTTTGTCTGGTTTCAATCAGGAAGGAAAATAATCTTCATTTTAGTTGACTAGCTTGTCTTCTGGGTAAGAAGGGAATAGAATGAATTAAACTTTTTTTGATCTGCTAGAAGATGTTAGAGGGGAGCAGATCGGCTAGAAAAGCTAACATACTCCACTAGAAACAATTAAAGAGAAACTGGCCTAAGATATAAATACATTTCTGTTGTGCACTGTCATGTGCCTTAGAAGGGGTTTTCTGATGAAAACTGTCCAAGCAGAGAAGCTCTGTTTCTGTGGCTGACGTATTGGGCAGAGGTTTACCAAGAGATGAAACCTGAAACACAAGGTATACACGGAGGCTGAAACCCTTTGTACCACCTTATCAGGTGAATGAAGGGGAAAGCTTTCTAAAATACGAGGCATAGCTTTTTCTTTCAGTTTCCTCTGCTTCGCTTATAATCGCATATAAGTGTGCTGTCTGTTGCTTGTGCTGTGCTATGAATAAATCGTTGTGTTTGTGTCTGTCATTAATCTCAGTAGTTTTTAAGTTAATGAGATAACAAAAAGACATTGCTTTTCTCAGATTGTTCTGAGTTTGCATAAAGCAGACTTCAGAGATGCTTTAGCAAGTTCTTAGAGCATTCTTTGGTTTGGTTTTGTTTTGTGGTAGTTTTTTTTTTTTTTTTTTTTNTTTTTTTTTTGGGGTTTTGTTTGTTTTGGTTTTGTTTGGTTGGTTTTTTAAGTAGCAAAATGAGTATTCCATTTTAGTTACACAGGCCAGGTGGGCATTTGGTCAGGGAGCAGAAATGTTTTCCAGTGATTACTAATGACATCAACAGTTGTCTGATATACAGTAGGATGTCAAGGTGTTCACTTGGACTTCAAGGGTCACAAGAAGAATTTAACTTTTGTAAGTCTTCATAGCCTCTTGTTCCTGACACATAATCAAGTTGTTGCTTGAGGTATTTTTTTTCCCCTTAATATTTCACATCATTAGTATTGTCATTTCTGCTTTGTTCAAGTGAATCTAATGCAATTGTCAAATACAAGTAGTGTATGAAAAACTGCTTCAGTGCAGTAGTATCTCTTGTGATATGTTCTGTTCCCAAAATTGCATTTATTAATATTATGGGGAAAATCATGTGTTCTCTATCATTCTTAAAATATTTTTTCTTCTTAGAGAGGCTCACAGTCAAACAGAGAAACGAAGAAGAGACAAAATGAATAATTTGATAGAGGAATTGTCTGCTATGATACCTCAGTGCAATCCCATGGCAAGAAAGCTAGACAAGCTTACAGTGTTACGGATGGCTGTGCAACACTTAAAATCTTTAAAAGGTGGGTTTTAGGCAACTAATGCTGAAAGTCCTTGTTCTATCAGGAGTTAGACTGTGTATCTTTTTTGATGTTGAATAAACCGAAGGTCATTTATTTTATGTATCCTTGCTGAATTCAGTTCTGAGTCTGTTCTTCATTTAAAGTTGTGTGGTTCTGTAGCTTCCAGGCTTCATTTCTTCTTTTTGCTTAATATAACAGAAAAAAGCCACCCTTCAGTGTCAGATGTTTTCTGTCTGCTAAGGGTATGCCTTGCAAACGAGTCACTCCTTGATTCTTTTTAAAAACTACGGTGATCAAGCAAATCTGTCTTTGATTATTTTCAAACCCCCAAATTAAACATGTGTTCTGTGATCTCTCCACTTTCCATCATACTTTCTGTGACAGTAATACCCGTGGTGTTGTACAATGCCAACAGCTACAATTGTTAGTAGAGAAGCGAATGGTCTTCATATGCCTGTTTGTTATTCCTGTGTTTGTAATTGCCATCAACCTTTCCTCTCTGTACTGGAATTTCATTTATTTATCTGTTTATATTTATCTATTGACTTTGAAACTTAAAATATCATGGAAAAACAAAACAAAACAAACCCCAGCAAAACAAAACAAAAAAACCCCCACAAAGAACAACCAAAACTAAGTTTTGAGAAGGCTTTAAGTTGAAGGCAAAGTAATTTATAAAATATCAGATCATTCTGATGAGTTGTTTATCCAGTGTGAGATTACTATAGAAGTCTCCTCAACAATGGGAAACTATGCTAATGCTTACCTAAAGAAACTGGTATTAGTAGTTGCATTGGTAGGGAGCACAGACAACTTACTTCAGTGATAGATTAAGTCTTTTACGGTATAACTTTGTAAAACTAAAACCAGTCATGTAAAACTAAATAAAAAATTACATTTGGATGTAATAATCTTTCAAACTTATTTTTTTGCCTACAAGAACAGTAGTCAAAAGAGAAGCTGCAAGAAAAAAAATATACTTGGACAGAATAGTTGATGACTTCAATTGCATTAAAGTCTTAAACACTATGAAATGTTGGAGAGTACCAAGGAAAGAGCTATAAAAAGTTTATATCCTCAGTCAGCTAGCAAAGTTAAAGAAGTCATGGATCTCAGTGAATGTTTTAGTGTTGGAATCAATCCAGAATATTTTCTTTCCTTGTATTTTGGTGTTGCAAGGTTTGGGGGTTTTCTTTCCTGAAAACATTATATCCAAATACAAGTTGCATATCACATGGTCTGTCAGCAGCACAGATGATTTCAGGTTTTTTGGCAGCACTGTTTCAGAATGATAATTTGGTCAATGGTAAGCAAAGATCGAAGACTGTCTGCATTTCCAAAAAATTGATAATGAATAAACATATCTTAATAAGAACCCCATTAGGCTTAGGTCAAAGTGGTGTAGGGAACAAATTGTGCTACTAACTTGACAGTAATAGAATCATAGAATAATCTAGGTTGGAAGGGATTTCTTGAGGCCGTTTGACCCAGGCAGGCTGAGAATTTTGCATAAAGAAATAATGTGTGACAAATTAGCAGGGCAGTAATTGTACTTGCAGTTTAAACAAGAATCTACAAGAAATCTTCAGCTCAAACATTTATATTTCAACAATAGGATATGAAAACTTGAGTCCATCCAGCACAGTTATAATATTATTTTTTAAAGCAAATGCTGTAAGAAAATTCAAGATACTGTGTGGAATGATAGTGAATACTGAAATTTGCTGGGAAGTTCAACTGCTATTTACCTCGAAAAAAAAATCTTGAAAAAGTTGTGGAAATGCTTGTAATGCTTCAAAATTATGTTAGAGTACCTACCATGGGTGCTAGAACAGTAAATGTAGTGAGTCAGTCTTACTACATTTAATGAGACGTCCGATTTAGCTACAGTAGAGTGGTTTTTTTGATTGTTGTATATATAGTACTAATGAAGCATTATTCATGCCAGAAAACTATTGATAGCATTGGAATTACTCAGATTCGGCAAATGTTAAGGATTTTGAAATAGGCTTATAAAATGTTTCTAGAAAATTCGGTTCTCGCATTACCATTTCTCTAGCAGTACATTAAAGACATTTGAACAGACATTTTCTTGTTTTATGCTAAATAAGGGGCAAGAAAAATCTGGTTGTGTGGCCATATTCTTTACCAGCATATGTTTATGAGTTTTTTTATTTTAAGTATTTTTAGAATTAAAAAAATATAAATCACCTTTTGTGGTTGCAGAGAAAATATATAAAAATACAAAACATGTAGAACTCTCTTAAAAGTAAATTCAAAGTGTAACTTTTGACTTTTTGTCTGCAAATAATCTGTTTTCCAGGTTCCTCTAGCTCCTATACAGAAGTCCGATATAAACCTTCATTTTTAAAGGACGATGAGCTCCGACAGTTAATCCTTAGGGTAGGTGGAAGGAAACTCACAGTTAAATGATGTCCTTATTAAAGCTTGCCCACTAACTTGAGTTTTCAGTTAGAAAGTGCTTTTTTCCCATGTTGTTCTTCAAGCATGCGCTTTGATATACTTGATAAGTACTGGTTTATAAACTCTGTGTGCTCTGCAGGCTTTTACACTATACAGGGTTTTTCATAAAGAGGAACAGGAGATGATTTGTGAGCATTACAGACAGCAGCCCATGAAGGGATAGTAAGTCTGTATACAATCTGTGTATTTAATGTCTAATTTTTTTTGTATTGATATTGAAGTTTGCAGCTGGCTGCCTCTTTTCCCGAAGCTGTGTTTAAGAAGATTTAGCTGTCTGTTGCTAAAGGTCTGATTGGGTCCCTGCAATCTTAATTGCTTTTTGGTGTGATTTATAACTTATTTAATTTTAAAAATCAGGTTTAAAAGTGTGCTTCCTTGTAGTCATCAGTATTCATTGTGTATTTTAATTGTATGTTTTTAAAGATAGTATCTTTTTATTTTCAGGCCGCAGATGGATTCCTATTTGTGGTTGGATGCAACAGAGGAAAAATTCTGTTTGTCTCAGAATCAGTTTGCAAAATACTTAATTATGATCAGGTGATTATAATTTAGTTTCTTGGTTTTCTCTTGCATTTTCTTAGAAATTTTTGAACTTTTACATTTTAGTATTTGTTACTAAAAACAATCCTTGTGTATCATTTCTTGGAATTTGTTTGACGTAACTTCCTTCAGAGTAAAGCTAAATATCCTGGAACAAAATATTTGCGAGTACAGTCAGTGCTTCTGACCTGAGTAATAGCACCACATTTCAATTCATCATCCTTAAGAAAACTGCTAGTCCGAAGGGAAGGGATAATTTGTAGATATCCTAATTTCTATCTGCGTGAGATTTTCTTTTAAATGGTGAAGTGATTTGGTGGGGTTTTTTTTAGGCCAAGGAAAATTGGTAGTTCAGCAGTGGAAGTTAATTAAAGCTTTCCTTGGTAATGCCTTTCTGCTCAGATGCATTACATCACACCTCAGCCACAATTACTATCCGTGTATATACTCAACTAGAAGGAGACTGAGATAGCATGAGTTAACTTAGCCTGTAGAATAAGAGAAATAGGAAAAATAAAGTACCCTCTATTAGTTGACATTTAACATCATGGACAATTACCACAAATAATCAAGGCATGGCAACTTGTTTGTGTATCTATGACTTCTGTTCCAAAAACAGAAGCTAAACCAGTTAGTGCTTCTGTCTGTCTACTTCTGTAACTTTGAAACCATTTGTGCTACATTTATTTTCTTTAAAATGGAAGGGTAACTAATCTGGACTGGTTTATAGATTTTTTTTTTTTTTTCTTTTACAAAACAACATAATTTTTTTAAAGTGAAAGGGAACATCTTATGGGAACAAGCATAAAGCAGATTTATTTTTAAACTTCTACACTGAATTTACTCAAGGACTAAAAAGTATCTTTTGGAGTCTTTCACATTAGACATACCTACTTCCAGCCAAAGAGGTTCAGTAAATGCAACTGACTTAGCCTATGAATTTATTAGCTTATTTGGGAATTATTCTAGGTTATGAATCCCATCCTGCAGCCTAATCTGTTTGTTACACCTATCTATTTTGACAAGGCTGCTGTTAACCTTTCTCAGTGGCACTCAGCATTTTCCCTTTGCATTAGGGTTAGATGGGGACTGGGCAAATGAGAGAGGCTGTATGTTTATCCTGCTGTCTTAGCAGATTTTCATTAAACCCATTTGGGATTCTGGCTTATTGGAAAAGTGCTCCCCTTTATGTATGCAGTGATCACATAGCAAGTGGCATGGGTCCAAAATGAGTTGCAATTTGAATCTAGAATGCTGCTTGTCAACACAGCTCCTTTCTACCCATTGATTTGACCTCCTGTGGTAAAGGTAAGCAATGAAAGGAACAAAACTAGCCCAATTCTGTGAGAATTCCTTCTGGTTTCAAAAGTAGTGCTGCCTTAGAGGAGTGTGGCAGACCAGTTACTTTGGATTAGCAGAGTCAGCAGCTGAATGGATCCCGGCTGGAGAGATTCCTGCCAGTATCCCACACTAAGGAGTGCTGGAGTGAGCTGGGCCCTGCTTCCAGGCAGCTCCTGGCTCAGTGGTGCCATTGTGTCCAGCCAAATTAGAGCTCAGAGTCATTAGGTAGCATGAATGTTTCTTCCTATTTCCTTACCTTTCCCTCCCCAGTGAACTGTGAGTGGCGTTATTTTGTGTGTAACAATAGTTGACTAGGATCAGGAATCATATTACGTACATACATAAAACATTAGCTTTTATGGAACTGTTTTTCTAATATCCAACTAAATTGCTATTTTTCAAAGGGAAAGTAACAAATTATGTTTTTACTACTGTTAGAGAAGTTCTCTATTCCCTACCACTACCCTGTTTTTGTAAAAGTAATGTTAAACAATGGGAAATTAAATGTGGATCAAAGTATTGATGTTTAGATTAACCGTGGTATTCTTTTTTTAAATGGTGTAGAAAGTTGTTTTTCTGAAATAAGTAGTATGTGTGGGGATCCTGTTCTAAAATGATGTGGTTCTTGTTTCTTTTTGGTTTTGGCTTTTTGTTTGTTTGTTTTTAAACAGGCCAGTTTAATTGGACAAAGTTTGTTTGATTACTTGCATCCCAAAGATGTTGCAAAAGTTAAGGAGCAACTTTCTTCTTCAGATGTCTCTCCTAAGGAGAAGCTCGTAGATGGGAAAAGTAAGTAATATTTGAATGTGCTCAGATTTTTTTAAAGATAAATTAAGAAATTTAGTTATTATGCAGGGCATTATTTGTGTCTTTGTATGTGCATGGATGTACAAACTCGAGGTATAATTTATATGAACCAAACATATTTGAATGCTAATCTGCTGCTTAGAATACACTTAAGATTTAAAATCTAGCCCAGAAAAGACTTTATTTTAGATAAGAAGAATGACTGGTTTGCATTGTTAGACATTTACCAAGATGTAGTCTGATGTTCTTCCTACCAGGCATACTACTTTTTTTTCTTGTATTTGATAGGTCTTGTCAATACAAAAGACCTGATGTAGTCGAACATTGGATAAAATACTTCAATATCAAGAATCACTGTCTTCTCTGAAAATGCTAAGTGTCAATCCTAATTTAACCAACTGTTTGCAGTTATTTCTAATATGGAAAGTGTTATGTCCTGTGCAGCTAATCACTAGTTTATAGCTGGCTTCTATAAGTATCTTTGCAGTTCTTCTTTGTAATAAGTAGAAGTTGAAAGTTTATAAAGCATATTTATTAAAATACCATTCAAAATATCAAGAAGAGTTTAAAATAGTTTGGTAGTTATTTTTAATTTTGGAATCTGTGTGACAGTCATGTTTCTTTGCCCCATTTAAGTAATTAGACTTTTAGTTTTTAATTGTAAGGATAAAATTTAGGCAACTAAATAGTAAGGAGAATGTAGTGGAAGCTAAAGTTAAGAAAAGGCCTTGTATTCTGAAGTTTGTTATTGCTGGATTTTGTTTGTTTTAACTACTTTACTAAATTTTTGTAAGCCGGCTTGCAAGTACACAGGGATTTTCAAGCTGGACCGGCTCGACTGAATTCTGGTGCTCGACGTTCCTTCTTCTGTCGCATAAAATATTGTAGGACCACAGTCAAAGAAGAAAAGGAATGCTTGCCCAACCCAAAGAAGAAAGGTATTCAAACAGTGTAGATGCAGTGGGGGCTGTATGTCTTGAAACTTGGTGTATTTAAGTTCCGAGTCACTAGCATGACCCTTGTAGTTATCACTGACTTGACAAAGTAGCTGTAGTGAAGTGTAAATATGTACTGGAGACACATTTTGAAAGGCAATCTAATTGTACTCTTTCTCCTCCCGGTTCACTCCTGGAAAAGAGGGAGGGAGGAACCCGAGTTACAGTGGCTGTTTAGGAGTGTGTGGTCCATTGTAGTCAAATTTTAGAAGTTTCAGGGAAATTTTTGAAAGCACTGGAGCAGATAAGAAGATTGAAACCAAATAGCGTATGTCTTGAAGACAACTGTGTGAATAAGGCCTGCAAAATCTACTGTTTTGAAGGCAAAAAAAAAAGCGCAAGTAAACCAAATTTTTTCTGATTTACTTTGTGTTGTGTGTACTTAAAAAGTAGGATTTTTTTCTTGCTTTTAGTAGTAGAGTTATTAGTGTAACTCCATTAATTTTTTCCATTAACTGTAATATAGTTCATATTTTGTGTACCTGTACAGCAGTATACTCTCGTCAAGTTTTTAGTCACTGGACCTTTTTAAATGTAATTTCCAGCTTTTGTTTAGTACCTTAGTATTGGTTTTTGCAAAGATGTGCTGGAATTGTTTGACCCTGAAAATATCCTCCTACTTTTGTTTTTCAGTGTAACCTGTTATTGTTGAGATATGCCATACAATAGTCAATTTTAAAATAGGTCTGTCATTGTAAGTAACTAGATTGCAGTCTCCCTAGCTGTGCCAACTAACTTGGTAAGATAAGAATTTAACTTGTATAAATGTTTCTCGGGAGAGCAGCATTGAGGGAAGGCACCTTGACAATCTGAGAAACTGCGACAAAGTTACAGTAGGATAACTCAATTTTTCATTTTACAAAGTTGATACGTTTTCCGTAGTTTAGAGGGTTAATGCAGTCAAATCTATGTAAAGCATAGTCCCGAATACTTTGGTGATTTTTTGATAGATGGTTACTGTAAGGCATATAGTGTCAACACTATGTATGAGGGTGTTTACATGTTATATAGGCAGCAGAGAGTCTACCAGCCGTAGAAATGAATGACAGTGTATGTTGTAATTTAAGACTTTAAAAATACTTGTGTTCTCAGAAAGTTGGGGAATTCAGAAGCCTAAGATAAACAGAAAATAAGCTGAGTTGTTTTGAGTTGATCGTCTCGACTGAAACTTCTTCTCAGTGAGGGTGACGGAACACTGGAACAGGCTGCCCAGGGAGGTCGTGGAGTCTCCTTCTCTGCAGACATTCAAAACCCGCCTGGACGCCTTCCTGTGTAACCTCATCTAGGTGTCCTGCTTCGGCAGGGGGATTGGACTAGATGATCTTTTGAGGTCCCTTCCAATCCCTAACATTCTGTGATTCTGTGATTCTTTTAACAATTGCAATAAGCATACGTTAAGATCATCATGTTCACAGAAGGTAAATTCATTTGGAAGCTACAGAGTGCCTCTCTGGTTTATTTTAGTTTACAATACGTGTGAAACCATATAAAGTGATTTGTGGGTTACCAGGTTGTTGGTTTACTTTTTTTTTTCCTTCTGTGAGACTGAGTTTGAACTGCCAACACCTATAACTTATGTTCCTAAATCTTACATGGCATTAGAAGCACTCTCTCCAAGCAAGCCAAACTTAAGTAGTACAAAATCAACTAAAAAATATTATGTAAAATTATCTATAGCCTTGTAGAGTTGTAGGTAAGCATAAGATATAGTTGCTGGTCTTATGGTGAACAGCATAAAAAAAAGTAATTCAGCTTACTTTTTGAACCATAACTGCTTTATATTTCATTTATTTTTATTAGATCACAGAAAATACTGTACCATTCACTGTACGGGTTATATGAAGAACTGGCCTCCTGATGAGGTGGGAGTAGAAGAGGAAAATGATGTAGAAAAGGACAGTAGTAACTTTAACTGTCTTGTCGCAATTGGGAGGTTACACCCTTACATTGTTCCACGAAAGAGTGGAGAGATAAAAGTCAAAGCAACAGAATTTGTTACGCGATTTACCATGGATGGAAAATTCGTTTATGTAGATCAGCGGTAAGCATTTTGTTCTTTAATGAAGTGAAAATGACACCACTAGTTACATTTTCTAATTCTTTCTGTTAGAACTGTAATTTCTCAAGCAGGATAGAATTTCTAGGTGCTGTACACAGGAAGCAGTCCATAAATTATTAGTGCTGAAAATCTTACTATTTCGAACAGAGACATATATCTGAATGAAGTACTAAATTATTTCATTAGAAGTGAAAACTAAGTTCTTTTTTTCTGAACTTTCTAAAACAGACTTTTTATTTGTTGGGTAGACTGAGTTACCACTTTGCATATTGACTTTTATTATTGTCACTGGAACCTTTTTTATCGCTTTCAGTCATCTTGTCTTTCATCTGAAAGTGTAAGTTTAAACCTATTCCTTAAAGTGGCAAAGCAAAATTCAAGTACTAAATTTTTTGAATGACTCGTTATGTGTTACCAGTGTCCTGACTGGCTAATGGGAAGACCTAATGATCATCAGGATGTTGTGTGTACATGTGGTTTGCATGTTTAAACACTGTTATTTTGTCTTTGAATTACCATTCACTGCAAATTTATAACTTGCAGTGAATATTTTTTGTTGTTTGGAGCGATACTAATGCTATATCTTTTTCCCAGACATGAAAATAAGCATCTGTTTCTTTAAATATTAGTATTCTACTTTATCTGATACTGAAGAAAACAAGCTTTGCAATTGTTTGCATCCACTGTAGTTCATGTTTTTATTTCTAACAGTGCAACAGCAATTTTAGGGTATCTGCCACAAGAACTTCTAGGAACTTCTTGTTATGAGTACTGCCATCAAGATGATCACAATCATCTAGCTGAAAAACATAAAGAAGGTACAAAATAATTGTCCTCCCAGACTACGTAGTACTGTATGTAACTGCTTTATGAAAACAGTACGGATTTAAAAATCTGAGCTGAGAAGTAATAAAACTAAACAGTCTTAGCATTGTCCTTTTCTATATCTGCATTAAGACATGCCTGCATGATGCTTGTAAAAAAAGCAGGGAGAAACTTCTCTTGTCTTGGATATTAGTGCAGTGCTTTAATTACCAGGGAAGAATGTTAATGCTGCTTTCAAGCCCTGCATCAATTCTTTCTAAGAACAAAGAAGGAGTCCTGAAGAGCAGAGATGCCTAATCATGTAATTAAAGGCACCGATTATGAAAGTTCACCAAGTTGGGAGTATCCCTAATAGTGGTTTGCAGAAACTTAGTACTTGGGCTTTAATTTACGGTTAATAACATGGCTGAAACTGTATTTTGATTTTAGTAGGGGTCCTATCCTGGCAGTTGTTCTAACATTTAATTTGTATTTCTGGCCATCAAAAACATTTTGGTTTTATGATGCTATAAGACAGATTATTTTATTTTTTAACTTTATCTTTCTAAGTATAAATATGGTGATTAAAACTTTCCTTTCTTACCTAGTGTTGCAGAATAAAGAAAAAGTATTTACAAATTCCTACAAATTTAGAGCAAAAGATGGGACTTTTGTTACTTTAAAGAGTCAGTGGTTTAGTTTCATGAATCCATGGACCAAAGAACTGGAGTACATTGTATCAAACAACACTGTGGTATTGTAAGTAATTCATTATATGAATCCCCTTGTTCTTTTTTGTCTTAATTACAGTTAGCTTTAACAGAAAGCAACCTGTTTAAGAAGCAGAACAAGACTAGAAAAAATCAACACTGCACAAAAAGTGGTTGAGTAACCTGGAAGAATTTTTATTTCGGGCCTAAGTTGTGAATTTAACTCTGAAAACTGTCTTATTTCCTAGTGGAAAAAAATGACATGAAAGGGTTTCTTATTAAAGGAAGGATCTTTTAAGAAAAGTCTGTATAAATAAATGGGAATGTCAAGTTAATTCTGCCTTTCCTTCTGAGCTTTACTAGACTGAATGTGTCAGTTGACCTAATTTTAAGTGCTACCCTACCTACCATGTGTCAGAATGTGGAGAAGCATAATTGATAGATGATAGAAATGCAAGGCAGGGCAAAAAGATGGTCTTCTAATTGTTTGAAAGGGAGGAGTCTGAGAGACAGTAAATGTGTATGTTTAATTCTTTTTCATTCTCTGGAGCTATAATTTGGATTATTCCAATGACACTGAAGATCTTTGCCATTGCCTGGGGTTTTGAGAGCGGGACGGAGGGGGGTTTATTTCCATTAAAGCAAGTTGTGAAGGGGGCCTTTTACCTGTTCTGTAGCTGGTTCATGTCTTAAGTCAACATCACCCACCTATTTTGCCCATGTCCTTCCTGAAGAAGAGAGAGAAGAGCAGTTAAGACAGTTTGTGCTGCCTAACAGCCAAAGGCTGCTTTTGCTTGCCCTGGAGATCCAGGCATGGGCAGCCGTCTAGAGGAGGGGAGGCAGGTAGCATCTGCTGGCAGAAGGTAACCACTCACCTGTCCTTGTAGCAGTTGTTTCTGGTTAACTGGTCTCCCTTCTAGGAGTAAAAATGGCAGCCTTGTTCTCTTGTCACGGAACACAGACAACTATATTGGGCTTTCTTCTTTACTTGGGGAATAAGTGGCAATTAATATTTCACACAGTGCTTGAGGAACAACAGTACTAAGTATTGAACATTGCAAAGTGAGGAGTATCTCTTTTTTTTGTTTTACTAGTTTGAGGATGTTAAATTTTTACTCAGTGTAAAGTATTATCGAAATTAAACATAAATACGCTGGGTTTTATCCTTGAAAAAATTGCTGATTTGTTTATTTGTTGTTTTGTTTTTGTTTTCATTTTAAAAAAAATTATTTAAATCTCAGAGGTCATAACGAGTCAGCTGAAGAACAGGTACCCTACGGATCCCAGCCTGCAGAAGGCAAGTGTCGCTTCTTACAGTTATCATAGGTGCATCTCCCGATCAATCATTACAATTTTAGATTTATTCAATCCAGGAATTTTTTAATTCTAGGTTGTTGTGCAAGGAAGGAATCTTTTTTTTTTTTAAAGCTAATTCTGGTGACAATTTATAGTTACAGCATCCTGATTCAGATCATTCACATCACTGCCACCAGAAAGCCTTATGGCGTATCTTTTCCTTCTAGCAGCTTCTACTATAGCTAGGGTTTTGCTGATAAGATGTTATGCTTCTGTTACAGATCCTCTTCATATTTCACCTGGTTTTCTGAAGAAATGCAATTGTACTCTCTCAGTTTACCTCTAGAATATAGAGTGATAGTGATTTTGATATATATTTTGTTAATATTTCCCTGCTATGCATAGATTCTGATTTCTGCATGCTGTTTTATGATTTTACTATAAGATTTTTTATTTTTGCTTTTGAAATTGTTCTTTTTAATAATTGATTTCAGTTTGTGTGAAATCCAAGGGGTTTTTTTCTCATGTGTTTTGCATTGCCTTTGAGACTGGAGGTGGTAATGATTAAAGCTAATTTCATTCCTGGAGATCAGTAATTTTCGCAAATATATTATTCACTTATCTTTATATTTCAAATGAGACTTAACAACACCCTCCCCCATGAGTTAGTGTTTTTAGGAACCTCATTTCTGAATATAAAGAAATATAGAACAAAAAATGGCTTTAAAATGAATCTTTGAGGCGATTGTTCCTTCCTGCATAATGAAACCGCTACAAATTTGTGTTTTGTTTTGGTGTTTTATTTTGGCTTTTAACTGTAGATGCTGTAAAACAACCTTTAGTAAATGTACCCGGAATGTCCTCTGGAACAGTTCTTGGTGCTGGAAGTATAGGAACCGAAATTGCGAATGAAATACTAGAATTGCAAAGGTAATAAATGCTTAACATCATACAGTAGACTTTTAAGTAAAGATAGAGAAGAGGCATATGTGGTTATGTGGGGGTTGTTCGAGTTTTATTTTTATCATGTTACATGTATAAAATATTCTTAGTTTGAGTAGTGGCATTATGAGATACCAATTATAATGTAATGTTTGTCCCATGCATGGCAGAAGACACCACTAGTGTTGACAAATAGTTTTGTTCTGAGCGTGCAATTTCCTTTGTAATGAAACTATTGCTTAACTATGACTTCGAAAGTGTTACTGTGATGCAGCTTCTTCACATGATGTTGAAATGGGTAGATAAACCATTCAGGAATGGAAGATCAGTTGTCTGTGAGTAGTGTTCATATTTTTCTGATAACGTCACTCTGCTAGGAAAACTTCCATTGAAACAGTCCCCAGTGGAGCACTTCCATAGCCTGTCTTGTCCCTTTCCGGATTATCCTGAATGTAGACTAAAGCGATTGCACAGTTCCTTCCCAACACCCAACCACAGATTTAAAAAAAAACCACTGCGTCGTTCCAAATGGGAATCTATACAAGATTCAAATCATTAACTGATGATTGACCATTTTAAAACTCATTTTAGCAGGTACACAGCATAACCAAGGAATTTGAAAGGAAGAAATATAATTTTAATGTGACAATACTCTTATGTATTTTTTGTGTTGTGCACCCACAGTGGTGCCTGACTTGCTTATAGAGGGAGAGGTTATTACTCTATGCCAGTTTGCACTGTATCAGCATTTGTTGTCTAAGAACATTTTTTTAAGTAGTCTTTGAGCTGTCTAATTCCAGGACTGTGGGATGCACATGCACAGAAAAAGTCTGTCTTCAGTCACAACTCTTTCAGGAATTAAGGCTTCATCAGAAGGTCCAACCACTTTTCTTAAGGTCAAATTTAGGATAATGGGACTGTCATCTCATCAGCATAGGACAAGTTATCTAAGTGTTAGCTTTGGATAATGAAGCCATCTCTCGGATTTTAGATCTTATCTTTCCAGTACCAGGTAAAGGAATGCCAAGAAGGTTTTTATGTCTGCGGAGCAGTGTGTTCTTAAGTCTCATGTAGTTCTTTCCACTGACACTTGCAACTGGACCCAAAAGAGTAATAATATTAAATCTTCCAGGAAGAAGTACACCAGTTTTGGCAAAATGGTAGAGATATAAGGAATAGTTTCATATCGTAGAATATCCTGAGTTGGAGGGGACCTGTAAGGATCATCAAGTCCAACTCCTCACTCTACGTAGCGCAGCCTAAATGTTAAACCATACATTTAAGAGTGTTGTCCAGACATTTCTTGAACACTGACGGGCTTGAGGTCATGACTGCTTCCCTGGGGAGCTTGTTCCAGTGCTTGACCATCCTCTCATTGAAGATCTTTTTCTTAGTATCTTCCCCTGATACAGCTTTAAGCCGTTCCCCACATCCTGTCACTGGACACCAGAGACAAGACATCAGCACCTCCCTCCCTGCTCTCCTTTACAAGGAAGTTGTAGACAACAGTGTAGGTCACCTCTCATTCTCCTCTAAGCTGCACAAACCTAGTATCCTGAGCTGTTCCTCATAAGCCATGCCCTCTAGCCCTTTCACCATCTTTATCTCCCTCCTTTGCACGTATTCTTTTATTTTTACATCCTTCTTATATTGGGGAGCCCAAAACCACACACAGTTCTTGAGGTGAGGCCACACCAGTGCTGAGTCTAGTGGGACAGTCATTTCTTTTGACTGGCTAGCTGTACTGTACTGAATGCACTCCAGGATACTGTTGTCCCTCTAGGCAACCAGGGCACACTGTTGACTCCCGTGGAGCTTACCATCAACTGGACACCCCAGATCTCTTTCTGCAAGGCTGCACTCCAGCCTCTTGTCCTCAAATCTGTACATACGTTGATACGCCATAGCACAATCGGCTTCTGCTGTTTCAGTAGCAATCTGACTCATCAGCTTGTCTGTGAGGGTGTTACAGGAAACAGTGTGAAAAGCTTTACTGAAGTCTACGTAAATGACACCTAATGCTATCTCTTAATCCACTGAGCTGGTCTCCTCCTTGTAGAAGGCTATGAGGTTGGTTGAGTGTGATTTCCGCTTCGTAAATCCACGCTGAAGTCCAGGATTACACATTATCTTTTTGCAATGTAGTTGTCTTCTCAGCTGTCTCTTCATCAGAAAACAGAATTTAATTTTCTGAAACAGCAAAAACCATTATCAGAGCCTAAGAGTGTGATGAGTGACAGTAGCAGATGTTTCTTATTCTGTTTCCAGTATTTTGGAATCGCCTTGCAACGGTGAAGTCACATCCCTTTATTAGAATAGTCAAATTGCACAGGTAATCATTCGTTTTCAATGAAAAGAATAAAAGAATAAACTCTTTGGTTGTGGTGGGATCAAAGATTGCAGCTTCCAAAAAAATAAAATCCATCCCACAGCAAGTTGGCAGGTTGCTGGGGTTATCCAGCAAGGAGGAGGACTGGCAACAACAAATAAATAAAACAAACAAACGAAAGGATTGATAACAGTGAAGACAAAGTGAAGATGGGATGTTACATTTTGGTAATACCGTTGTTAAAGTCTTCTCATCAGTACCACCTATAAAGGGAAGGAGAGTCATTTTGTATTATATCTTTCTGAAGACTGAAATAAGTTGGCAGAAGTTCTTATCTCTCGCGGTTAGTATCCAGGCACGACCCGAGAGCTTGATTTTACACTCCTTTTAGATGCTTTAGTCAGCTCAATGAGATGTTCTTGATTGAAATCATCTGACCTTTGCTGAAAATGCTCTTCCATGTGAGCATACATGTCATCAGCTTAAGGAAACCAGTTTATTAAGTGAGTGAATAATCAATTTGCTGGATGATGAAAGAATGACTGCATTCCTGGGAAAGTTTTCTTCAAAGGTACCCCTTGAAAGTTCTGGTATTTTTGTTTTTAAGAACGACAAGCAATGCTCTTTCTCTTCATATTGCTGCAGAGGCAAACAGTTTTAGGAGCAGTATCTTAAGCAACAAAGAGAAATTTTGTGACCTTTATATGAAGATATAGATAGATCTTATTTGCGGAAGTGCTGGCAGGGATGAGCACACACCAAGGAGCTGCATCGGGTAGTCTTATTCTTCAAGTCATTGATTGAATTTAGTGTTTTTCAATGATATGTTCACATCTTGAACACTGGTTAGTAAATGAAACAACATTATGTTGCTTTATTTGGGAACAATCATCTTATTTCTTAACTCGTAGACTGAATGTCAGAAAATTTTGAAAGGAAGAATGTTTTGCCAGCTTCATTAGCCAGAGTGATCTGAGCCATTTTAGTCTTGCACAGGTGTGTTTGTTTCAGAGATCTTGGTTGTCCATGGACACTGGAAATTGAGAAATAAGCCTGTGCTGAGACTAACAGTCCAATAAGTAACTACACAGGTGAAAGAAAAGGTTAAGAGCAAAATCATGCAGAACAAAGTAAACTCTGTGTCCACAGGAAGGGCAGTTCTGGAAAGAAGCCAGCTGTGGCAGGGAGCAGTTGCACTGTGTAACTGGGATCTCTGGCATCATACTCATCCTACAGTCCTGTATCTTGTGGGAAGATAAACTAGACTCACTTACAAATACAATTGGGCACTGAAGGCCTCATTGTAAGACGTGACTGTTTCTGGAGATGTCAGGGTTGCACCCAGATGTAGTTTGATTTTCCAGAATCATTGCTGAGAAAAATGCTGGATTTCTTTCCAGCCAAAGAATAGAACTTCATGCTATTTCTTAATTTTTCTTTGTATGAAATCAAGTTGCTATCTTGCACACACTGAGGTAATCAAAATTAGACAGAAGTGGTCAACAGAGACTAACACCAGCTGTTTTTCATCACATAGCTTTGTGACTACAAAGACAATCGGATAGCATGAGCTCATTTACTACCTTAATCTGTTCTCTGCATTTTTTTAGTATCAGTAAGACACAGATGGTTCTCAAGCTGTGCATCAGACATCACCAAGTTTTTAAAAAAATTTCAGGACTATGCCTACAGCTCTTTTTACAAGCATATCTGAATTTAATTAGCATCTGATGAATGATCATTTCAGTGAAAGCAATGCTATAAATCTATTAAATCTGGAGTTTCTGTCCCAGCTCTTAGAGATGGCAGCAGTGCTTATCAAATAGTGCATTGGATACTGGAATGTAGGGAACTAACAAATATTCCACACAAATAACTCTTCTTATTTAAATAGACTGTTTATTCACGCATTTTCTATCTTTCCTCCAATCCCTTATCACGTTTTGAATCTGAGGAAGTGATGGAAACAGAAGCATCCGGAGTGCCCCGGTTCTTCTGTAGCCTTGTCCTTTGGGAGTCAGGAAGAACAGGGGGAAACAGGAGTGAACTCTCCAAAGGGCCCTGGCACGACATTTTCACTGTTAGTTTCATATCTGGCATGTTTGGTGAGGGAAAATGAGTAGAATCTCGAAGAATTCTGGTGACAAAGAAGCAGTCTTTAGTTGGAGTTCTATGGAAATATGGAAGTGCAAGTATAACAAAATAATAGTAGAGGGAGCATTAGAAGGATGTAATGTTTTCCCTCCACCATTTAGAAGAACTTCCTGATGTTGTCTGTATTCTGTTTGTATTTGAAATGTACCTATTTATCCCAGTGTGCATAATTCTGAAACCTGTTACTTTTTGGTCTGTCAGTGCCAGTGATTCAACAGAAAAATAAAAGTGTGCTCAAGTATTTATGACCCATAGCCTTTATTGATCTTTATTCTGCTTTTTGTGTTATTGAAACTTGGAACAGGAGGATTTATGATCTTCGGGAGAATTTAAGACAGCATGGTCTCAGATTAGCTGGCTCGTGCTTCATCATTGGGGAGGTCTGGTGGGCTCTGCAACATATAGGCTATTTTTCAGTTTGTGATCAATGTGACTTGGTAAATCAACGAAACGTATACAATTTTAGGTTACATTCTTCACCATCTGGGGAGTTAAGTCCATCACAACTCTTGAGAAAGTCACCTTCTCCAGCTTTAACTGTAAACTGCGGCAATGTGAGTATGTCACTGCCTGTAAAAATCTGAAATTAAATGGTTAATGTCAGATAGCTCAAAGTCTGTGTTTGAACTGAATTACCCTGACTTGTGTTTTTGTGAGAGAATGTGTAAGGTATTGCCAACTACCTGGCAGCCAAGAAAGTCCTTTGAGAGATGTGACAGAAGCAGAAGTTCCAGCCTCTTTTACAGGCACATTGGTTCACACCTCAAGGGGCTCCTGCTGAAGCTGAGAGGACTGCAGTCTCCGCTCAGTTATTAGCATCTCTGCTGAAGCTCTACAAATACGCTAAATATGAGTGTGATTCATGTGATTAGGACTTTTCTGGATTCGGAATTGCAACAAAACTTTTGCTAAATAACTGTCAGAGAGTAAAGGTGTCGCCTGTTCAGTTTGCCAACCTAAATAGAATATCGGTTCTTGTTTTCTCCCACTTGTACTTTTAATGTTCTTGAAGACCTTTTTTTGCTGTACGTTCTCAGTTTTGAAATGTTTAAAATGTTTGCTTTGAAGATATTCTAGTAGTCTTCTAAAAATCAATAGAATATGCTGTTTTGCTAATCTAGTACTGCTGCTAACATCAGAAAGTGTAACTGTCAGAGTTATTGACCATAGCTATGGAATGATTAACACATTTTTTGCTTAACTATATTGTATGTCCTATATTGTGCACTGTATGAACAAACATTTACTTCTCCATCAGCACTACTTTGAATGTAAATTTCTTTCCATTTAAAGGCAGTTTATTTCCACTGCAATTTTTATTTCCTAACAATACTATTCTGGACTAGGAATTGTTTTGGCATCCTCCCTTTTTTATGGTCAGTTCTTCTCTGCCTTACTGCAGGTTTTTCTCCCTAAGAGTTGGTTGACTTCTATGTGCTGAACTCTCTAAATCATGCAGCAGCTCATCATAAGGATAACTTCCTTGTATTCTTTCAAGGTGTTTCTTTATTCTGTGCTTTAGTATCCCATTTTTTCCTAAAAAGCTTTTGTAAAGCGTTTCAACTTTATTAATTTTCTAGTAGAATATATGCAAGTCAGGCAACCCAAGAAATCTATCCTCCTAAATTGCACATGTGTGTTACATGAAACAAAAGGGGGGAAAAAACAAAAAGATTTTTTTTTTTTCCTGATATGTTTGGGCTAGGATGACTTCCATCTCTATTGTTTCCAACCTAATTTTTCCAAAGTGCAAAAAGTAACTTAAAATGACATAGATTTTGATCATGATGGTGACAAGATGCAAAATAGTAGAAAAGAAACAAATTTATAATTCACATAGTTTAATACATATGGGAGGTATGAGGGTCTTTTTTTTTTTATCTTTTAGCTAGAATGTGTAAACATTGACAAACACGATGTCCCTGGGAATTTGTAGGTTTGGTACTAGACATAGAAAGTATACACCAGTACAATTTATTATGCTGGATTTATTTGCTGAATATTGAATGAAGCAGATGCCATCACTGTGAAGTATCTTTGACAGATGTGTAAGTAATTGTAAGTTAATTGTAAGTAAAAGTAAATGTGTTATTTAAGCCAAATCCAGTGCTATGTGAACCTCTAAAAAGAATTATTTTTAAAATGCGGTAGATCTGTCTTTTAATGCATGTTTTTCATCTACTCTATTTAGTTCTAAATACTTCGACATCATTTATAATGTTTTTGTAATGTAGTAATTGTGACTAAATTTAGGATTTAATTCTGACCCTTTTACTGCCCCTGTTCTTTCAGGTGCCAAATAAAGAGTTGATTCAGTTATGTCCTTCAGAAACAGAAGTTCTGGAAACTTCAGAACAAAACCAGGGTGCTATTCCATTTCCCAATAATGAACCTCTCCTCAGTAAGATTTATTTCTCTTGTGGATATTTTGGGGGTTGCAGGGGAAGACATCTCTGACAAATGGTGTAGTTTTTTAGTACACCACTTTACAACCATGTATAAGTTGTGAAGTGTTTTGTCTGTTTTGAGATGAGAGGACTCTTAAAACAGATGTGTTCTCACTGGAAGGCAAACAGCAAAATTTGATCAGTGATTGAATCTCATGACAAAAACAGCATCCTGCAACAGAAGTTTACCATTGCATTCTTGCATGCCAAGTTTTAATTAGGTTCTTATTAGTTCTCTCTCCAGAAAAGAGAGATGGGTAAGAAGTATTTCAATGCAGTGTAAGGGCACTGGTTGTAATTTGTGAACTATTGTCCTTTTAGCACTTTATCTCTTTCTTAACTGTGAGCTATGAATAATCAATACAAAGGGCTAGTCAGAATGTTTCACAAAGAATTTCTTTTTTCTTTATTCTCCTTCAAGTATACCCTAATGCAACAGTTTGTCTGGATATTGGATTTGATGGCCCTGTAAGAAGAGAATGCCATTGTATCATTATTAACATAAAAGACAAAGTGCTATAAAAGCGATGTTTATGCTTATCCTGTATCTCAGCTCTTAGAAACTCTTCCACTAGAAACTCTTTTATTTGAGTTACTATATCTTTACTTATTTATTCATAATCTAGAGCTGTCTTCCGGTTTAGCTGTGAGGACTTTATATTAAAAAGAAAAAAAAGAAAGAAAAAAAGCTAGTCCTCAAATAAGGGCTTGGAAAAAAAATACATTAAAAACTCAACATTTATCCAAGATAGGCAAGGAAACATTTTCCATTGATGCTTGAGCTAAAGCCTTTTACCTTCCTGTTGTTAAAGGCAAGGATGTAGCGTTGATTTCTAGAGCTAACGTGTAGCAACCTGAAAGGTTTCAGGAGTTCATGTGGCATAGCACCTCAGATGAGAATCCAGGTACATTATTGCATTTCCCACTAAAGTGATGTAAAGTAGAAAGCAGTGTCCTACTTCAGTGACATGAACTTCGCTACATGGATAAGAGTTTTATTAGCTGGCAGTTGGAGGTAGTCCAATGGATTGGGAAGACTTATGGACATACATAATTTAAGGAGACATATAACTAGTTGTCTGCAGACAGCCATTATTGCTATTATTTGATTTTTTAAAAAAGTAATTAAAACAACAACAAAAACCACCAAAAAAAACAACCAACCAAACAAACAAACAAAAAAACAACAACCAAACCACAACAAGAAAAATTAAATGTAAATGTTTGCTTCTTCTTAAAAGGCAGGTGCTGTTTAAAAACAAATATGTTTTGGAAGTTACCATATTCTTCATGCTTTGTGCTGCATATGCTAATGTTTCAATCATTTTATAGGTGGTAATCCTCAGCTGGACTTCGATGCAATATGTGAAAATGATGACACTGCTATGACGGCTCTTATGAATTACTTGGAGGCTGATGGAGGACTGGGGGATCCAGCCGAACTCAGTGACATACAGTGGGCTCTCTAGTTCTGCTTTTTCAAAATAAGAAGGAATGTAAAATCCGTAATGCACAACAACCGTATATCCTCAGTACTGTATTATAATTTTTGATGTTTCATTTGAATTGATACTTACTGTCTATATATTTTTAAAGACTGAAGCCTTGTTCAGAGAGAGACAGTTTCTGCTGCACCTATGGAAAAATGCAATATTTTTTTCATGATGGAGAAACCTTGAAATTTTAGTATCGAACCATCTGTAACTGGAATGCTTAAAACATATTACTATATTTTTGCTAAGAAGCTTTAACCAAAAGGTACCGTACAATGTACAGGAGTATTTTTTCTTAGTTTTAATACTTAAACTTTTATTTATTATTTTATTATTTTGTTTTAAATGGTAGAATATTGATTATTTACTTTCTGTAGAACCTACTGTACTTACACAGTTTAAGAATATTTGTAACTATTAAATTCCATTGAAATAATGATTTGTGCACACCACAGTTGTAGAATAAGGTATTGTATTTCTCAAATGATGCAGTTTGTGATTCCCTGCCCTTTTCAGAAGTGCAATTTTTATAGTCAAGAGTGAATATAAAGCCTACAGTTCTGGGAGCGAAGATTTGAGTTAGATCACCGTAACCACCAGAAGAGAATATTCTGAGAAAAACAGTCACTTCCCCAGTATGCAAATACAATAAGGGTATATGCAAAGAGCAACAAAATCTTAATTACTATTTTGTATTATTTGTACTGTATAATTAGAGAGGCAGTGCATAGAGCCTAAGTAATGCTTTAGCTGTAATAAGGCACTTTGGTCTTGTCACAGATTACTTACTAACTAGAGAAGTTTGGCTAGATTGTCTTGGTTTCAGAGCAAGGCTATCACTGTCCGTTAGTGAAAAAATGTTAAAATTCTATAGTATCTTTTATAGTCTCTGTGTTTTTGGAGGGATTAGGGTGGTTTCTATTGCTTGAATCTGTGACCTTTTAAAACGGTTGTGTAATATAGTGCTGTCTGTAAGTGAATGCAAAATATAGGATGATCCTTTGGGGGACAGCTTTTGCAAGAATTGTATCCCAGTTACAGCAAATTACTCAAGAACTTGGCACTTAATAGGTTGTATTGGAACATTAGAACAATATAGCATTAATATATAAAGTGGATCTTTTTATCTCTGCTATTAAAGGTTTAGATAAATTTTTGCATTTGTTATATATCATAAAAGCATAGTTTTTCTGTTGTTGGGGTTTTTTTGTTTGCTTGTTTGTTTTTTAATTCAGGTGATGAAAGGAAAGCATTTGAAGGTATTTGATACATGTGCATATTTTGAATGCAGACATTTAAACACTGGTACTACCATAAGCACTATGGCATTTATTTTAACACTAAAGGTGAGCAATAGGCAGCCTGTTTCAGATCTTGTTACGAACAAATAGATGTGGCACCCACTAGAGGTCACGCTTCTACTGTTGGATAATTCCCCTTTCCTGAATGAAGGCAGAATTTTGTCCTGCACCGGTGTCCTGTGCTTTGACAGAGCAGCTTTGTATCTTATAGATATGAATCATTTTGCAAATGATGAATTTTTTGGTGACGTCCAGGTTTTCTAGAACGGCTTGTTGGATTGGATTGATTTTTTTTTTTTAAGTCTATAGATTTTTTTCATTGAATTTGTGTGTGATTTCCTGCATTCAGAATTTTTTGTTACAGACATGTGGCCAAAATTAACCGTCTCTAACTTTATTAGAGTAAACTTTTCTGTTTCTTCACAGAAAATGAGTTTTGGACGGTATCATGGAGCAAAGTGAAAAAATAAACAGGTACTTTTTAAGAATTGATAGAATTCTATTTGTATAAATGAAATTTGAGAATTTCAGTTTTTGCCCTTGCAAAATGCAATTTCTTTTTCTATTTTATTCTAGAAATAAAATCTAATTAAAACAAGAAATACTATACCTAACACAGATAGATAGATGAGTAAATAAATAGCTTAAAATTATACAGACTTTCCTCAACATAGTTATTTTTGAACTGAATTAGTTTGAAAATGGTGCAGATGTTGTTATTGAAGAGCATATTAATTATTTCCGAATATTTATATAACTGTCTAGAGTCAAACCACTATTTTTTGATTCTTCTTGGATTTCCCTAAAAAATAAACCCGAAAATGTAACTTTGAGTCTTTTGCAGTCAATGATCAATATTGTGGCTCTCAATTCATTTATTAGATTCTCCCTTTACTCTCTATGAATTTTCTTGGCTTAAAGCAGTCTTACAAGAAAAAGTGTCACTTTCATCATTTATGATGAAATTAATAAATATTTTTGAATACAGTTGAGGTAATATGTGCTTATTTCTGTTTGTATAACAATACAATTCTAGTAAGACACGGACAGGTTTTTTCTTGCCATGGTGCGGGTTATCAGCAGATGTGGTTAAATCAAGTCAATAAAATGTTATTTTGATGCGCTGCCGTCAGTCTGACAGGTCTACCTAATACTGAATTTAAATACAAAGTACTCATGCTTTCAGATCCCAGGCTCATTTGCTACAAATATAAATGGGAAGGTTGAACTGGTGCGGATTTTGGTAGCGCAAGATAATACTCCCTAGCCAGGGTAGCTTTGTAATCCGAACTAATATGCATTTTCTACATTCTAAAAAACCTGATGTTGCAGCTTAATTGGGTGTTCTCTGGAAAGGAGAGTGCCTGTAGGCTGTACTGAAAGAGGCTATTTAAACATTAGGTGTACGTGGATTGGATACGATTCTTACAGAGTCATGTTGCAGGTGGGCATGGTAAGTGATAAAGCAGATGTCAACAGGCTTTTAAAAGCCTGATTAGTTATCAGGCTTGTACTTGGAGATGGGTCAACTCACTTGTTACTGAGGGCACACACGGAATTAAAGATAAGAAAATCTCTACGAGAGAGGAGTTCTGCTATAGCAGCAGCTTATTTGGGAAACCAGTTCCTGTGTTGACAGGAAAACATGAGAGAATTCAGAATTCGGAGCAGGGAATGAGAATGTGGTAGAGACAGATAGCACCTGGGTGCTGTTGGAGCGGGGACTTGGTCTGGCTGGGCGAAGGGGACAGTTGGCCATGGCCAGCCTGAGTTAGAGCAGAGGCAGCCTGCAGGAAGGCCTGGGCTGCTGTGTGGCACGCAGGATTGAAACAGCACTTCAGAATGCCGTTGTGTCGAATCATGAAGATGTCAATATAGTAAACCTTGACTTTTGTATTTCCTGTAATGGTTCGGGTTGGAGAGGGGGGAGGATCTTTTCTGTGCCCTTTCAGGTATAATTGCTTCTTGGGATTCCCTTGGAGTATTTAATCAAGTATGGTGCTGTTGCATGGGTCTAAAGCAGAGCTTCAGTCTATGTTTCTTACCTGTGGTGCACTGAAGTTCTTGACTTTTCTGTGGATCTTTTGCTTTTTAGAGTATTGGATAAATTGTTTTACTCGTAAGCACAAAAGGCTGAAGTTAGTATTTTTAGTGGTTGCTCACAGCAGTGTGTTCCTTTTCATGATACAAACTGAAATGAAGAATTTATTCATGCATAAGTGACGCTGCTTCCCCCAAGACCCTGACCTCTGGCCTTTTTCACTTAGTCTTTTGCTTCCTTTTTGTGGCTTGACGTCTCTAATGTAAATTCATAAAATGTTATGGAATTCCAGGATGTAATAATCCTCTGGAAAGCTTTGTGCCACTTAGGACTTCCCTGGATATGTTAATTTTATTCTCCATCCCTGATGAGAATTATTTTGTTCTGGGTGAATATGGAGGTTGAGAAGATACTTGAGGTTATAGGTTCTTGCAGGTTAAAAGATGTAAAACTCATGTTTCAGAGCAGCAGAATGTGTGAGGATCCAGGAAAAAAGGCAAGTGGCGTGGTGAGTGCACTGGTGAAATATAGCTGCTGCTGTAGCACATTCTGTGTGTACGTCATTTCTAGAAGACTGATTGAGACAGCTCCCCTTTACTGTGACAGATGGCTGTCATGACTAAATTTTCTGGGTTGTTCCTGGCTTAATTGCTTTCAGAAACTTCACATCTTCCCAGTGAGGAAAAGGCAGACTTTCTGAGACGTGTCAAAAATTCTCACGTCCTTTGGAAGTAGCCAGTTTTACTGGTGCAGGGCCTGTGGAACTGCTGCCAACCTGTGCCAGACTACTACATTGGGGAATTTTAAAACAAAACAAAAAACCCCAAACCAAACAAAATAAAACAAAAAACCACAACACCTGGCCCTGAGAGCTGTGTATTATGTGTCAGCTTCTGTGAAATGCTCTTACCTTAGATTAAATGGGAGAGAAAAGGGAATGAAGTACCTCAACATGCCTGATTTATTAAAGGGTAAGTTCTCATTCATATATGGGCAGTTACTACACGTCACTTTTTGTTATTTGTTTTCACATCAAAACCTCTAGAAATACATACATAATCTTTGGAAATCACAAAAAGTTTTGTGGTGAAGATCTTGCTTGGTTGTTGCTGTCAGAATGCTGGCCCTGTCTGGGTGGTAAGTTTTCATCCTGGGCATTTGCAGACCCCAAGTGTACGTGACCTGACATCAGTAATCTGTCCTACGAAACTTAGGGAACTTTGGCACAGCTGAGAGAAAGTAACATAATTAATGGACTCTTATTGTTATAAAAAAACATGTCAGTGTGTTTCTAGAAGGGACTGTAAAGTGAGCAGCAGAACTCTGAACAATACAGTATCTGAAGTGATATGCAATGCTTTTAAACAATGAATCTGACTTCAAAGATGGCTTCTTTCATAAATCTTACAGATAGGGCTCTATCATATAGAAGACAATACTACTAGGGCTTTAGTACTTAGCCAAACTAATTTGAGTTCATAGTAATTCTTCGACAGCAGTGGTTCCATCTTTTGACTTCATCTTGTCAAAATGGGGATGATAAGCAAATTGGTTTCTTAATGCTTCATACTTTATATACGTTTGATTTGCCAGGTGAACTTAAGTGATGTTTCAGCAAGATAACGCTCAGCTGCTAAGCACATGTTCTGAAGAGCTCCGGGCCGGTTGCATTTCCTTTGGTGTGGAACATTAAAAGCAGCAACGGTGTTCATGAATGCCCCTTCTGCTGCAGCAGCGACAGACATGAACGGACTGCTAGCAACGGTTCAGAATAGGATAAGCACAGCAGCTGCTTCAACGACTTTCAGCTTGGGGGATTTGAGAAGAAACTTCTTCTCAGTGAGGGTAACAGGGCACTGGAACAGGCTGCCCAGGGAGGTTGTGGAGTCTCCTTCTCTGGAGACATTCAAAACTCACCTGGACACATTCCCATGTAACCTCATCTGGGTGTTCCTGCTCGGGCAGGGGGATTGGACTGGATGATCTTTTGAGGTCCCTTCCAGTTCCTAACGTTCTGTGATTCTGTGATTTCCTGAGCTTGATTCAGTTTGTCCATTTGGTAGGGCCTGAGGGGTGTCCAGCCCAAGTGTGTCTATTTGACCACCTCCTCCGTGTTGCAGGAAGAGCCACTTTGTTCTGGCTCCTGCTAGCTTCATCTGCAGACTGCTACTTCATTTGTGGATCCCTGCTTCTGGTGCTGGAAGAGACAGCAAACAGTTGTTTTTTTATCTTCTGTTTATGCTACTCATGACTTCTTAGGTTCTTATGACAGTCCTCCTTTAGGAGCCCCCCAGCTTCAAAACTTCTTAAATCATGCAGTTTTTCAGAGGTGTCTTGCTCATGGTTTACTACAGTAATTTACAGCATGCTCCTAGATAGTAATTTCAAAAAAAAACACCCCTGTATTTAGTTTCCCGTGTACTTAGTTTTAGCTCCTGGGGGCATTTTGTATCCAAGTTCTGTAAGGAACTTGAAGTTTCCAGTATAAAAACATGTGTTGTGTATCTGAGGAATCAGAGGTCATTATTCCGGAGTTCTTGCAGTTGCCTTGGTAGAAAGCCATGGGAAACACTCCAATGTTGTGGGAGCTTGCAGATAAACAGAAAGATCAAATGGGGCGAAACTCCAGATACAGTTGCAGGAAGAATATACATTTTTCACAGGGTGTGGGGGGGAAGACAGTGTCAGGACAACTGCTTATATAAGTAATCTAAAATGCAATTCTATATGGTGCTACAAGCAAGAGGCCTGCATGAGTGGGGCTGTGGCATGGTGCTCCATCAGTTCCTTTGTGATAAAGCAAGAGGGGCTGGATTGTTGGTTGTTCTTCTCTGTCTCCATCCTTGCTGTATTTAAAAGGACTATTTACTGATTGCAGTAAGTGTTCTTACCGTGATCACTTTAATGGTGTTTCAGATTTGGTGATAAGCATAAGGGTCAGTAACTTTAAAAATGGTGAAGAGGATTACTGATACCATTTTAAAATGGTGAAGAGGATTATTGGTAGCAGGAAGTCTGAGGGGAAAATATTTTCAAGTGGATTATTTTCCTGCTTAGGCTAGTGTGCAGCTGCTGCCTTTTCAAGCAGTCCCTGAAGAATTAAACCCGTTTGAAAATTGTTGATTTGGGGTTTCTACAGATTATCTAAGGAGAATTTGAAACTTCACCTTATCAATCTGGAATGAGTTGGCCACAATGCTGAATGGAACTTGCACCACTGGAATAGCTTGTTCATGTTAATAAACATGATCCTTTCTAGAAGGGCTTCAAAGTTACGTTTCTAACTCCTCATCTTGCTGCTTTCAGTCTTGTTTTGCTGTTCTGCTTTCATCAAGCTAAGGCATTAAGACAGGGTAATAGGGAATAAGGCTTTTAAAATTTGGATTTGAGACATTTGTAGTTTTGATGGCTGTCCCGCTCAAATATAAAGTCATTCAGGTATTTTTGGAACAAGAAATTTGGAAGATGTAACTTAGAGTCCAGTGATTTACGTTTTTTGTGGCAGGAAGCTTTACATAGGCCAGAACTTCTAACTCATTCCAGTAGTCATAATTCAGACCGTTGTATGTCAAGAAAGAACTTCAGTTACTGATGTGGGAATTAGGCACATGCTGTGTGGGATGACTAGGTTGTCTCTTCCTCCAAAGCGACGAGACTTTCATTAAGTATTTTAATTGGATCGCTGATGTGCAAGGAAATTTATGGGCACTTCTATTTGTAATTCAGTGTAATCTTGCGAATGCCAATGGATGATTATGCCGTTCCTTGACATGAAACCACCTGTGAAACTTCTTCTAACCATTTAAACAGCTGTAATGGAGAATGAGCTTTCAGCCCTTTGCAATTTTGTTTCTTCTGAAAGTTGAGTTTCACTGAGAATGTGGACCAGAACTCACAGGATGTTTAATACATCCCAAGTGGACTTTAACATTGTAATTGATTTATACTAGCAAAAATTGAGTGCGAACTTTACCCCACAACAATTGGTAAGATTCTTTGCCTCTGGCTTCAGCTTGGCCAAAATCAATATCAAGAATAATTGCAGTGTGACTGTTAAAATGGAAGCTCAAGTACATAAATGGGCCGGATATAAATCCTCTTACAGCCAGGCTGTATTTCTTTTTTCATATTCTTTCTCTGCAGTTAACATTGGATAGGTAGATAGATGGACATTTATATGGATAAACAGATATTTATTTAATTCACATAGGGTGGGTATGAGATCATCATAGCAGAACTTGCTTTGTTGCTTGCAGATACAGTAATTCATCCTTTAAAAAGATCAAACTTTTTAAATGTTGCTGCTTTTCAGGAACTGATAAATCTAAGTCGTGTACAGCTGTTCATGGCTAAGAAGAAAAAAAAATGCAGCAATTTTCACATCTTGAACTCAAGGTTAGTGCCACAGTTAATCACATGGAGAACAAGATATATTCAAAACCAGCATTTTGTCAAGATGTTTGTGTCAAAACAGTGAAATAAGTTCACATTCCACATAATTTTTATTTCATAGATAAAAATAACAGCAAAAAGGTTCTTCAGCATTTCTACTGAGGATTCAGTGTGTTTCTGCCATCTCAGGGCAGTATGTCTTTGAATAGTTTTTGAATTACGTTTCATTTCAGCATCTTCATGGAAATACAAGTTGTATTCTAGCTAAGATATACAGATGTCCACTTTACACTTCAATACAAAAGGTTTAGAAACAGGAATAATTTGTTGTAGAGTCTTAGCGATGTTTATTATCATTACTTCCTTTCACGATGGCTCAATTTAATAATTAGTTAGAGAACTGCAGTCCTTGGTAGCTGTTCAGGAGGAGTTCTGCGTAATAAGATGTTCATTTGATGAGTTTTAATTTTGAAATAGTGGCCTAAAATTGATTATACGTGTTTGATTTTCAGCTGAAAATAGCATAACCCATAACTGGTTTTGAACAAGTGCTTTAAAAATATCTGAGTTGTATGAAAATATGCTGGGGTGTTGTTTGTTGGTTGGTTTGTTGGTTTGGGTTTTTTTTAAATGATGTAGCATTTTCCTGCAGAAGGATCCCTGCTTTACTGATACTACTTGTGATGTGATAAGGCTCTGCATTCCTATCTTGAGAGATTCCAGGGCTAGTTCTGAACAGGCTGTTTTGTATATGGCACAGTACAGCACCATCAGCACACCAGCGAATCCTAGAAATAATCTAGTTATAACAGCAAAGCCTGTAGGACTAACCCAATTGGCTTTCCTACCATCATTTAGCCTCGGATCCAGCTTGCGTATTTCTACACAGTGCTACTCAGTATGGTGTGAACATGGCCTCAAAGCTTAATCTTGCAGATGTTTTAATGTAAGTAGCTTTATTCACTTGACTAGCTCTGTTTAGAATTAGCCACACGTTTAAATAAGTATTTGCGCTTGGAGTGTACAAGTTAGAAGTAAACTCTAGAGATTAAATTGCTTTTTTTTGGTTGGTGGTTATGTGAAAGCTTGTGGCAGCATGGTAATTCTGCACTGAAAGTAAAAAATGAGAGAAAATAAGAAAAACAGGTGGAGCCACAGGGGGGGGAAAAAATCACTTTTTAGCAAAGGTTGACAGCATCCAAATTAGATTGAGATATTTGTAAGATTGTAGTTAAAAATTAAATAGAAGTGATCCGCACCTCAATTTTAAACCTAATTTGATTTTTACTGCAACAATTTCAGTCAAAACATTTCTCAAAGAAATGCACAGGATCACCAGCATTAGAAAAAGTATTAATAGCATTTTCTTGAGACTGTATTTCTATTTTTAAAATACAAAAAAAACCCCAACCAACCAAACCAAACCAAAACAACAACCAAACACCCCACCACCACCACCAAACTTTCAATAAAATACTTTCAATGTAAAGAAAAAAAAATTGCCAAGTTCTTTCTGCATCAGAGACAACATTTTGGAGTTCAACAGGCGTTTGACGAAACTTCAGGACAAATGTAAAGTTAATGACGGGCTGAGCAGAGCTTCTGCTTTGGTAATAGGAAACTTGGCTGAAGAGCAAAGCCAGGATAAACCTGTGAATTCAGGCATGGTTTAGCTTAAGCAAAGCCATACAGAAATAGCTGCAAACTTTACAAAGCGGATGTGACTTCCCTTTTGTAAACTCAGGATACCACTTGCAGATTTTTAACTTTGCCTATCGGTTCTCAGTGTTCTGGCTATTCTGATTATTGCTGTGTATTTTTAGCCATTAAGTTACTTCCCTGAATACTATAAAGTGAAATGAAAACATTTTCTAGTCCTGCCTGTTAAAACTCGCTCCACTGTACAGGAACAAGGGAAAGATTCATGGGGCTGGAAGGGGGCGGAGGAAGGGAGCACACGTCTGTTCATGAGAATGAATGAGTCTCTTCTGAAATGGCCACATTACTTGTAATCTGTCACAGGATGAAAACTGATCTTTCATTGCTGAAATTGTTGTTTGTTTGGGGTTTTTTTGCAAATAGGTGAGATCTTTAGGTACACCCGAATCGTAATGAAAATGAAGACTAATTATTGGTCGGGATTTGAGTCGCCCAGCTGGCCTCACTGCATAACGTTTCTGTCCTTCAGCCTTTCAGTGGAAAAGGAGTGAGTTTAGTACTCTCACTTGGCTTATGTGTTCAAAGTGTGTAATGGAGTGAGGTGCCCTCTCTGGCTGCACTTCCGTGAGAAGTGGAGGCCTAACCCTCTCATGCTCTTCAGTCACTTGCGTGTACACACGTTTTCCCATATATATTAAGTCTTGGTGTAAAGACAAGTGCGAATTAAACCAGAGCTGTACTCAAAAAGACTGACACTTGCATGCTTGAGTGTTATGTGCTACCTCCAATCTCACTGTGTGGTGTAACAGAAGTAGCTCGGAGCTGTGTCTCACCTCATCTGCCTTCCGAGATAAGGAGGATGCAAATAGGTTTTTACCTAGTCTTCATAATGAGAAACCTGCAGTGAGACTAACTTAATCTACAAAATCTCATTATTGGGGTTTTCATTTGGGGTTATTCATCAGTACTGTGGCAGAATTACATCACGTAAGTTAGTTGAATGCTGAGAAGAGGAATTGGATCATTGAATCTGAAACCCTGCTAGGAGAGCACAGGCATCACTGCTGTTTGGAGCTCAACAACATCTATTGCTGGGGGTTTTTACACGTAGTTTTTTCTTAATCTTTTACTAATGCTAAAATAATCGGGATTAATAATCATAGAATCATTTTGGTTGGAAGAGACCCTCAGGATTATAGAGTCCAACCATAACCTAACTCTGGCACTAAACCATGTCCCTAAGAACCTTGTCTAAACACCTTTTAGACACCTCCAGGGATGGTGACTCCACCACTTCCCTGGGCGGCCTGTTCCAATGAAATTTCTCTGCTCCAATGATTGACACAACATAGAATAAAAATCATACTTAGCACAGGTATTTGTAGGCATAGGACATAGGCATAGACACTGCACAACTTCCACCATTACCTCCTGAACCGACATATTGGTCTTTTCACAGAAGCAGAAACTTGGATACAGACATCAAATTATTTTGTCCCAAGGCCGTGCAAAAATATCTTAGTCCATAGACTGTCTGATGCTGTGCCATCTCTCCACACACCTCAACTTGCATGCAGAGATATTTCCTCAGCCTGAGAGGATGCGTCAGATTCACCTTTGGCTTTCTTGGCTGCTTTGCGAAGTTCGCAAACCTGGGTAATAACATAGTACCAGTTGTGGTTGTGTTTGTTTTGTAGTACGTAAATGCTTATGCCTCAGATGCTGGGCTAGTCCTACTCACAGGTTTGGATTCTTGTGAGTTTAGTAGGTTTGCAGTTTGTAGTCGAAAGGTGCTATGTAGATGAGAGGTGGTTGTAGTTCTCAGTTCTGAGAGCCACCAGGTAAAGGGTGAGCCCTAGAACAGGGGCTGTGACAGCAGGCAGGAAACAGATAATGCTGAGCTGAAGCAAAACAAGCTAGCAAAATTGTTGAGACCATGATTCCTCAGGTCTTTATTTCAAAACCAGTCAGGATCTAGAGGCAAAGTCAAAACCCTACTTGCTATTTTGATTGGTGTGATAAGGCTGAGACCATCAGCCGTGTGAAACTACATTGCTCAGAAAAGGACACAGGTCAGCCAGCCTGATTTGAAGTAGTTTTACTTCTTGGCAGTGGCTGGGTAGATGGGTGGACTCTGGTGCTTTAACGTCAGTGCCTGCAACTTCATTTGCCCTTGCGATGGCTACTGGGAGTTTTTCCTCGGCCTCGCAGGATCTAGGGCAGGCTCTCTAGATGCATAAAGATTGCATTCAAAGACATGTGCTGATGCAGGCATTTTTGTAAACCCGTATAAGAGAAGGAAATCGAGGGAGCTCTTCCACAGCTGTTTTTATTCTACCTTACATCACACATGCAATGGTACCGAGTTCAACAATCATGCGTTTAAAACAACTAGCTTGGTGTTTGGGATATCTGTGTCTAGTTTTGCTGCTTTGCTACAGGCAACCTGTGTGACCTTTGGACTTCACTTAATATCATTGTCTCTGTTTCCCACCTGTGAAAACAAGGCTCAAAGTACTCCACACTTCAAAGGCCTTTTTTAAGAATAATTGCTTTACTGTCACAGTAAAAACACTCATAAAGTGCACAAGGCAGAAAGACACCACACATTAGTGATACAGTCCTAGTTTTCCTGGGAAAGCAACACATATGGAGAGTTAATAATTGCCAAATGTAATTATTGCCAAGCTAGGGCTGCATTTCTGAACAATGTACAGAGTAGATAGCTAATGCCATACCGATATAAGGAAATCAAGGTTGTAGCTTGTGCTGTAGCTCAGGGATGGGATCATAGAGTGGTTGGGGTTGTAAGGGACCTCTGGAGGTCATCCATAAACCCACCTGCTACAGCAGGTTCACCCAGAGCAGATGGCACAGGAATGTGTCCAGGTGGGTTTGAATGTCTCCAGAGAAGGAGACTCCACAACCTCTCTGGGCAGCCTGTTCCAGTGCTCTGGCACCCTCAAAGAAGTTTCTTCTCGAAGACAAAATTAGATAGAAAGTACTTGTCAATTTGTTTATGAATCGGTGTACTATTAGGTTAAAACCAAGAAGAGAAATATCAGAGAATGCTGGAGTGGCTGGATTTCAAGAGCTTGAGAGCTCTGTGTTCTCCTGCTGTGGGCTCTCTGCAGCCTTAAAGTAATGGTTTTGTTGGTGGCTCTTCTTGAAAAGCAGATTAAGCATGAGGAACCAAACTTAAGTTGCATATAAAAATCTGCACTTGCAAGCAGTGACACCATTTCTCAGCTTGATTAATTAAAGTTTAATCAATAGCTGGGACACAGCTGTCGACTAGAAAACTAGCATATGGAGCTGAGCTGTGATAGTCTGAAGAAAATAAGAACTTCTGTGTGCATTAGCCCTATGCTTCTGTTACGGCAATTGCTGTTTATATTTAAATCTCTCCAGATTGACAGTAAGTCTGAGTTCTTACTGTTACTCGAGTTTTTCAGGTTTTGGAGAAAATGGCATGTGAATATGAGCTTTATGCTAAAAGTGAAGCCAGTGCTGTGCTGCTATTTATAGTATTTCCTGTCTCACAATAGCCCACCCAGCTGTCTTCTCTATAGATGAATATTCAACCCCAAGTGATGATGCACAGAAGACGTAATTCTGCATTGCAGCACAGTGACAATGGCAGCTGTGGGTTTGCTACCCCCACACGTTAATACAGACTACAGAGGCTTTAGTGTCTCACTGAGCTCTGTGGCCGAAACGCCCTGCTTGGGAATTGCGGAGTTACCTGGGGGATTGCTGGGTTTGTACTTGTAATTCTTCCCTTAGGTGATTTTAGCACATGGTCCCTGCTGTGTGCAGAGTGTAAACTGGTGTTATTCCCTAAGACTGGCTGTATGAGGTTCTCTAAGAGAAGGCTGTGTGTAGAAGTACCTGAATCTACACACTTCTCACCATCGGATGTGGCTAACCTCTCTTTTGCACCTGACCTTGAAGATCATCAATAATATCACCATCAGATACCACTGCCAAATCAACTACTTTAAGATAATCTAGGATTAAAGGATTCTAAAAACAAAACAAAAAAACAACACCAAGAAACCCCACCACACCACCTTTAGTTAAGTGGGATTGCCAAATTCAGGACTTTCAGTGCCATGTTTACTGCCAGTTATTGAGCCGAGCAGCGCTGTCGCTTAAGGAGTCACTCAGCACATTCTCATCACAGACACAGCACTTAGGTTAGGCCAGAAAGAGCATTCAGGTTTCTCTGAAACTCTGCAAAATGTTGGTCCCGATTACTATAAAGCGGATGGAAATGCTAAATGGAAAATTCACTGACTTCGATTCACCATCTTGTGTGCGTAGCAGCGGCCGGGAATGTGCAAGGAACTTCCCTGGCTCAAGGGGAAGCCCCCCCTGGTCGCTGTGTCTGCTCTCCAGCTTGCACGCATGGGCAGAGCCACGCGAAATCGTGGCAGCAGCACTGTCTTTCTCAGCATGTGGCCTATGGGGTGATTTGATTTAGTGATAAATAAATCAGTCACCATGGGGTGATTTGATTTATTGACAGATACGGACTGCCACAGAGCCAGGTAAGTCCCCACTGAGTGAACTGGTGCACATGCAGCAGAACAAGTTATTCCAGACAAAGTTTGTGCTAGCTTAAGCTCAGAAATGTCCCCTCCAGATTCGCCTGCTCTGGTGGGTAATGCTTTGCTTTAAGTATCGTTCTGTGCTGTTTTGACATTTCCTCCTCCTGCAAGCTACAGAGCTTGTCTGAAAAGCTGGAGGGGCTCTTTTTGTGAAGTGGGAGCATTCAAGCAGATAGGCAGATCTGCTGCGGGGCAGCAACAAATAAATGATACCAGCCCTCAGTGAACATAGTGCAGATGCAAATCTCAGCTGTTAAAGAGATGCACTTGTTCCTCCCACACCATCAGGATATATACCTCATGAAGATAAAGGGCACAGCTCTGCGGTGTCCTGTGGTTATATTACAGGTTCTTGCCTCCAGAAGCTGCTTATGTAGTTTCAAACAGAAGGCAAGTAACTGCAGCAGGTTATAGCAAGGGATGGAGGAGAAAGACAAGGCTAAGATGAATGGAGATTGCTGTTGTGTCTCTTGACATCTCTTCTAGGTAAGGATTCATTTCTGGTTTGTGTTCAAAATGACACCGTCCTTGCTTCTACAATCCTCCTCCTTACACCTCCCTGCTGGAATGGCTGCTGCCTCCGGCCCAGGCACGGTGAGGGACAGGGGGTTGCAAAAGAAAACATTGCCCAGACTACCTCCTCTCATTCTCGTCCTCCTCCCTCTCATTCTCGCCCTCCCCATAGCTGTGGTCCTTTTCATCAGAATACTTTCTTGACACTAGAAGTTCAAATCATTATTTACAGAGGTTATTTCCCTCTGTGATACTCCAAAAGCTATTGGCAGGCCCGCACAGCGCTCAGGTTGCCTGCTTCCCCACCAAAAGCAAATTCCAGGGTAAACCAATCTTGAGACCTGACACAGGGGAGGTGATGTGAGCTCCGGGCGCAGCAAGAATTCACTTCTGCCCTCCCGTTTTTTGGAAATGCCTTGGCTACATTTGGGCTGGACGAGATGCATTTTTTTGAAACTGCCTAAAACTCATTTTGGTTGAAGTCACTGAGGGGCCGTGTCAGTTTGTCAGTCCTGCTTTGATGTGTGTCTCCAAGTTAGTGCAGTAGCAATCAGCTGCATAATTTTTATGAAAAGCAGGAGTGCAGCTTGCCACAGTGCCCTTCTATATGTAAAATAAGACACGTTCGATTTAAAACCACCACCACATATAGAATGCAGCTTTGGTAGCTGCCAGCTCAAACTGATTACTGTAGCCAATAGAGATCCTGTGGTCTGAATGACAATAGAGGACATGAAAGACCTGTGATTTTAACTTGTTTTTGCATTATGCTTTATCATAAGAAACGCAGCACAGTTTCTGTCCTGTGTTACTGAACATCTCCCCGTGATCTCCTGTGTTCACTGTAGGTGGGAGGGTTCAGTTTTTTGCAGCAACTTAATTGCAATGAGTTTGTTAATGGGAGTTGATGACGAAATGCCAAACAACATTCTTCCAGTGCATGGCGTGGGCAGGGGAGAGGTGGTGTTGGGCTGGATGACTGGAGAGCAGAGCTGGTGGCTTTTGCTGCTGATTTCTGACTTTGGCAAAAGGTTAGATGAAGTTGTTCAGTTTTGCTTGGCCTTACAATAAAGTGGCAGCAAGATTGCCCTCGGGGAAAGGCATTGTGGGCCAGATGGTACAACCCTCTCTGGGTAGGTGCCTACAGCAGGGCTTAGGTAGACCATGAGCCCTGAAACAGCTGCGTACTGAGACCTCACCCAGCCCTGTTCAAAGCCAGCAGCTGCGTTGTGTCAGGCTGGTGGTGGCACCTCAGCACCCCTGAGATGGGGCACAGGGGAGCAGGCTGGCTGTGTGTGGCGTGTCCCTGGACAGCAGCAGGTCCCCACCACCCTAATGCCTTCCCCCAGGCCCCACAGCCCAGGGCACCATTTTGGCACCATTCTGGTCCTTGGCCATGCTTCTGCCCAGCCCTGTCTCCACTGTCCTGGCTCATGGACTCCCCCTCAGGGCCAGGGTGGGTCTCAGGAGCTTTAAGCTACTCTTTAAATTCATTTTCCGGCTCACTTGAGTGGAAAGTTTGGTTTCATTTTGTTTATTTGGTGGAGTTTTGTCCAGTGTGGTGGTCAGTGAGCCCCTCAGGGCTGAGCAAGCAGGGTGGAGATGCCGCAGGCCCCAGGCAAAGCGCCGGTGCTCCTGAGCCACCACTGTGCATTGGTAGGGGGTGTTTCAGTAATTTACTCTCTGTCTTCCTGGCTGTAAGGGATACGACAAACTCATCCTTGTTTCTCTGAGCAGCCACCTGCTGCCACAGAAAATGCACTCGCTGTGAATGCAGCACATTGTTTGGAAACATCTTTTAAGAGTGTGTGTGTCACATATTTGTTTCATATAGAATCATAGAATCATTTTGGTTGGAAGAGCCTTAAGATCATCAAGTCCAACCTTAACTTAACTCTAGCACTAAGCCACGTCCCTAAGAACCTCATGTATCTGTCTTTTAAACCCCTCCAGGGATGGTGACTCCACCACTNTCAGACTTGTGCTCCAGGCCCCTCACCAGCTTCGTTGCCCTTCTCTGCACTCTCTCCAGCACCTCAATGTCTTTCTTGTAGTGAGAGGCCCAAAACTGAACACAGGATTCAAGGTGGGGCCTCAGCAGTGTTGAGTACAAGGGGACGATCACTGCCCTCGTCCTGCTGGCCACACTATTCTCTCTTTCTCTCTCTAGTTCTCCCCTAACAGAGGCACTGTAGGAGGGAGGTGAAGAGGAGCCAGCCTGAAGCCAGCCTGCCCACACCAGTGCATGGCTGATCGAGCTAAGTCTGGGCCAAAGGAGGCAACGAAAAACACGTACCTATCTCACGCAGGAATGAGGAAACGGAGAATTTACATGGCAGTGTGGTGTTTTACCCCTGCAGTGCCCGTGAGCAGAGGTGGGAGCCCATGGCTCACAAGCAGCCTGGGTGGCTGTCCCACACGCTTGGCCTCTGGCTCATTCACGGCTTGGTTCTCAGTGCACACACGCTGTTCAAAAACACTCTCTCTTTCAGTATTTTTAACTAACCGCACAGACATGCTGTCCACAGAAGAAACCATGCAAAGCTCATCATGTATTTTTCATTAAAACACAGCTGATTTAGAAGGATCATTTGCAGCTGGTGAATTGAAGCGTTCGCTGCTGGTCACGGCCTCCCACAAAATGGAAGCACAAAGAGAGGTGCTGCTTTCGTTCCTCACTTTTATTCACAGCTTAGCGCGGAACTCAAGCTTTTTGGTGTTTAGTTCTCAGTTAGTTTCTTGGCTTTGAACTTATTGCTATTTCTGTTTCAGATTATTGAACTTGTTCAACTCCAATATTCTTTCTGCACATGTAGAAAAATCACTTTTATCAAAAGCTCGTTCAGCTCAGCCAATTCTTGTTCCAGATGTTCAGATGGTAATTCCATCAGTTCAGTGATTTTATGTTCTTTAAAAATTTAACAGCAAATGTTTATGGTTTTTACCTTGAATTTTATTTCATTAATTTGAAAAAATACATGTTAAGCTTATGTTTTAATACCCAGTGTAAGAATGTCAAGCATTATTTTAAATAGGCTTACATCTTAATTAGGCTATCAAATTATTAATGAATCCAGCTTAAATGTTATTTATGTGTGTCTAAAAGTACATGCATATACTCTAAAAGAAAATTAGATTTTTAAATACCGTGCAGTCTGAAGTCACTATTTCCAAAGATTAAGGGGGACATTTATGTTTGCAAAACACTTGCTAAAAGAGAATGTTTACTTCTGACTCTTGTTTTATCTTAAATGTGAAAACATCATTCTCTAGATGCCTAAGATGGATTGAAACTTCTTTTGAATGTTCCTTGCATGTGTTTTGTGTATGAATTAAAGGCCTCATCTCTGAACTTCCTGACGTGTTTGTTTGAATTTTAAGGCAGTTTGTGCACAAACATAGCATTGCTGTGTGCAGTTATACAAGAAGCCATCTGAGTAAGGGGATCTGGAGAGTAGTTATTTGGAAGTGCTTAAATAGTTCTTTACTGAACCCAGGATTAGAAAAAATATCCACAGATGTTGAGAAGCAATTACAACAACTTTGATCGCTTAAATGTGAAACTTTACTTAAGAACCCTTTTAAGATAATGTCTTTGGTTCCTAAAATAAATATTTTTTAATGGAAGATGGACGCAACTGTTCTCACTGCAGCCGATCTCCAGCTCTTGGAGGTCTTGGCGAAACCTGCAGTGCATGTCGCTCTGTTACCTGAATTAATGGAAAGCTGTCTCTTTAAAGATGTTATAAAAGTTTTTGGCACAAAGACAAAATCGCCACAACAGGACCGCTGATGCAGGATCCCAGCACTCACGCCTGTGCATTAGCAAATTGTGCATTAATGAGCTGATAGGGCTAGTAAAACCATTTTGCACAACGATATTTAGCCAACCAGAAGTGACAGCCGCAGGTGTTTCCATGAAGCCAAGCTGCCAGAGGAGGTGTGCCTCCCGTCTTCAGCGAGATTAGACTCAGAGTATAATTAATCTTGTCTGAGACACACACCGGCTCATCCACCCGTACGCTGTTTTGTTCCGCTCACCTGTTTTCTGTGCTTTCCTTTTTCTTCCGCGTGTGTTTAACCTTCCACCGTTCACAAGCCCGCTCACTTCTGCAACCTGCGTTGCACCCAGCCTGTCTGTCTTGTCCCTGTGAAGGAGCTGTAGTGGCGGCAGCATACCTAAAATCAACGTAGAAGGTGCAGCTCAACAAGACAGGCTGACCCTGCAGCCTGGCAGTATTTCTGTGCCGTTTGCTTGTTGCTGTGCATCCGCCCCAGCCTTCACCTCCCTCCTTGTCAGCACCGCTTTGACCAGGCTAAACGGTGGGAAAACCCATTTGTGCATTCCTGTGAAACAGCTCAATGTTTATATGCTGATTTTCATATTAATGTGCTTAGCTGCTGTTCTTGGAATGTTTCAGTTCGTGAAAATCCTAAATATTCATCTCTTCATCCCAAATGCGCTGCTCTGTTTCTCTCAAAATGTCAAAATCAACGCTGTGCCTGGTATGGAAGTTAAAACATTTAACCAGCCTTAATAGAGACATTGTTGAATAAATCCAATCTGAGAAATGCATTTTGACATCTAGATCTAAATTGTCTGTGTAATAACTTCAGTAAGATATTCAGTTACTTTTGTAAGGGAAAGAGGCAACTGTTTTTCCTGTTGTCCAGTTCATCCTGCATACCTTTCGATAGGAATGTCGAAGGGTGATTTAATTCTTTTCCTATTGTTTGTGACATTAATGGTCATTGACTAGTTTGCTTTAGGAAAATAATGTAAAAATGTTTAGTTCTGTAGATTTAGTGAAGTTGTATTTATAAACTGTTCATATCAGCCATACTAACTTAGATAAGACTTACTCCCCACTTAAAATCCCTTTATGTCTTCTTCTACTTGTCCTTAACATGAAAAGACAGGGTTCACAAGTGATGTGGAGAATAAAGATAATTTTGTGTTTTTTTCTAACCTAAAAATAGGTATCTTCCGCAAATGAAAGCTTTATTCTCCTAATTCCTGAGGTGTAAACTCTCTGGAGAGACAGAGAGGGAGACCAAAACTGATAGCAGCTAAACTGACGATCTCCTTGTGACCCCCCTCAAGCTGTATTTTCCATGTTTCTCTCTTTTTTTCTTTCAGAATAAAATAATCCCCGTTTCATGGTTGTCTGCCACTTTGCTTAGAGCATGGCAAATATCACGTTGACTGATACGCTAAGACAGCTTGGTCACCCGCCTTGTCAGCCCCTAGGATCTTGCTCACCGCCTCTTCTTCCTCCGGAGCAGATAATTTTATATACTTTTGAGTGATTAACTCGTGTGGTGCTCGCCACCTGAGAGCGGCCCTTCCAACCCTGCGTGTGCCCGGGGTGGCTCAGCCTGGGAGCCTGGCGCTGCTCCCCAGCTCCGTGAGTCACCCAGCAAAACGCATTTCCACAGAAGTTCAGTCCGGGAGCAAACAAAGTGCACCTCTCTCAGGCTCTGGGACATGGGAAGCAGAGGCAGTTCCTGTTCTCCTCTAGGCAGGATCCTGTCGCCTTCCCCCACAGCCCTCCTGGCCCCAGGAATGTCTGAACTGGCGTTGTTTTCCTCTCCTGAAGGGCAGTAGGAGCCTGAGCCCAGAGGCCAGCTGAGCGAGCTGGTGGTGACACTGACTCATTGTGGGGTCTGGAAGTAAGTCACTACGGCCATGGCTACAGCGTACCGGGCAGAGATATCTGTGCACAGCTGTGGAAGTGGGGCTGGCACCGCACCACGGCTGCTTTTGCCAGCTGTGCTGCAGAGGGAGTGGCCAGTGCGAGTGCAGCTGTTCAGCCACTCTGTATTGTGCAAATCACAGAACAGTTTGGGTTGGAAAGGACCTTTAAAGGCCGTCTGGTCCAACCCCCCTGCAATGAGCGGGGACATCTTCAACTAGATCAGGTTGCTCAGAGCCCCGTCCAGCCTGGCCTGGAATGTCTCCAGGGATGGGGCATCTACCACCTCTCTGGGCAACCTGGGCCAGTGTTTCATCACCCTCATTGTAAAACTTCTTCTTCATGTCTAGCCTGAATCTTCTCTCTTTCAGTTTAAAACCATTACCTCTTGTCCTGTCGTAACAGGCCCTACTAAAAAGTCTGTCCCCATCTTTCTCATAGGCCCCTTTTAAGTACCAAAAGGCTGCAATAAGGTCTCCCCAGAGCCTTCTCTTCTCCAGGCTGAACAACCCAGCTCTCTCAGCCTGTCCTCACAGCAGAGCTGTTCCAGCCCTCTGATCATTTTTGTGGCCTCCTCTGGCCCCTCTCCAACAGGTCCATGTCTGTCCTGTGCTGAGGGCTCCAGAGATGGACACAGGACTCCAGGTGGGGTCTCACCAGAGCGGAGCAGAGGGGCAGAATCACCTCCTCCTGGCCGAACTCCTGTTGATGCAGCCCAAGATACAATTGGCCTTCTGTGCTGCAAGTGCACACTGCTGGCTCATGTCCAATCTCTCATCAACCAAATGCACCGTCTCGCTCAGATGTTTCCTCAGGAGACGCTGCATGGTGTCACACTGTGAACTGAGATATGTCCTTCATCTCTTCGTCCCTTCATTGGCACTGTGGAGAGAGTAACTTCTGTGCAGGTGGTATGAAGTGCTTGAGATTCTCTTAAGAAAAGCACTTATCACTGAACTAGTGCTTTACTTGCTGGACATCCCTGCTAAAAAGGTTTTGGGTGTGCCTGTGAGCCTGGTTTTAGCACAACTGTAAAAAGACTGCATTCAGTAGCGCTGACAGTTTTTCATTATGGTGCGATCTAGGAGTTGATGCTGAGAACAAATTGAACCAAGAGATGTGCTTGGGTGAGTGCCTGAGGAAAAAAATTACGCATTTCCTCAGGGAACAGGAATGTGAAAGTCATTATGAAAGGAATGAAAGGGTGGTAACGCCATGTCTGCAGGTAAACAGTGCCAGGCAGACCCAAACAATATGAGCTCAGAATTAGTGGGAAATGAAAAGTGAGAGTTATCCCAGTGTTGGGGGCACAGAAGCTCAGGTGGAGAGTGTCATCCCTGGCCAGGCACAGGCGAAGGGCAGCGGTGGGGTCAGACATGATAAACAGCGTGAGTTGAACAAGGAATGACTTGGGCTGCATCTAGAAGAAAAGTCCCCTTCAGATGAGGCAGATGCTACAAACTGAGTTTCTGGCAGGGTTTTCAGTAGGCACTGGGAGAAACGTTCACTGTTTGCTATGTCCTGCTGTATCCACCATGCCTGCTTTCCCCTGATAACGTTTTTCAGTACTTCATAGACTCTTCTACTTGCCTTGCTGGTGGATCATTGTGCAAGCCATGTGTGTGTATTTCAGTGGAGATGTGCTCACTGGGTACATTCCACAGCGAGGTCTATCAGTAAAACTTAGTGCCTCTACCTATACACTGGTTTCTGACTATACTTACACCACTCAGTTGCTGAACATTTTCTCCCGTGTCTGCAGCTGAACACTTTGAGTACCCCAAGGGCTTCTCTCTAGCTCTTATCAACCAGTCATCTTTACTGAGTATACCAGAAAGGAGCTCCTGACTGTAAGTTTAAGCATTACCTGCTGATACAGAAACTGAGAGAATGCCGTGAAAACTGCATGTGCATAAACCTAACGAGTATTTCAGCCCACTTAAGGTACACTTACAGCTGAATTAGTGAGTGGGAGACCTCCGGGGAGGGAAAAATAATGTTTTGTAGGCCTGCAGAAATTTAGGAATGTAAAACTTTCAAACTGTAATCTCTCCTTTCCTGCTTTTAATGACAGCAATCATTCAAAATAACAGAAACACAAAGCCCATCTGAAACAACCAACCTTTTCAAAAGCTATCCTACTGCCATTGAATGTGTTTGCATTCCTCATGCCAGGAGGTTTTCTCTTGCTCACGTTTTACATGAAAGGTACTGCATCTTCTCCATAGTATTATTACTTTTTGTGATTTCCAGATATGCACTGCCATATCTCTGATGTTCATCTCAGCGTTCCAGCTGGAGAAGTCCCTGCAGCTAATTCCTTTTTCACCCTCACGGATGTGTAAAGTTTTATGGGAAGTTTTCTTGCCCACTTGAGAAAGAACTTGAGTTTGCTTTTTCCTGCTTTTCAAGGGCTAATCGTACAAGGTTCCAGATAAAGTATGCAAGACTGGTCATCTCAACAGACTGACGATGACCACCAAGCACCTTGAAGCATGGAAGGTTTCACCTGAATATAAGGAGAAGTTTCTTTACTCTGAGGGTGCCAGAGCACTGGAACAGGCTGCCCAGAGAGGCTGTGGAGTCTCCTTCTCTGGAGACATTCAAACCCACCTGGACACCTTCCTGTGTGATCTGCTCTGGGTGAACCTGCTTTAGCAGGTGGGTTGGACTAGAAGATCTCCAGAGGTCTCTTCCAACACCAACTATTCTGTGATTCTGTGCATAACACAAGTGTGGAATAGCATCTTCTCTCCAGCACTTTCTGGGGGACTCAGTTATATCCAGTTTTCAGGAAGACTCTCCACAGGCAGATTCTACTACGAGCCCCTAGACTCTCAAATTGGGAAGGTGATGTGCTTTGCCTCCCCCTGCTGCAGTCTCATCCCATACTGCAGCTGCAGGCTCTCAGGGCACCTGAAACAATCCCATGCACAGGAGCTGTCTGAGAGTTTCTTGAATGGCCTTCTTCCTTCTGAAAGGTTTGAACCAGAAACTCTGTAGACAAGCTGCTCATGTGAAGCACGGCAGCCCTAAGCAGATCTGCCTGGCCTGTGCAGCAGAGGCAGGGGAGCATCCCTTCTGTGAGGCCAGAGGTCGGCTCAGCATGCAGGGCTTTTCTTACAGTGTTTGCAAAAGTTTGGCTGTGAGAAGGTGCAGAGATGGGACAGCTGAGGTCAGAAGTCTGACTGTTCCAGGTGGTAGTTTGCGGGCATTCTGTACTTCAGCTGCTGTGGATTAAGATAATCCATTGGGCACCAAGTCTCTCATCTCGTCCTCTCCTTCTTAGGAAAGGATTGGAGGGGAATTTAAACATGAGGAGGAAATTTAAATTATTGATTTGACAGCTAGAAACTGTTTGTGCAGTGCTTTGTCCCAGGACTGAAGAGAGTATCATACCAAAGCTAAAGGTTTGGGCTAAAACCATTAGCCATGCTGAGTATTAAACTGTCAGGATACTTCAGGCAGCTGAAAGCCAGAACAGCGTAGCTACGACAGTTGGCCAGAGGAACAAACATTTCCGAGGTAGATGCAGCTTCTAACAACAGTAAAACTCTGCTTTTCTGAGAGAGTGAATTCCAGCTTTCTCGAGCTAAATGAGCTACCCAGACAAAAAGCACCGTTTTCTCTGCTTACACCTACATCTGGACAAGGTGCTTTTGCTGGCACAGCTCTGCCTTCAAATGATCTTATCTCATCACAGCTCTGGCTGACACAACTGTGCCAGGAGACTGCAGCAGAGACCTGACCTGAAAACACCCTGGGCTCAGCTTCGGGGTTAACACTTGACTGGGAGTAAAGAGAGCGACACATAGAATCCACTTTCTGAGCTGTCCTGAAATGAAAGCCATGCACACGCTGGTGTGAAATCACTGCCCCTTGGCAAGGAGATCCCTCGGCTCTTTCAGCTGCTGTATTTTGGGCAGTGGGTTTGGTCTAAAGCAGGGGTGTCAAACTCATTTTCATGTGTGTCCACATCAGCCTCGCGGTTGCCTTCAAAGGGCTGAATGTAATTTCAGGACTGTATAAATGTAGGAGTAGTTATACCTGGTTTAAAGGAAAACTTCTGAGGCCCAACAAGGTGCTAAATTAACTGAAATTAAATTTTTAAAAATTAAAATATAATTAGAAAAAAAAAGGCTGTGATGTATGTGGTTTGTTATTGTATTTCAGGGCCCTACCTGCAAGCTAGCGTTGATCCTGAGGTGTGCAGTTAATGACCATTGCACTGCTAAAACCAGATGACTTCCACAGGAGAGCAAAATTGAAATCTGCATCACAAATCATTAATACTCCCAATTAACCAAGGTGAGTCACTTAAGCTGTATAAAATGAGACAGTAACACTTGTGAGAATGCAGCAAGGATAACTGCATTAAAAACCACACTATGTTTAACACTCGGTAATGAGGCTCAGGCAAAAACATGGAATAGATGCACTGCAGATTTAATGAGTGCTGTTCATTGCTGTTTTGCAAGGGGCTTGGTCTGATCTCAGGGTTGCTGCCAGTGGGAGGCACGGACCTACTCCTACCTGCACCCCAGACACCCCAATACCCGCTTCGTGCCAGTGATGTGGGAGGCTTGGGGTGCATCTGCCCACCCCATGGATCCAGCTGAAGAATAACCGCTCTCAGTTGTACCACGCCATGAATGTGCGGAAAACTCGAAAGTGCCACCCAAATAAGATCATGTAAGAAGAGTGTACGCTGTGCCTTCAAAATGCCTCACAGCTCTTGAAATACTAGGCTTAATGCCATTTATTGATTTGTAACCAGGGAGACAGTACGTGTTCCCATTGCAAAGTGAGGGAAAAGCTCTTTCCCTTCACTTCCTCCAGCAGTGAAAAATGTTGGAAAACACTCTCAGGCGCTGTAACCTCCTGCGGCCTTCATGGGAGGGATGAGGTGGGTGTTCGCATTCTCAGAGGCTGCTGCATTTTCCCAAAGGTGGAGAAAATCAACTTTTCCTTGCAAAATAGCCTGGAGCAAAAAAGGGCTAAGCTATTTTGGGAGATGAGAGATAAGCAAGCCAGAAAGCCTTATCAGAGATTTGTCTTAACTTGCAAAGGTATTTTCTTTGATGAAAGAATTCAAGGAGTTGTTTAAAACGTTCTGTCAGCTCAGATTTGTTTTCTGAGAGATTTCAGTCATACACGGTCCTGGACTAACTAAGCCCTTCCGCATCAGAAGCCCAAATCTGTAATAAGAATTGTCATTTTCTGAATTCAAAATCAATCAAAGCTTAAAAAAACCCCAACACCATAGAATCAACGGAACAAGTGATTCAGAAAACAAAGGCTGATGAGTATTGGGTGTCTGTGGGGATCAATATTTGTTCCAAGTGCTTGTCACTGGGCAAGTCCAAGTCCAGCCATTTTGGGAGGGATGGAGCACTGGACACAGGAGCTGTGATCCAGCCCCATGTGAGCACTTACCCACTGGCTGACAGCAAACTGGTTAACACTTGAAGATCTGAGGAAAACGGGCAAAAAGACCAATTGCAGAAACTCATGCGACAGCGTCAAAAACTGTAGTTAGCGACCAAGGTTTTGAACCAGAAGAAGATACTAAATAAAAGCAGGTATTTTTAATTTCAGTGGCTGCATTTCCTACTTTTCTTGTAGTCTAATGCCTGGTTCCTCTGTTTAACCAGAGACATGCTACAGCGGTGTGGCCAGCACAACAGGCCGGTAACTTGCCAGAAAAAAGAAGTGTTTTGAATCAGCTTGCCCTCTTTGTAAACCGTGCTCAAACAGCAAATGGTACCTTCCCATTTTTGTTCAGAACTTGAAATGTTTACTTCCAACATGCTTTTGAATGGAAAGTTCCACTTTTTTTTGGAAATTATGGTCAGAAACTAAGTACAACCAAATAATTTTTTCCACATACGAAAACGTTAGATGTTTTGCCTAAAGCAGCCTTTGGAGGCGAGGGCGGCAAGAAAGTGCTCTGAGAACACAAAGAAGTTTTGGGTCAGCTCAGAACAAAATCAGGAGTTAGCTGCCCGCACTCGGCCGCCAAGCCAAGCCCTCCAATCTGGTAGTTGCACGAAGGAGCGATATCCGCAGGCCTTGCCAACCATTTTGCCGTGTGTGAGGGCGGCGTGAGGGGCACAGCTGTTTTTCGGGGTGGGACGTGAGGGTGTGGATGGAGTTCACCCGTCCCCAATGCCCATGTTGCCGCAGTGCCCGGCGGTGGGCGTGATGTCTCCTTCCAGCTGCGGGACCGGGCTTGATGTTCGGGGAGTTGTGGCCCGCCCTCCTTCCCCTCCCACGGAGCAGTTTTGGAGGGAATCACAGAAGCTGTTTTCGCCCAGCATCGGAGGGTGGACCCAGGGGCCCAGGGCGGGATCCTGAGGGGTGAAGGCAGGAAGCCCGCGGGGGAACCCCAGGCTGCTCCCCGTAAGGCGCCCGGGGAGCTCGGGGTCCCACGGCCCCCCTGACCCCACTCCACGTCGGCGAACCCGGCGGCCGGCTCTGCCCCGCCCTTCACCGGGCCCCGGGCCGGCGGCGGGCGGAGCGCCGGGAGGCTGCCGTCGGGCGGGGCGGGCCGGGC
>VWYH01002778.1:225746-289602 GCA_013399365.1 Pampusana beccarii
ATGGGCCCGGGCCGCCCGCCCCGCCTGCGGGCAGCGGGTGTCCCCCACGGCGAGCCCGGCTTCCCGCCGCTGTCCCCACGCGTGGGCTGGGAGCCCGCCGCGCGTCCCCCGAGGAGAGCGGGCAGCTTTCGGGGGTGGCGGCCCGGGTGCGGCGAGGGATGGCTGCCCGTGCAGCCGCCCCTACCCCCTGCCCAAAACCAGCCGGCCCGCTGTCCTCAGGCTGCGTTTGGGTGCTCCCGTACTGCGTTTGCCGCATCCTAGCTGGAAGGGGGAAGGAGAGCGGTTTCAGAGGGAGGCTCGGTAATTAGCTCCTGACCTTCTGTAACTTATTTACATGCTGGAACTGGCATGTCTTTTGTGGAGATTTTGAGGAGAGTTAGGCACCAGTTTGATCTTTTCAGGCTTTAGGAGGACACTTCAGCCGCAAATACTGTGGGACTTCAGTTGGGAGTTTTATCTTGAACTAACAAACGTGTTTTGATTTAAGGTCAGGGGTTCTTACCTCCTGTAACTATTTTTTCTAGGTCTGTTTCTTTTAGGTCTGTGACTTCCAAAAACTGAAATAGCTGTGCTAGCTTGCACCTTGGCTGAGGTACAGCTGTAAGAGTAAAAAGGTGCTTTATACCTGTGGTTATTTCTGTGGGGGGAAAAGTAAGCTATGGTATTAAGCGCTTCACGGTGATATAACAACATGTGTGCTCTCTTGTGGAAGTGCAGCGCTGCCGATCTTGTGCAAAAACACAGATGAAGTGTTTAGGGCTTGGGCTTGGCCTTCAGAGACTCTGCTGGCTCTTCTTATTTTGGCCCAAGCACAGATACTACCAACAGCGCAATGTGTAAGCTCTGGTATGTATTGCAATGGCAGCACGATTGAGCAAGATGAGCGTCTCTGCGTTCCAAAAAAGTAAACAGCAAAAATGGGTCACAGAGTGAGAATATTCTCCATGCTTACATGATCGAATATCTGAGAGGAAGATGTTTCAGTGTGCCAACTCCGGATTTATTGCTTCTATTAAAGGCAGCAGCCATAGATTGAGGATTTAACTTTGTGAAGGACAAAAGTGACTTGCAATTATAATGAAAAACACAAGCACGGGTTTCAGGAAAACCGGTGCGCTCGGTGAAGCAGCATGGCGGATCGGCTCAAGAGGCAGCCCAGAAACCAGAAAAACCGAAATCTGCTTAAACTCTCGGTTCCAAATGCAGCAAGCTTTTTGACCTCTTAACTTCTTCATATCAGTAAGAAATTAAGAGCCAAAGTAGTCCCTAGTTCATCTTAGTACCTGTCTCAGGGGAGTTTTGACAATAAGATTTAACACAGTTCCTTGAAAAGCTGTATCGGATGGATCAGCTCCGAGAAGCAGAGAGAGTTAGTTGTTTGGTTTGCCTGTGAGACTGACCGTCAGTGGTGTGCCATGTTGCTTGTCAATTAGGATTTGCTCATAAATTAAGGTTGGTGTTCTTGGGCCAGGAGTATGAAGCTGATGTTTCTGTCCTCCCTGAAGGCAGCGGGAGCTCCATGTGATTGCCTGGCTGTGGAGTGAGGCCCTCAGGAGCAGGTTCCCTCTTCAGCAGCATTGCTCCTGCTTTGAGGCACGCCACCCTTGAGCAAGGCACTGGTGATTATTCAGCACCCCTATAACCCTCTTAAATGAGATAACGGCAAGAGCCCGAGTCCACATGCATAGGTCTGGATTCAGGCTCTTCCTCAGGTTTGGTGAGTTTTTCCCTGGGTTTTCATCCATTTGCTGGATCGGGTCTGGGTTTAAGAGTTCTGCTGAAGAATGTGTAAGTTGATGTGTCCTGTGCACGTGTCTGCAGCAGATCCATGCTCTGGGAAAAACTGGTGAGTAACGTTCCTGCTTGTCCTTGGAGCGCAGGGTGGAGCACCTTGAAATCAGGGATGTCACATGGAGCAGAAAGCTGTGGTGAATTTAATCTTTTTTTTTCTTCCCTTCTTAGATGTAAATCCTGTTTCTGTTTTGGGTTACGTTGCAGGAAGGAATGGGCTCCTGGTGAAAATTTCTGTGGAGGTGTATGGGGAGACTTTGCTTGTGACCCGTGTCAACGTGAGGATAATTGTTAACATTCCTGAAATTACAGCCATTCCCAGGAGACTGAGGTTCCTAGGTGGTACTGCCAGCCTGTCTGGTCCCATTGTTCGCTGGTGATGGGGACAGTCTGGTCCCTGCTCACTGGTCAGGTGTGGATGGCCCCAGGACAGGAAGCACTGGGTGTTATGAGGTCCATGGCACAGCATCCTCCAGGAGGTTTTGTGTCTCCCGAGTCCATCCAAACGGGGTTTCTGTGATGTTTCTGTCTTAAGCTGCTTCAAGGAGCAGATTCAGTGAAGAGAAAATCCTTCCCCTGAAGAGGTTTAAAACCAAAGAAGGTTTAGTCACTTTCCTGACAGCGTGATTGCATCAAAATTTACCTTTGGCTTACTCAGGACAAGATACTGTTGTTGTAAACTTGTTTGAATAACTGACTAATTTCCTTTGTTGTGCCTTGCATTATGTGTTTTCTGTGAAGGCAGGGGGAGCATGGAGAGGTGGCCAGATCACAGATCTGGTACAGATGGTCCAAAAATATATCCCTGATGCCTGGGGCGGGGCAAGAGGAGCAAAAAAAAAAAGAAAAAAAAGCCTGTGACTGGGGATTCCACTGGTTTGCAGTAGTTTTCAACAGCAATAGCGACAGCCCACGTATTAGGCAGGATTTAGGAAGGTAACGGAGCATCGTGGAAATTCCTGTGGTGGTAGAGGTGGTTAGTAAAGCCCCCATCCCACTGCTGAATTTGCGTGCTCTTAAGAAGGTGCTGGTAACCTCTGCATCGGCTTGTAAATAGTGATACGTAAGTTAGTTTGGTATACCCGAGACAGCTTCTTCTCAGTCTTTGCTATTTTCAGGCTTCAAAGCAAAGCTCGAGTTATGTTGCTTCTTTAAAGCTGTACAGTTATGGTCTGACCTGTGTCTGGCCAAGCCACATCTGTAAATTTACAAATGCAAGGAACAGGTTTATTGGAAGGTTCAGGCGGGTTTTGTTGTGTTCGCTCTTCTTCTGTAGAGCTCGTGCATACAGCTGTGTGTTAGGAATACATTAAAACACTTAATACCTCCATAAAAAAACCCCACTTAGTACTTTCCTGTACTTAGGCTGAATAGTGGCCCCGCTCCCCCATTTGTAATTGTGAGATCCCCTTAGCGACTTTGCTCTTGGGTCCAGCCCAGGAGAGGTAAATGACATTGCCTTGTGTTCACTGCTGATGTTCGTACCAAGACATTTATTTAGCATCCAGTATGAATTCCCACCCTGTCTTGCCCTACTGCAAATTTATTTGGGTGCCTGGAGCCCAGCTGGTGTGTTGCAATGTCTCTGAAGTTTGCTGCTCAAATGACTCTTCGAGGATGGCAGGTTTACAAGGGTTAATTTTTTGCATAATACAGGAAAGGCTCTTTGTTATTCCTGAGAGATTGCATCTTCTGCCCAATGTTTGGAAAAGTCAGCATCCAGTTCAGAATTAAAGCGTGGTCTTTCTTTTGTAGGGTTTCTCTTGCCATGGGGTTTTTATCTGCGTCTGGTGTGGGTCTCCAACTTCAGGCAACTTTAACAGATGATCACATCTGTCTCAGTGGGTTTCTGGTGGGATCTTTGTTTTGGATCTTTCCTTGTTCTGAGTGCCCTAGCAAGGCCGCTCAGCTGTGAACATACCTGAGATGCAGGAAATGATGCATCTAGTTTTTCCCACCTCTCTCACAAATTGACTTGCGTTGTTGGTTCAGCTCAGACTGAGGACAGTGACTGTCTATTTTTCTAATGGTGTTTGCTACCAAGATAGTACTTTATTTCTGCTTAAAAGTTGGAATTTTCCGTTAGTAATTCAGTCATCACACTGGATTTGCGTTTGCTTGCCCATAATGCATATTGCCCTTGCTATGGGCACATATGATTTCCTGATATCCTTTAGCTTCCAGAGGACTTTGTTCCTCTGTGACTTCTGCTGTACATCAGGAAAGTGTGGTGGGTTAAAGCTTTGTCCTTTTTCCAACGGCCGGGCTTCTGTTTCTGTCAAAAGGCCAAGGTAAACCAATTATGTGGAAGAGCTGATTTCTTTCCTCGGTGGAAATATATTTAGACACAGGTCTTGCAGCCAGTCCTAACTATAGCCTTTCTTCTCCTAGCCCCTGCCTGGGCCATCTTCATCGTCAATGGAGGAGGCAGGTGGAGGACTTGGGCAGGGCTTAGGTTGTGCAGTACAGCCTTGCAAAGCCAACAAGTCCCCTGGGTGGGAGTCCTGTGCTCTCTTGCTGTAGAGTGCTTGGCCCCACTGGGCTGATAAAGCTCATGCTTCATCAGAGTGCCCACTCTTTATTAGAGGTGCTGTCTGGGGCAAAATGCTGCTAAATCTCGCTCTAGTGTCCTGCATGTTGCATCTTCCGCATGTCTTCTCAGAACCATGAGGAATGATCCCTGGTGAAGACCAGAGTCGTTCTTCTCTTTCTTCAAAAGCATGGTGCAAGTGCAAATCTTGTTAAAAGCCCAGGGAGATGCAAAAGCCTGGTTCCCCCATGTCACATGAGAATACTTAGGCAGAGAGATTAGATCTCCTGTCCTGCACTGGGATACAAACCAGTGTCCCAGTCTCTGTTGAGGTAAGGATGCTCAGTTTCCTTTCTGCTGCTCTGCAGCAGCATAGATTGTGTCAAAGAACCAGGACCAGAGGCCATTCAGGTAGCCTCTGGCTAGTGGTGTTTGAGGTAAGATAAAAATAACAAAAAGTGTGACTTAAAGCAGGCGTTTGCATACATATTGATGCTAATCACGCTTCCAGTAGGTACAGTGTTGTAACTCCTGCATGAATAAAATCCCATTGAATGCCACCTGTGAACAAAAGGCTTACAGTTCAAGTACACTCATCCAAAAGTTAATTTGTACCTGCATCTTTCTTTCTAGCCTTTTTTTCTAAATATTAGTTGAGAATTTAAGGCTGAGACTTCAGCTGACTGTTGTAGCATCTGCACTCCAAACTGGAGAATCTTTGTGCTGTTGAAGACAGCTGTCTAATTATGTCTCAGATTAAAAGATCTGATAACCACTAGCGTGAATCGGCCATTTTAAATCAAAGAGTTCTCAGGGCTCCAAATGCGGTAAGTTTGGGAGAGCAACTTTATTTTCTTGCTATGTAACAGATGTGGCAAAATAAGATGAAATTATGATAATGATTTGGTCTTGTGTGCATTTTCTCTGACTGATCAATTCCAAAACAAAAATCTAGGGAAGCATTATAGGGTATATTATATATATTAATGTGGAACATAACCCCAGATAGTTCATGGACACTGCAGTGGTTGTGAGGGGAGATGCAATGTATGTTATTTTTAGTTGGTAAATAGGAAAATAGCTTTAGTATCGCAAAACCAAGGAAATGGCCAAACAAACAACCCCCAACTGCCTCATTTTCAAATATTTCTCCTTTAGTGCTCTTTTATGAGTAACAGAAGCAAGAACACACATGCGTTTCCCCAACAGAACCACAGAATCACAGAATGGCTGGGGTTGGAAGGGACCTCTGGAGATCATCCAGTCCAACCCACCTGCTACAGCAGGTTCACCCAGAGCAGATCGCACAGGAATGTGTCCAGGTGGGTTTTGAATGTCTGCGGAGAAGGAGACTCCACAGCCTCTCTGGGCAGCCTGTTCCAGTGCTCTGGCACCCTCAGAGTGAAGAAGTTTCTCCTTGTATTCAGATGAACCTCCTGTGCTTCAGTCTGTGCCCATTGCCCCTCATCCTATCATTGGGCACCACTGAAAAGAGTCTGGTCCCATCCTCTTGACACCCACCCTTGAGATATTTATAAACGTTTATGAGATCCCCTCTCAGCCTTCTCTTCTCCAGGCTGAATAGACCCAGCTCTCTCAGCCTCTCTTCATAAGAAAGGTGTTCTAGCCCCCTCATCGTCTTTAGAGCCCTTTGCTGGACTCTCTCCAGTAATTCCTCGTCCTTCTTAAACTGGGGAGCCCAGAACCAGCAGCAGGATCTGCTTTGGGTTATGAGGAGGGGTGGTACCATTGGTTGAAGCTGTGACAGCGGTGCACACACAGAGCTGTCCCTGTGCTCTGTCAGCGCTCACAGGAGTCTGGTTCTCTCCCAGCTTCATGGTTGGGCATTCCTGGGCCGAGGAGTTCAGCCTAGCGCAGTGCACTTTGTTAGGATTTCAGACCAAGTTCTAAAATTCAGAAGGAAGGTCCTTAATAATAACGATGTCTTTCCTTGCTGTAAGGAAGAGTGGTTCGGTGAGTGACTCGGAGGCTGTTTTTTTGGCCTGTGCCCCTCAACGCAGAATTTGGCAAAACTGTCAGAGCTGGTTTCTCCGTCTTCATCAGTAAGGTACGGTTAAGGTTTATGATCACACTTGTGCTTAGAGGAGTGACCAAGCCACGGCTCACAGGCTGTGTGCTGTTCATCACGGTTGTTTTTGTGGGCTGTGGTCTGTTGCTGGCTACCTGCTGTCCCAGGGACCCCTCGGGTAGAGGGCAGGAGCAGCGTGGTTGCTACACGCACAGAGCTTCATCTGAGGTTCTTGCAATACATCAGGTGCTTTGAGGATGTGCTGAGTTTGCTGAGTGCGCTTATACTGTCTGTTCTGTGCCGCGGAGCATCTTCCCGCAGTGTGGGGTCTTGATCTGAGCGGAATTTAGTTTCTGATTACCTGCAGAGTTCAGAGAACTTCAAGTCCATTCAAAAGATCCAGTAAAATCCAGAAAGTCTAGGTAGGTGTTTTACTGAAGTCTTGACTCGATATTTTCTCTATAAAATATCTGTACTCAGTAGCTATACACGTATATGAAATTTAGAGAGAAATACAACCTTCGCAAAACACAGGAAAGGTGGAAGCGCTATTGAAGGAGGTAAGCTATTTAAAGTAGCCCAGATCATGGGCAGTGTAAGGGGTGGGGAGAAGAACACGGAGGCCCCTTGGAGGCTGGTCTCCATGTTTTCAAAAGTCATGAGATTGGGACGTGAAGGTGTCTGTAGAATCACATTAAGGTTCTGCAGAGTGTCACGCTGATAATTAATGTCTGCCTTGAAGAGCAGGTGAGAAGTATCTTCATTGTAAAAAAGCGCTGAGCTGTTGCTGTGTTTCTGAAAATAGTTATTATCCCACGTGGTTGTCACACTTCTGGTCTTGGGTTCTGTACAGCTTAGAAAGGGAACAGCCAGCATGGGTTTGTGAAAAATCAGTTTTGCCATATGGAGACTGCCAGAATCTGTTTTCCCTTAAGTTTGGATCAGGTAGTCTACTCATATGGAAGAAGTCTTGCAGGGGCAAGGTGTCGGCAAAGAGAGGGAGCATATAACCTATTGGGATCTCCAGCTTGAGCATAAATGAGTATTCACAGATGTCAGCTGTGTGATTGTGTTGTTTTGCCATATTTTGGAAGGTTTTCTTGCGGATTCAAAACATCTCCTTTACCACACTGGTTTGTGTCTCTAAACCTGTGCTCAAATGTAGCGGGGCCTTTTTGAGCTGGGAGCACCTCTGATAGGCTTCTGTTAAATGGGAGGGGAGGGATGGGACACTGAGCTCCTTTTTTAAGAACCAGACAAAAATTTCGTTGTCCCCCAAAATGCCGGTAGCCTGAAAATGTGAGGTGCTCCAAGCGTAGCTGATGAGTGCTTTGTGTAACCTGCCTCCTGACCTCTCTGTGCTGCGAGGGGGAACCTTCACGTGGCAGCGGGAGGCTGAAGTAGCCGTCCTTGATGGCTTCTCTCAAGATCTGAGTGCAAATAGCTGTTCTCCTGGAACAGGGTGTGCATTATGGACAATTTCAGCGGGTTAGTGGCTTGCATAGAGGGAGGGGTATTAAGGACACGTTGGAGCAGCCAAGGCACACTGAATGTTCCCAATGCCTGCCCACAGCTGTAGACACAGTGGAGCAAAGGTCCTCGAGAAGAGGTGGGTGTGTTGAGCATCTCCAGAAAAGGCAGATGGTAGCTGGATAACCTCCCCGTGGGCTGAGGTGCCAGCTTTATGGTAGTATCCGCTGTCCTGATTCCAAAACGGGATTAGCAGAGGAGACTATTTCTTTACTCTTAATTTAAATCTCTGGGAGGTTGGTTTTTGGTTCAGAGCAGACCTGAAAAGGCTTGTCAGTCGAATATTAAAACCTTCAGCATTTTTTTTTTTCCTCCACTTGCTTGAAGTTCGTTTAACTTGTGACAGCACTTCTAATTTGTTTTATTTGTGAATGGAACGTCAGGGAAAGGTTCGGAAATGCGTATTTATATTTCTTGGCTAAGCTTAATTTAGCTCTAAGGACCTGTTTTTCATATTTCAATAAAGAATAATTTTTTGTCTTAGGCTGGGATTTTTTTTCTGTATTTAGTAGGTTTGTTTGTGTTTTGGTTTTGGTGTGTTTTTTTTCCCACCTCCAAAAGGAGCATATAGTGGTTTACCTTGGTCTATACCTTCCCTTGGATGTGAAACATATAACTAACAGGTCCTAACCAGAAGTATCATCTCAGAGGTTTCCTCATTCGTCCTGCAGCTGGTGTTGGACCTCCTGTGTAATGCAGGGCGGGTCCACTGCAACCTATGATGGTGCCTGTGCTGGCACAAAAATGCGTTTTCAGGGGCTTCCTCGGGGCCTGCAGCACCACCAGGAGTTTGGGCACCACGAGGGAGCTTCTGTCTTTTCCCACTGCCCTTGCTGGGGGGGGCTGGAGCCTGTTTTGGTGGGAGACCACAGGGAGGTGTGTGCAGCGTGGTTCTGCTCTCTGAGCGAGCGGGAGGCCTGGGAGGACTGCTGCTGGGCCGGGGGTGCAGATGTGCCCCCCTCCTGCCCCAGTGCCCCGGCAGCAGCGGCTGAGGCCGGGCTGTGCCCCACGGCACGGGGATGTTGCCATCGCGTGGGGTGCCTCTGGCACCTGGTGGGTGCATGTGAAGCTGGATTTGTGATGCTGCTGGTGGTGTTGGGGTGGCAGAAATATCTGGGGGCGGCCAGACGTGGGATGAGTTGAGTCCCGGGGCCACCCCGTGGTGTTGGCCCTATGGCCGATTTGCCCTACTCCCCATGCAGCTCTGCACTGGTGGGCACTGGGGCTGGGTGGCCTTGCTGGCTGGTAGCACCAGCTGCAGAAGTGCGTGGCGAATTTGTGAGCAGGGCGCTGTGAGCGTGTGCTGGTCTGGCTGTCGCTGAGAGCGGTGAAAGTGTCTGTGTGCTGTCTAGACCGAGCGGTTCCACCCACAGCGGCTGGTGGCACCCGTGCGCCCTGAGGGCAGTGATGGCGCTCCTCAGCCAGCTTTTGGGGAGCTTAAGGGACGATTAATCCTTCCCCCTTTTCAAGCCTTCACACGAATTAACGAAGCGGTATTGATGATGCGGTTGCATAAACAAATCTGTGGTAGGTGCAAGCGCTTCTGCAGCAGCAGCAGCAGCGTCTTGCTTGTTCTCCCGCCATTTGCGGCATTGCTTGAGTGCGTCGTTTTGGTGAACAGCCGTGGAGTTTTAAATGCAACGTGTTGATGAGAAGATTGTGATTTGTTTTGAGGGCGGTGCTGGTAAACTTCCTGCAGCTTGGTGGTAGAGATAATTCTGCAGGTTCTGGCTCCATTGTTGTGACTGGGTCTAAGGTGAATTTTAAAAAAATATTTTTGTTGAGCAGGCTTTCCTTTCTGTTTTATCCAAAAGGAAAAATCTGTTAGGAGCCTGATCTGTTGTTCTCATTACTGAGAGAGTTTCTGAATGGGACCTAAATCTGTAGTTATTTGCACGTCCTTATCTGTGTGAGACAGTGTTTTCCAAGTCGGTATCTTGGGTTTCAGACTCACTTGCCATGATGTGCAGTCTTAAATCCACATACGCAGAGGCGTTTGATCAAAAAGATGTCAATATGGTGAATGGTGTTTCTCTTGGGATCCTTTGGGCATCATGGTACAATCAAGTGCTGAGGACCAGCATTTGCTCAGTTTACAGCGAGCCCTTGAGCTGCTGTCAAAAGGAGGGTGAAGCGCAGGATTGTTCGACTAGTCATCTGTCTCCAGGCTGTAATGCCTGGGGAGGGTGGAGAGGAGGCACTGATCATCTGCAAAGCCTGCTGGGGCTGAGGCTTCCACATAAACTGCTTGGGGAGAGAGGGGAACATCGTGTTGATTGCAAGGATGGAGTCCCACCATGCCTTCAGAGAGCTTCGTGTCGGGGCAAGGCCACAGCATGCCCTTGGAGAGTGCCTCCTTTTGTGCAGGGTGGTGCCAGTGGTAGCTAGACATGCTTTTCATTTTAGACCTTGTTGGGAGGCCGTCCCTCTGTTGCCTGAAAGCTACATAGTGGTTTATGTTTACCTCCATTTTTGCAGAAGTACTAAAGCAGTATCTGGAGTTCAAGGCAACCTCCTGCAAGGAGCCTCCGTGCTGCAGTCTCCATCCGAAATCTGTTTCTGTTTTCTTCACCTTCTTGCTTTCAGACCTTGTGGTAATTAAAACTCCCCCTTCCTTCCCCATTCTTTCAAGGAATTTTACGAAGAAATCAATAGCTGTCTAGTTATGACAGCAAAATTAAAAAGGCTGTAACGTCTCCATAGCTACCTAAAAAGTACTTGCAAAATGCCAGTGGAAGAGAGTGCCCTGCAGTTGCTCCGTACATGCCTTGCATGGGGACTGAATATCATTTGCATTAGTTAAATAATCACTGCACACTTTTCCAGTGAGAAATGTTTGGTTATTGCAGTAAATTTTTCTTCCTTTAACCTGTGAAGCTGAAAAAAATTAATTTGTTTCATGTAGAAAACTAACTGACCTGAACTCTCAGTAGATGAACTGATTGTAGACATACCAGATTAATCCAGCCTGTTTTTTTTTCTTGTGTTTCATGTAGGATCTCAAAAGAGACAGCTTGTGGCAAATTAGCCAGGGTGAGACTACAAAAAGATTGAATTATTCCTGTTTGAACAGTTCCCAGCGTGTGAGCACTTGCTGCTTGGTTTGTACATCCTCTGTATCTTGAGTTAGCTTGCCAGAGCTGCTGTGATTGAGGTGAAAGTAAATAACTTCCAACTGGAAATGCTGCCTTTGATGTAAGTGATTATTTATTCATTCATCAGTGAAAATACCATGGGCATATGATGAGCAAGAATTGTGGCTGGTGTGTGTTTGAGTTTCTCACAACGAATGTCTAAGCCTGTTGTGCTTCCATTAAGCGAGACTGTTTGACATACTGTCCTGTGCTGTCCTGAAAAGTCACTTTGCTCCTAGTGAAACCCAGCGCTGGTATGAAAAATGCAGTTGTCAAAACATGTGTGAGGTCGTACTTGGTGTGCATCTGTGCTGTACGCTGCTGCATTCACTCCGGGGCATGGCATAAAAATAACAGGCTGCAGAGTTAGGTCTGCCACGTTTAAGCAAGGCTAAACTTATTGTCAAGCATCTGTAAATGCAGAAGTAGCTGGAACAAGATGATGTTTCTGTAGGGATTTGCCTTGGTATGCTGTTGTGTGGCAGTGCCTCTTTTGGAGGGGAAGGGCTAAAGGAGTAGGGAAATTACATACATCTGGCAATAATTAAAGATCAGCTGCCCGGTCACTTAGGACAGTGTATGCAGCTGGAGTGCTGATGCGAAATTGGGATTTGGCTGTGATATTGCAGCTAATTTGTCTTCTTACTACATGTGCTATATCAGTTTTCTACGGCTGCGGTAATTAGGGCCTAGCTTTATTGTTGCATGTGGTGAGGAACAACATTTCCCTTCCTTAGATCCAGCTGTTTTCGTGTAGCTCCTGCAGAGGTTGCATTTAGGAGCAAAACAGGGGGGCTGTTTCTGTTTTTCTGTGTTAAAAGGAAGAAATGGGACCCTACCACCTTTCCTCTGAGCCTCATTTGGTTTGCTATCTCTTTTTGTCTTAAGACTCTGGGCTGTTTGTTGGTAAGATGTTAATTGCTCTAAGCAGGATGAGAAAACACAGCACAGTGGATGAAATACTTGCTAGAGGCAATGGCAGTCCTGCTCTAGCTTCTAGTGAGACCTCAACTTCACCTTATCTGACTTTGCATGTTTTTCTGCAAAGAGAGAGGTTAATGGAGATGGAGACCTAATAATGGCCCAAGTTGGAGATGCCTTTGCATTATCTGGGTGTGTTGTTAGAGACATGGTCGGTGAAGGCAGGAGGACATCCTGGTACTGCCCACCTGCATGGAGGAGGTGGTGGGGTCTCTGCTGCTGAAGTCTTTGGGCCTGGAAGCGAGGGGCAAGGAAACAGGCCCCCCAGGAGGTGTAGGGGAGGCTGGGCTGGTGGGCTTGTTGGGTGGTGGGAGCTCCCCTGGAGCCAGCTGCCACAGAGCAGGTGACCTTGCTGGCTTGAGGAGCTGGGATTCAAAGGGCCGAGGATACAACAGCACAGTCCAAAATACTGTCTCTCGACATAAAACCAACCAAAGAGACCCTTCCAGGCTGTGAAGTTTTGGATCGGGTGTGCTCAGTTGGCTGGCCATCCGTGATGTGGCAGCTGTCTTGCAAGCCTACATTGCTGTGCCTCTGCTTGGCTATACCCAGTGTCCCCTGTCCTGTTGGCCACTCCTGAGAGTGGTGGAGAGGAAGTGTCCTCGGCAGCCAAAGTGTGTGTGACCCTGAGGTGCCTCCATGGGTCCCGCTGGAGGACGTGCTCCTTACGTGCACTGCCACCCACCACAGGGTCTGTCCTCTAAGCGCCTGTCCCTGCCTGCAGTCTCCCATGGGCATGCAAGGAAATCCAGAGCACTGTAATTTGTGCGGTGTCCTTGCTTTAATCCTTCTGGTCTAGCTTGTGCTGCAAAGCTTTGAGGCAGAGATTTTGCTTCCCCTATCTAGAGCCTTATGCCTGGATCTGGTTGATGTTTATACAGAAATGTGAGGGCAGCCAAAGGTTCTCCAGGGCCCGATAGAAGCCATACATGAAATTAATCCAAATTAAACTGTTATTCATTCTGCGATAAACAGGAGGTTACAGCACGGGCTCAACATGCTGCATAGCTTTAAGACTACAAAGAATGAAAAGTGAATCCCTCTCGAAAAGTTGGCTGCGCCTGGATGAGGCTTGATGAAGTTTTGAGACAAACCAGTACGCCAGGCTCACTGTGTAGGCGTTTGCGAGAAACGAGGCAGATTTGTGGGAAAGAACTGTGGGTATAGTGAGGCAGAGGGGTGCCAGAGATGAAGTAAAATAGCTGAACAAAACATGGGCCTGCTCAGGGTGAATCTGTGGTTGCAGGCCCATGCGCTCCTCCCTATGGGGGAGGGACAGGCCAGTTTGCCTGACCTGCTAACGTGGGCCAAACTGGAGCTGGTTAGCCTACGTGATGGGGTTTTGTGTGCCGTTCCTGTGTGCCTGCTTCCTCCTCGTGCTCCACAGCGATGGAGCGTGTGGCAGGGATGTGGAAACCAGGAGAAAACAATCTGGTTGGGGCAACTTTTGGGTGGGTGGGAGACAGCCACGTTCTTGCTGCAGAGCCTCTGGTAGGGATCAGGGAATGCTGGAGGGTGGTTGGTGGCCAGATTGTCAACGAGGAGCTTGGCACTTCCCACAGCAGCAGGAAAATGTTCTGCTGGGGCTGGCTCTGGCCCTCGCCCTCTTTTTCCAGCACTGTGGGGTGAAGGTGTGGGGCCTTCCCAGCAGTGATGGCATTAAGGACAGCCTTGAAGGCCAGGATGATTTTCCCTGGGTGGAATCAGAGTCAGCTCCCGGGGGCACCGGGATTTTCTGGCTTGTGTCTTTAGAGCGGGCAGAATTCTGCTGGTGAGGTTTTTAGGCCTTATGAAGAACAAAAAGCATACAAAAATGCACATCCTCTGGGAGATGTGCTGGTGTCGAAGAGCGATGGAGGCAAGAGATGGAGCGGTGTAATTTTACAGTCCAGTTTACTCTGGGCTTGAGCAGCCAGAAGACTGTGATGCTCTGGAGGGTTTTCAATGCCACCTGCTTCTCACAGGGCTGGGAGTGAGGAGGGTTGGGAGTGAGGAGGGTTGGGTGCCACCTGGGAGTTTCAAACTGCAGGTCAGCAGGGAGAAAGCAGTGCCCACATGGTCCGTCTGCCTCTCCTGCCCGAGCGGAGATTGTGTTGATGTTGTGGATGTAAACAGGCTTGCAGCCCTTCTGCAGAGCTGGGGTGGCCAAGGAGAAGCAGGTTCCGAGCGAAACGCCAATTCTTAGCTGTGGTGCTGTGCGTTAATAGCACCTATATTGGAGAAAAGGAGCGATTCTGTTATACAGCGTTTGAATTGCGCATGTTAATTTTGTTTGTGCTTGCTGCTTAGGAAAAAAGGATGGGGGAAATACTGCTGGTGATGAGGAAGAAACTTTCTAACTACACTTCTGAGTCCCTTCTTCCTATGGGCCATATGCTCAGCATTGGGACCGTATTAACTATACTTGTGTTTGGATTTCCAGAGAACAGGCTTCCTCTCGAGACTTCCTATTGTAATTCACATTTGTGAAGTTGAATGCAGATGCTGCCTGTCAGGCTGCGAAGATTCATGTCCAGCTGTGCATGTACAGAGGGGGAGAGATGTTATTTTGGCATCTGCTAAGACAACTTACTAAAAATAGGCTAAAGCCCATGAACCTGGAAATGCAGTTGTCCCAAAAGTCTTACTTGATGCATCTATTTTTTTTTTTCCCTTAAGGAATATTTATTTGGAAGATGTTCCATGTCTCAGCATTGGCACAAAAGCTAGTTGTGCTCATGCCGGAGGTGCTGCTGGGTGGATGGTGCCAGACTAATTTCTGGTTCTAACTCCACTGCCCATTCCCTCTGAGGCTGGGATAGGTTGCCTCTCTCATTTTCACTGCTTTCTTGCTATCAGGCCTTTTGTCTGTCTTCCCACTTCTGGATCCTGAGCTCCTGTGAGACAGAGCTGCCCGACCACATAGCGTGCAGAGCCCTTGCAGCAGGAGCAACGTGGTTCAGGGAGGGAGAGGTGATCAAACTGCATGTGGAGAGATCGGTGTGTCAAAGCGAGGGCTTTCCTGTGGTTTGGGCTGCTGCCTCTGTCCGTGTTTTATGTATTTGGTAGAGGGAACCGCTTACATACATGTAGCAGGCTTTGTCCCTGGCATTCTGTGTTGTTTTGAGTCTTCTCTGTATCTTGATGCTGTCTTTCTCTGCATCTTTTCCCTTCATCCCTGTTGTGTGCATCCTCTGAGGTGACCTGTACTGAGGAGTCTCTGCCAAGACGCCGTACAAGTTTTGGGAGTGGAACAGCCAGGCTCCTTCCTTTGCAAGGCTGGGGCCTCCGGCGGTGCAGAGCTGGCTTCATTTTAGGAAAACAGAATAAAGCAGATCAGTGTTAACTTGTCCTCACGGAGTTGATCCTGGCTGCGGCTCAGTTGGATTACTTTAGCAGGTACCCAGAGACTTCCAGATTTTAAGACTGTGAAGCAACTTAGCCTGTGAACAGAGTGAGCGGTTGCTTGGCTGTGCTCTTGTCATTGTTTTTTGTTCATTCACTGCATCCCTGGAATAGTACGGGATGGTATTAAATTTCTGGACAAGGCTTTGAACAAGATCTTCCGTCAAAATGCCTGATAGACTACCTACCGTAATGCAGAATGCTTGTCTGTCTTTTTGCAAATTGAATTGTTGGAGAGCTCTTAGGATTATTAAAAGATGCTTTGTGTTAATTTAATTTCCTATAAAAGACACGAACTGGGTGATTCAAATAAACAATGCAGGCACTTAATCCAGGTAAAAGCAAAACGTTGGTATCTGTGCATATGCAATACCTACAGGATTCCAGTGGCATTTTGTGCAGGGAGGAAGTGTAAAAATATACACAAAAACCCCCCACAATACTTAATTTTTTTTCAGTTTTGAAGAAAGCATTTAATTGATGGGGAACCAAGTAATGGAAAACACTCAAAGCAAGAAGGGAGAAAGCATCAATTTAATATCTTTCTGAGGTGATGGGAGGGGGGATTTTTTTTTCCCCTCGTTGTATTTTAAATGAGTTTAAAACTGTATTCCAGACAGCTTGTGAATAGTCGAGATTCAGTGGAGATTTTGTGAGCAGAAGGGCTATTATTTGGGCTTTTTGGCAGGGAGGGATCGAGGGATCCTGGATTCAGGGTGCAATGCCTCCTTGCTCTGGGCAAGCATCACTGTTACCTCTCCCTCCCATTCCACAGGGACCAGCAACTTCGCCTCCTTTTTTTCCTGCTGGGTTCTTTCAGAACCGAGTTAAGCCCGTAGCAGTCTTGCAGCTTGGTACCGACTGGCTCCTGGTAGCGATGAAGGGCTTGTCTGCCTGAAATACTGAATGGTCCTCTCACCACCCTCCCCTGGTGAGTTGCCAAAGAGCATGTGAGGAGAGGGGGTCCCAGCTGTGCATCCTGGTGGAACCAACCCGTCTCAAACGAGTTGAGCTCAAGCATCCTCTGAAGAAAGGCTACTGCCCTGGGTAGCAGTAGGAGAGCTTGCAGGATGCCAAAGGGTTCCGAATGTTCTGCTATATTTGTGTATAGCACTAAACTTTAAAAACTAAAGACATATTTTATATAAAAAAAATTTATATGTATAAAAATATATATGAAAAAAGTTTTGTTGCTTTCTGAATTAGTCCACAGTGTATGGTGGTGTTGTGCCCGTGCGCATGGCAGGGGGAAGATAGCAGGGAACACTTGGAGGATTTAGGGATTACTGGGTGTTGCTTGCTTGCTCTGGTGCTTAGGTGTTGCTTAAATGTGCTTAGTCAAACTTTCACCTGTGTCTCCCTGCCAACTCAAGCTAAAAGCACCGTGCTCCAATTAAAGACGTAGACAGGAGGTCAAGTTAGGGGCAATGCTTGAGTTAATTTTTCAATGTAGACAAACTCTCTGCTAATTAGTCCATTTTTCTAAGTCCTGCAGCAGTTTAGTGTTCTTGTTATGTCATTTTCTTTCCCTTTCCCCTGCCCTCCTGCTGCAATGCTGTTCGAAGTCCGTCTTGCCCCAGAAGCAGCTGCCTATCAATAATACATCAAGTGATGTTCCTCAGGCTGTGTGCACGTTATAAAATGTATTGCATGTATAATTGCTGGTATAATTTCCAAATGCTTTCTATAAAGAAGCGTGGTAATACAGCGTGGTTCATCATGAACTGAATTTACCACTTAAGAATTTACCACTCTTGGGAAGACCCAGCATGCCTGAAGCTGGGAGCGGGGATAGCACGAGCATCTAGTTGGTGTTCCCTTAACTGTGTTTTATGAAGATTTTCTGTCTCCCATCACTGCTGCAGACTCTGCCTCATAGGAGTTCTGAGGAGTTAGAGCCACAAAGATGATGGAGTGGAGCATCTCCCTTATGAGGAAAGGCTGAGGGAGCTGGGTCTCTTTAGTTTGGAGAAGAGGAAACTGAGGGGTGACCTCATTAATGTTTATCAATATGTAAAGGGTGAGTGTCACAAGGATGGAGCCAGGCTCTTCTCTGTGACAGCCAGTGATAGGACAAGGGGCAATGGGTACAAACTGGAACACAGGAGGTTCCACTTAAATATGAGAAGAAACTTCTTGAGGTTAATAGAGCACTGGAACAGGCTGCCCAGGGAGCTTGTGGAGTCTCCTTCTCTGGAGACATTCAAACCCGCCTGTGTGTAACCTCACCTAGGTGTTCTGCTCCGGCAGGGGGATTGGACTGGATGATCTTTTGAGGTCCCTTCCAATCCCCAACATTCTGTGAATCTGTGATTTTAAAGAGTTGCCCTGTGCAGGATGGCTCCCAGATCGGCGTTCCTCCGCTGCTGCACTCGCACGGCCTCTCGGTTCGTCTCTCTGCCCCCGTGGAATGCATTTCGGAGCCGAGCGCTCTGCCTGCGCAGTGCGGGTGCGTTGAGCCGTTCCATGGCCGTGACCTTCCTCCTCCTGTTCCCAAACGGAACGCTGCAGGTCATAGGAAGTACAGCTGCATCGCCTGGAGTCTCCTAAATTCTTCAAAAAGATCTCCTGGGAATAAAGGCCCTTATTGCTCTTTGTCTTCATTTTTTTTTTTTTCCTTCTTCTGCTAATAATCTTGTGACTTCTTGTTCACTGTTGTCACAGTTAGATGAGTTTCTAACTGCATGAAGAAAATTAACTCAATTTCAGTTAAAGGAGCACAACTGTCTTTTCCCTTTTTAAAAAGAAATAATGGTTTATTTGTTTTGTTTTGTTTTTTCTTTCTGAACTGAGTTTGGTACAGTATCTGTAGGGCAAATGAATCTCTTTTTTGCTTCTTCCTGGCATGAGAATACCTTTAACATGAGAGAAACTATAAATATAAAATAGCAAAAGTTACAGTGTGACCTTTATTAGTTAGGAAAATAGTGATGTAATGAAATGGCTACTGGGTGGACCAGTGAGACAAATCATATGGACCTTTATTTGTCGTTTTCCTGGCTCTGCTTTCCAGAAAGCCCTGCACTTTGCCAAAATTAGTTACTAATGTTTGTAACTATAACGCCACATGGGGCTCTAAGTTTGTGCTGATGCAGGTGCTCACCTGGATGATCAGCCCCATCAAATTTTGACCGAGCAAAGCCGGAGGGATGACTGGTGAGAGATTGTGGCGGAGCTCCCTGCTGCCCCATCCGGCCCGGAGCATTCTCGCCCCCCTGGAGCTGGTGGCCACCCCTGGGAGCTGCTGGCCAGATGTGCTGCTGGCCAGATGTGCTGCCTGCAGTGCAGCCCATCTCCCTCCCTGGCCAAGAAGCTGGAGCAGGAGAGTGCCAGGACGGCTGTGTAAGAGGAAGAGCCTCTCCCTCTAGCCCAGGTTAGAGGCAGCCTGCTTGGGGAGGGCTCACAGGTGACCAAGCAGCCCCTCTCTCTGCCTTCGGTCTTCCTCCCCTTTCCCACCCCACCCTGCCCCTTCAGACCATCTCTGGGCTAATTGCAGCTGCTTAGGGGAGCAAATGGCTCCGGCTCCTGAATCAGTGGGTACACGTAGTCTGGATCGTTCTCCCTCGGGGTTCGTGACTAGACTGTGTCTTCACAACTCCGACTATAAAGGATCTGTGACCGACATGAAAGGGCTCAGAAAACATTCAAAATGGGTTCAGCCCTACCCTGGCACCTTCTTCCTCTGCTTTCATGATGTTCAAGTACGAGCGCCAGAACTTGGCTCTCTGGGACTAATCCAGCCTTGGCTCAAGGAGATGGTTATTTAGGTGGTGCTCCATTAAGTCAGTGCTACAACCCTGTAAAAAGTGCCCTTTGAATCAAAACCTGTTCCTTTATGTTTAGGCAGAGAAAATGCTTGGTGTTAGCCTGGGTTAGCAGGTTCTCCTGTTGATCTTGTTCAGTGCTCTCTTATTTTCTTGAGTTTGCAGCGCTGTTGGGTCCTGCTTCATTTTGGCTCTTTGGTTTGAACGGGGGCTGTATGGGAAATCCCAGCTGCAATCCTCAAACTGCTGCAAATCTGATAGAAAATGTTGTTGTAAAGTGCTCTACTTAAGCAAGGAGTTGAGGAGACTTGGAGCAACTCACTGACCCTTTGAAAAGACACTGAAGATGGATTATGTGAAGTTCAGCCTTCAAAACCATTTCCCAGACCCTCATGTGTTTGTTCGTTGGGTTTTGTCTGTACTAGCAAAGCTTATTTTTAACTCTGTTTCAGCATCTTTGTATGGAGGCTCAAAGATTACCCGTGTATTTATTAGAACTGACTTCACAGTGTTGGATTTGCATAGTCTTAACAATGTTATAACGTGCAATTTTAATTAAATGTATTAATAGTAGGGTCCTTGGATAGGAAGTCAAAACATTAATTGTTAATACAGTACAATTAAGCTTCTAAGTACCTAGCTAGTAATTACGCAAAGCTCACTGCAGTATGGCAAGGCTGTTTGGAAACACAGAAGTGTAGAGGTTTGTAAAATAAGTTTTTTGCAAATATTGACTGTCTGAATTGTTCTACTCTTTGAGAACAGTTTTCTCCCTTTTGTCTTAAGTAGCACTGCTTTGGCTGTTCAGAGTTTGTAACTACAGCGTATTCCTTTGCTTGAGGTGGATGGTTTTAAACAGCTAAAGCAATGAGGTTTGTGTGTCGTGAGGTGCTGCAAGCCAGTGATTCGCTTTCCCTTCCTTGGTGAGTGATTACAGAAATTTTGAGGGCTCAGCAAGGACTTGGACTCAGAAAGCAAAATAATCTGTTGTGAACACTCTTGAGTTACCAGCAAGGCTGGATACAAATCTGTATTCCCCATTTTTGACTCACTTGTGGTAGTCAGTGCGGGGCAGCGATTATTTCAGCAGTGACCTTTTTGGGATCTGGAATATTTGTTGTCCAACAAAATGTTGAAAAAGCTATAGTGAGATTGGCCTTTAAAGTTTGGATTGCGTGCACAGGGCGGTAAGCTTAGCATAGAGTAGCAGCGCTGGGCTTGGGCTGCCTTTTCTTGTTTCCCCTGAGGGAAGCCTGAGACAATATGGTGAAGAGATGTGCTGGAGCCCCCGAATGAGCTGGCAGCAGAGCCCTGGACCTGAAGCCAGAAGCCGGTGGTTTGCCAGACCGCACTGCAGGGTGATTACCAGACAGCGTTGCTGTGACGCTGGGGGCGAAGGGAGCCGCGCAGACTGAGATCCACATCGCTCTCCTGCTGCACGTGGTACGGGTGTCAGTCCTGCTGTCCTTCCCTCTGCTTGTTTCACATGGGTAAACTCCATTTACCCTGCTGTGCACGGGGAGTTGAATTCTCCAGTACTCTCTCTTTTTTTTTTTTAAAGGAAGTTAGTTTGTGGATTTCTTTTGGCAAGGAATGCCAAGTAAACTCAAAAGATGTAAAGCTTCCTAAATTACTCATCTTTTCCACACGAAACTTGATGAAACATTGCATGTCTCTGAGACGTTTTCTGGTGTCCCAACATATCTGGCTTCATACAGAGCATCTGAAAGAAACTTTTGGGAAGGAGAGCCATGGAATAAACTGCAAATGAAATCACTTTGCAGCTCTGTCTCATTTGTATTACCAGGGGAAGAGGAGAGCAATTACTTCTTGGCAAAATAGGCTGCATAACGGAATTCTGTATGAAGATGGTAATAACTGCCCTAATGAGTAAGAATTGGTGATGCAAGCAGGAAGGGGAAATGCATTATCACCGGCTGCATTGCTGCCGTATGTGTGAGGGTTACTATGGTTTAATGAGCCCGGCAAGACCTGTGGTAAGCTCTCTTAGTAATTTCGTCTTGCAGCAGGTGATCTCTCAGTCTGTGGGTCCCCGGCTTGCCTAAGGAAGGGGGAAAAAAATCCCGAATTAAAAAAGAACGTGGTGTTGTGTGTTGGCAGCCGTGTGCTTGAAATGCGTGTCTCTGCAGAAGAGAGCCAGCCGGCTTCTCCGTGCAGCAGGCTGTTCAGAGTTGCACACACAGCTTGTACGAACTCTTCCCAATATGCCTGTCTCTTCTCCGCCCTTCATTTCCCATGCTGTTCTGGTTCATCTAGATCACCCTCTGTACAGTGTCGCCTTCATGTAGTCCTGGCTGATGCTTGTCTTGGCTTGCATCCTCTTTTAAATACAGTGCTCCACAAGTTTGACATCTGCTAGACCTTGTCTTTGCTGGGGTTAGAGACATGCTCTACCTAAGGGGTTACCGTGACAAGTTACACAAAAATAACTCTCTGGTTTGCCTTCTCCTGGGCTGTTCAGTGAGGGGACCCTCTTGTGCTCCTGGTTGTTACAGTAAAATGCTTTCTCCAGTGGCAAGCCCCCAGGAGGCTGATGGTTCAGTGATGGACTTGTTAACTCTTTACTGTGCACAAGACAGTAAATGAGGAATGAATGGGAAGTGAAAGTTGTGCTGGAGCTAGGTAGCTAGTGGTTTTTTGCAGAATGGCCTTTGTCTCTTTTTGGGGCAGTGCTCCTGTACCTAATGAAAATCTTAACAACTGGCTTCTTAGGATCACAACAGCACTTAAGGCAGCCACTGGAAAGTACTCAAATTCAAATTGTTGTTCAATTCAAAAGTTGTTCAAATTCAGAACAACTTACCTGTATTCTTATGTCTTCCTTTGTGCTGTACTCCATACACCCCATGTTTTTGCAAGTGATAACTTGCCCTGTAGATAAAGCGGGAGCTGTATTTTACTATTTTTTTAAGTATGGGAGGCTGATTTTTCCATTCCACAAATTTATAGGATTCTTAGGGGATATTTCAGAATAAAAGGAACTGAGGCAGAAACGTGCTGCCACCTGAAAGCCTCTTGTCTATATCTTGACACCATCACTGAAACAACATCTCATGTTGTCTGTGGAGGGTCCTCTAATGAGAGTAAATCACCATGTTCGGTAATGAGGGTGGGTAGGATTGCAGAAGGTGAGAGGTATGATGGTGACGTTCTCCTCAAAGGCTTTGTCTGCTTCTCCCATCTCCCCTGCTTCCACCATCTCCTCCATGGGACGGCAACATGTGCTCCCAGGTATGGCTGGAGGGGACAGACTCTGCAGTCTTCCAGTGAAAGGCTTGGGTTTCACCCAGCCCTTTTGTGCAGGGGATGGGACCCCCCTGTGCTCTACCACCGCTTGGAATATGCTCCTGAAGATGGTCCTTTCCCCAGTTTACAGGGTGGAAAATTATCAGATTAAGTGGCTTTGAAGTCCGTTTTTATGTAGCCCAAATTTTACGCAGCAGTTAAAAATATGTTTTGCTAAATTACTGGATCTTTAGGAACGTTCTTATGTAGGACATTTAATAGAGACATCTTTGTGTAGGATGTAGATGGTTTCTAATATTAACTGTCCCCCATGGGAAAGATGGTTATTAGGTGATTTCTAAATGAAGATACAATGCAACACATAGTTATTTGTGAACTTGTTTGCCCTCAGCATCTTATAAGTTGTTCTTTCACATCTGACTTTTGTTTTGGAATCTAAGCAAAGTTTGCCTCTTTCCTTAAAAAAAAACAACCAACCTCCCTTCCACGAAACGAACCAACCAATTAAATATGAAATATTTATTTATTCATATTTCGTGTGAGATATGAAACTAGCTTTCACTGAACTAGTTTCTATGGCTTCTATGGTGGTTAGAGCTACTTGTTTTTCCGTGAGAGTGAAAACAGGGTGGGTGTAGTACGAGGGTTAATAGGACAGAGTGGAAAGCTTGTGGGTGAAGACACTGCTTTCTAGGGTCAGATATCCCCACCTGGCTCTGTTTCAGGCTCTCCTATGATGCACTTCTTGGTCACAATTCATCGTGATTTAAGGCTTATTGTTTTTGTTGGATACCTTTGTTTTTACGCTCAGGCTCTGTCTTGTTTCCAGCGCCAGTGTTTCGAAGCTCTGTTGCATAAACTTCGCCACGTTGCTCTTGACACACTGCAGTGCTTGGCTCAGAGCCCCGGGCTATAGGTGCCGGTGCCCTGCTGTTAATAAGAGGACTTCTTCTTCTCCACTGCTTCTCCTCCATCTTCCCCACGGTGCCGTCAGGACACATGTTGCTCCTGACCCGGGGTGTTTGCTGCAGCGGCAGAGCTGTTCGGGCTGTTGTGGCCGTCCAGGCCTGCTTGCCGCAGAGCCTGCCGGCTGTGGTGGCACAGGGCTTCGGTCTGCATAAAGTCCCCTCTGACAAGTGGGCTGCAATCGCAGACGTGGTTTTGCATCTTCTGGGGAAGCTGGTGCTGGTGACTTCTTAAATTGTTGTGTAGTTGGTCTGAATTTGGAAGTGATGGTCTAGAAGGGGAAAGTGATTTTGCATCTTGTCGTTTATCCCATGAATCTTGCGCTCTGCCTGCGTCTTTTCTGTGTCTTGAACTCCATCCTTGATATTTTCCCTGAGAGGAAAACTGTTTTTTCTGTTGTTGCAAGGCACCGACCTCTTTAAAGGAGAGAGACTGAAAGCTAATGAAGTTTTTCCTCTGAGGATAATGCACTGTAATTGGTAGTGAAAGGGTATTTAATGCTGGTGGCAGCATCCTTACTTACTCCTTAAATAAAGTACTGTGATAGATTGATTATGAGGAAGATTCTTGAATAAAATCCAACTAAACCAGAAAGGCTTGTGGGGAGGAGGTATTTGCATTCCGCTTTCATGGTGCGGAAGCATTCGTTTCTAAGAACTAAGGCAAATAAAATCTCCTGCTGTCTATCTGCTAAGCACAGAGGGGGAGCAGGGAGAGCCTCACTTGCCACCTGTGGGACTTGCCCTGGGGTTGCGCGGCCCTGGCTGGGGATGGTCGCCCATCCTGGCTCTGCAGGGTGCTCCCTTTGCCCATCCTGGCTACTTGGCACCTCTCAGGGCAGTCACTGCTTGTTTCTGGCCCTCGGCCCTCCCCTTCTTCCGAAGTAGGGATGATTTGATCGTACTTTTCATCCCCTAAGCTATCCAGGTTTATGATACTGAGAGCTCCTTGGGCAAAACCAGCCCACATAAGTTGCAAGTGATCTCATTTCAGCTCGTAAGCTTGTGTTCCCTCTGGACTCCTTACAGGCAGCGTTCTTTGATCATCTTTCAGTAGCACCTCTGGGTTTCTTCCATCCCCTAGCAAGAGCTTTGTGGGTTGCCGTGTGCGTTTCTCCTTTCCTGGGATGAAGAGGAAGGTGGCTGCATTTGTAGGTGATGGTTCTGGAGAGGAATCTTACTTTCTGTTGCAGCTGTGACACAGGTGGATTGAGGTGGGTCTGGTCTGCCCTGGCTCATTCCCAAGCGTGAGCTCGGTTGCTGCTGTGCTGGTTCTAACCTGTCTGCCAGCTGAAGGTCCCTTTGTGGACCCAGCAGGTGCGTATCTGAAGACGAAACACAGCTTGTAAATAACTAGCCCGGGATGTGATGGAGAACGGTGTGTTGGGAGCTTTCCAGGGGGTGGAAGGAGGGCAGGGAAAGGACATCATTGTGCTTGTAGGTATGGAGATGGCAAAGAGCTGCCAACAACTCTCCCTAGTTCTTCACAGTTGTATCTCCGCTGTGTGCTTTGGCCTTCTGTTCCCCGTGACCTGCGATCCTTTTTTTTGGACCTCTTCGTTTTTGCTGTTGCTTATCTCCACATTATCTCCTCCTTCCCTTTTGGCTTGGTCCGTGGTTTCTCTCCAGTGTTTCTCATGTTGGCGGCGCAGGAGTCAGCAGGTGTGCTGGGTAACCACGTGCAGATGCTGATGGAGCAGCTTCTGGGCTAAACAAAGCAGGGAGTTTTTGACTTCTTGCAGCAGTTTAACTCCGTGCGAGGCTAATTTAGATGTGTCTCCTTTACCTACATACTAATTTCTCCCAAAGATGTAAGAACATGACACCTATTCAGATCTCCTTGCCTTCTGCCAAATGTGGTCAAAATTGACTAGCGAGCTGAAAATTTAATAGAGTGAGGACTGACAAACAACACTACCACAAAAACTTAATTTCCTTTAGAATCCAGGCCAAAAATATGTGGTGAGGGTTTTATTCTGCAATCATGTGCTTTAAAACTGTGTGGAACAATGTGATTAGTAGAAATGGTATTTTCAGGATTATTTGCTTAGTGTATGCAAACACAACAGCCGAATCTTGTTGTGTGCATGTATATTAGCACGTAACCAACTTAAAAGGGCTGAAATAACTCAAGTGACTGCATGGAGAAATAGCAGAAGAAATGTGTAAAGCTCGCAAAGCATCTAGTTATGTTGATCTTAATTTCTAGTTTTTTTAACTCAGATCTTTTGGCTGCATCTTCTTAACAACAACAACAATAACAACAAAATAATGTATTTTGTTTCTTTTCCTGGTAAGTGCTTTTTTTCTCTTGCTGTTTACATAACCTCCGCTTCACTTCTCGGCTCTGGCAACACAGAGTTTGGATGTGTGTGCCTCACTAACAGGATTTTATAAGTTTGTGCTGTTGGAGCTATTTAAATTCCTTCTAGGAATGGTAAAGCATTGCTGTGACTGAACTTCAAAGTGAAGGATGCCCATAACAATTCAGGATAATTGTTGGGCAGGCATCTTCCTGGAAAATGTTATGGCAAATCTTATGTGTGAGCCTGATCTCTTTTTTATTAGGAAATGTGTTGTGCTTATTTCCAGTAGAGTTGGGAAGGAAGGCAGAAACCATTGTGAGGCAACACCATCAAATTAAGAAGATGAACAACACTGATAGAGCAGCTCCTTTTGCATTTGATGGAGCATGCCAAGGTTGAGGGTGTCCCATAAACCTCCAGCCGAGAGGCACATGGAGGCTTTTTTTGGCTCTTTTGCATGTGTAGAAGAATAAGACCAAACTGGTGCCTGTGAGAGAGAAAACACTGTGATAATATTTTCCCGTTAGTTTAGCGGTAACAGCGTTACAGTCCATTGTGATAATCTCACCCTGAAATTCTTGCAGCCTCTTGGCTTCCAGAACCAGGGCTGCTTGGGACACCAACTGGTAACTGGTATTTCCACAAAGGCAGAAGTGATGCCTGAAGGTGGCTGCCCACCCTGGGTGCTCTGGCTTGCCGTGCGATTAACAGGATCTTGTCAGCAAACTTTACATAACTATGAAAGAGGCAGAACACTGACAAGACTGTTATTTGGTGGTATCCAATTCGTGCTATGGAAAATGTCTTCCAGGAGGTTGAATTCTCTCGTAGCTGATTGCACGGACTTCTTATCACGCTGCTTCTATAACATGGGCTCTGAAGGCATGAGATCTTCAGTTAAGTTCATAAAATTATCCTCCTTGTTTTACAGTCACTTCTACACCTTCTGTCAACTGACATCTGCGTTTTCACAGATGATAAACTGCATATAACCTGTTGCTTTGGCTTGTAGAATTAAAACAAAGCACTAGCTGATAGAAACTGCACGGAGTGGCATTCCAATTCAGAGATGGACTCAGTGATTAATATAAAATTAGTCACGGATTAGTCATAATTTTTTTCCTTGCATAAATCAGTTCTAGTTTTCACTTAAAATCTGATAAGTTAGTGATTTGAAAGCTTTATTTAAACACCCTGCAGTTTGTTCTTGTTGCTGATCTTACAACTACTTCATTAAATGGTCTGTCTGATGTTATTCATCTCTGACTCAGGAGATTATTTGTGATATTTTATTATGCTTCCAGAAAGCGTTTCTTTGCTGTGGCAATTGGATGTGTTGTCTGTATCCTCAAGTGTCGGTATGTTGATTCAGTGACATTTGTACTTGTACTTTCTTCAAATGTACTGTTTTGTGGTGGGAAATGTTGTTGTATGAGGTATCAGCTGCTTGAGTCACTGGAATTAATGATGTGGTTGGTTTTGCTCCGGTCCCTTTAGTTTTCACTTTAGGTTTCTGTGTGTGCCAGACCCCCAGCTTTGGATTGAAACTTTTTTAAGCCCAAGGCTGGCACTTGCAGGATGGACAAGTACTGGTTTGGGCTTCAGCTGTGGGTGCGGTAGTATCCAAAACCAGATTGACTTGTTAATGTGGATGCTCTGTATTTTTTGACTGCCTCGAAAGGTGTGCAGCCTTCTAGAAAACAAAAATAAAGATAAGGGCTAAAGCATCTGTGTTTTACGTGTTTGTCTAGGCTGTCCCGTTGTAAATAAGAGATCTGTTACGTGGTCTGCAGCAGCTGAAAAATGTATCCAGGGACAGGGTGATTTGAATGTGACAGAAATTGCGTGTTGGTGGGCGGAAGCCGGCGTGGATAGGTGATGTATACAGATGTGAGGAAATCATTCAGTTTGCAGCCCTGATTACTTCCATTCAGGTTCAAAACAGCCTTTGCCCAAAGGCCTTTTACAAAAAATTGTACCATTAACATACCAAAATAAAAAGATATCCATCAATGACTTTTTTAATGGAAAAACGTTAGGTGCCCATATCATTCAAACAATGAGAGTTTCTTCATTGCTTTGCTTCTTGGCTTTAAATTCTCTGCCCATTTTTTCAAGGCAAGATAACTGGACACAATCCGCCTGCATTGGTCACTTCCTTGGAAATATACATGTTATTAATTTTCCTTCATAAAATTTTGAGTCAAGTTATATCTAGTAGCTATTGATTCATTCTTTAAAGGAAAAAAAAATTAAAAGGAAAAATAGTCTATTAACACAGGCTAAAGGCAGAGTACACAAGCATCAAATAGGTTTCTCAAGCAAGAATATTCTCAGTGTAAGGGAAAAATAAAACAGATGCTTTGTAATGCCCAGGATTAGCTAGATGTTACTGCTGGAAAGGCTGAAAGTGAGTGGCTGAGTTCTGCACAAGTGATTTCTAGTATATACAGATCTGGGTGAATCTGAGCGATGAGGTTGCAGAAGCTCCTGTGAGTGCCTTGACAAGGAGCCGTGTCTGCGGGAGCCTCCGTGTATGTTTGTGTGAAGCCACAGCTTGGTCGAGCTCCTGCAAGCGCGCTGGGCTTTTGGGAAGAGGCCTCTTGGCTGTGGGTGGACGGTGACTGGAAGAAGCTGAGCACTCGCTCGTGTTTCGTTGCCCAGAGGGGTGCATATGGCAGACATGGGGTTGGCAGAGGAGGCTTGATGGCAGAGGAAGTTTCTTGCCACCTTGTCTCCTGGCAGCCAGGCTGTGGAAAGGGGTGGCTGTCAGAAGAGATCCGAGCGATGCTACCTCGAGAAAGCAGAGGCTCTTGCAAACCAGCTCTGAAGGGATGAGAGATCAGGATGTGTGTGGAGCTGCTGGCTACTGGGGAAGCACCAGTTGTTGTCAGAAGGTTCCTGGAGAGGCAACCATGCCTGCTTCCAGCTGCCAGTGTTACAGGCAGTGTCTGCTTCCATCACAGGGCAGGGCAGCTTGTCTGAACCTTTGTTGTGGATTTCAAGAAACACTCATAGAATCAAAGAATCATAGAATGTCCTGAGTTGGAAGGGACCCACAAGGATCATTGAGTCCACCTCCTGTCCCTGCACAGGACAACCCCACAGTTCACACCATGTGTCTGAGGGCCTTGTCCAGTCTCTTCTTGAACACTGTCAGGCTTGGGGCCGTGACACCTCCCTGTGGAGCCTGTTCCAATGTCCACCACCCTCTGGGTGAAGAACCTTTTCCTAATGTCCAACCTGAACCTCCCCTGGCACATCTTCCTGACATTCCCTTGGGTTCTATCACTGGTCACCACAGAGAAGAGATCAGTGCCTGCCCCTCCTCCTCCCCTTGTGAGGAAGCTGCAGCCGCCATGAGGTTTCCCCTCAGTCTCCTCCAGGCTGAACAAACAAAGTGACTTTAGCCGCTCCTCATACGGTTTCCCCTCCAAACCCTTCACCAACTTTGCAGCCTCCTCTGGACACTCTCCAGTAGCTTTATGTCCTTTTTATCCTGTGGCACCCAGAACTGCCCACAGTGCTCCAGGTGAGGCCTCCCCAGTGCAGAGCAGAGCGGGACAATCACCTCCCTGGCCCGGCTGGCAATGCTGTGCTGGATGCACCCAGGACACGGTTGGCCTTCTTGGCTGCCAGGGCACACTCCCTGTATGGGGAAACTGTGGCCACCTTTTGTGCTGTCCCCTGTGGCAGGCTGAGCTTTGCTGTCCAGCTGATGCTGTCCTCAGCAGCTGCAGCCCTTCTGCCCAGATCCCTCCTTCCCATGTGATTTCTTGGTGCTGCAGGTCCCAAGTCCATTGCCCGGGTGACTTGCCCACCAGTCTGACCATGCCCTCAAGCTATAAATGGTCCGATTATAAAACCTGGTAATGGAGCAGGGCTGGGCCTTGTGTTTGGTTCAGGTGTTTGTGTGTACAGGAAGCTTGTGTGTAGCTCATGGAGTGCCTCAGGGTTGGATGGGGTGGTGGAAGATGCTTCTTTGAGGCTTGCTGCCTGTGGAATGTATCACCCCATTTTCTTTTAAAAACGTAGGAATAATGTCGTAGTAGCTTTTTAACTGAAACACAGACACGCAGACATGAAGTAAGTGTGTGGGAAGGAGGAGTTTGTGTTTCAATTGAACTGGGCTGTGAATACTCGAGTCCCATGTTAGAGTCATTTTTTAGGTTTTGGTAGAAAGGAGGGGCTCTTTCAGATCTTGTAACTCAACTTCTCTTCTTGATGAGAAATGATTAAGCAAAGCAGATCTTTATTTTTATATGGTAGAGAACAGGCATAAACTAGATTATGTGCTTGCAGTCTCTTGCATTTTTACAAAAAAGTTCCTGAAACAAAGCTTCTAGTAGGCACAAAGCAAGCAAATAGTGCTGCAAGCTTTCCCATTAAGCCGTGCCCCTAAACACAGTGCAACATGTAAATTTTTCAGATCTTTAGGCACAGGGTTGTGACCTGTTTAAATTCATACAGCATGTAATTGACTGCAGTTGTGCTTCTTGAATTTGAAAAAGGTGGCTATCGTAGAAAACCTTTGACTGGCAAGGTAAAATGTTTTTGCTGAGCATGCAAGATTATAGGATTAGGATTTCTGTTTTCTTGGTGAAGAGATTGTAGTCTGGAAAGGACAAAAATTTCAATGTCATGCACCTCTCTTTTCATTTGTCTTTATGTTTGTTTTGCAGTGCTTTTTTTTTTTTTTTTTTTTTCCTAGGGGTACTGGAAAGGTTCCTTCAGCACATCTATATTTTGTGATGTCCTCTGTATGAAAGCAAAAACCCAATTAACTTTCATCTCACCTGGTTTACCTAATCCTGCGCTTCTTAAATGACCATTTTTAAAAACTGGCTCCTGATTATGAGTGTGTTTTTCTGGGAGGTTGTTTTTTTGATACTGAAATTGAACTTAGATTGACCTCAGTGGAGATCTTAGCTCTTGGTATTGAGGCTGGAGAACTCCCACCCCCCAAACTCCTGGCTGCTTGTGTGTCCTCCTATTGTGGCTTTGTGGCACATTTGTCCTGTGTGACGTGGAGAGCAGCTATTCCCTCAGTTGCCATTCTTGGATGATAATTTACTCTTTCAGCTAAACCAGAAAAACTCCACCCTTTCCCAGAAGTCCAACAAGCCCCAGTTTTCACTCAGTGTCCCTGAGCTCCAGGCTTCCCCTGGGGGTTTCTTGGCCTTCTTGGCATCCTGATGCAGGTTGCAGGGTGAAGTCCCTTAGATCTCTGCGTCCTGTGCCCCAGCCAGCCAGGAGAAATAATGGGGTGAACATCACAGCTAGTGCTGTAGGAATTAATTTTGAAAACAGCCTTCAGAGGTGAGGGTGTGCAAGAGAGGTTTCCTTAGCTGTAGGATTAGAGGGAGCCTGAGATTTCTGGGAAAGTTAATTAGTAAAAATTAAGTTGAGTTTGAGGAAGGAAGGAAATGGGGGGGAGGCAGGTGGGAAATGTAGACCCTAGCAGCCTTGGAAACAAACTGAATCCTTGTGGTGACAGGTCACAGGATAGGGTGTAAGGCAGTTCATTCACTTTTGAGAAATGCAAGCAAGTGTTCCCTTCCTCATTAGACGGCGAGCAGCCATACGGCTTGCCCGAGGTGTGGGCTGTGGATGTGTTAACGCTGACTCTGCTGAGAAGGAAATGACTAAACTTTCAGTCAAACCACAGTAACAAAGAACAGCTTTGATTTACCAAAATAGTCATGGTAGGGAGGCTCAGGAGCAGCTGTGGTGCTGCTGGCGCCCCACGCCGGGAAGAGCAAATCCATCAGAGTTTGGCCCTCACGGGGAGCGTGGCGCTCCCATCCTTGAACACTGCGCTGATGGAGGCAGACAGACCTGGCAAGGCCAGGAGGGAGCTTCATTCTGAAAAGCTACTGGGATTTTCCCGTGCTGGAGAAGACAATGGGAAAATTGGGGTGTCAAGAGGGGCAGAGCAGCTGTGACAGCAAGCAGGCGGCTGGCCCCAAGCAGCAAGGCGCAGCGTCAAAATCCCGCCGTGTTCTGCATCTCCTTCCCGTCCACCCAGCTGCTGCATGTGCGCCCTGGCAGCCCGGGCAGCGGGAATCCCAAAGATCCTGTCGATTTGTCAGCCTCGCCTGGCTCAGCTGGAGTCAAGTATTTGGAATGAAGGGAGAAGCTCTGTCTAATTATGGGTTTTCCATTTCAGCCCTTGGTGTAACTTTAAGCAGACTTAAAATAACACTGTTAACTAACTTTTTTCCCCTAGCGTGCATCATAAATGACATTCTGCGATACCCTTTATAGAAACCTCAAATATTTTTTTTCCCCCCTTTTTTCCCCTAGCGTGCATCATAAATGACATTCTGCGATACCCTTTATAGAAACCTCAAATATTTTTTTTCCCCCGCCTTCCACATTTTGTCTCTTTTTCCATCTGACAGATGTTTTTTTTTCCTGTGTTGCACAGGGCTCAGTACATAATTATTCTGTTGCAATAGCCTGAAGCCCCGGTCCTGTGACAGTCTGCTTGCACAGACTCATATGTCTTGGTTGTTTGTGTTCTGTGTAATATTTTTTTCCTGGTGTGTTTGTTCAATCTAGTCTAAAAAACTACTCTGACAGGCAATGAACACCCAATTGTTTGTATGCCCTCAGACCATAGCAGTTTAGTATCTAGACCTGAAAATGCTTTTTTGTGTGTATGTGTGCTCATCTCCTAGTCATGTGCGGGCTGAGTTCTCTAGGTTCTGGTTTATACCTTCTGGATATTTGCAGTTGGTCTCTGTTGCTGCAAGTCAACAACTAGTTAGTCTGTGTCTCTTCAGCCCTACGTTGTTTTTTGAGCTGTTTCTTTGTGTTCTGATCACGTTGCCTGCTTGTCCTAAACTGTCAATTTGACAAGATCTGTTCTTGATCTTGGCCTGATTTTTGTTTGGAGGGCAGCATCCCAGCACGCTTGCAGTGTCCTAGGTGGAGGTACGCTGGAGCGTTCCTGGTTCTTTCAGTCCTTCTACCAGCCATATTTCACGGAGCACCCATAGGAGTTGCTGATTCTTAAGTCTCTTCTGATGGGAGCTCATGTAATTGCCCAGGTTTGAAAGATTTTTGATTTTGATTTGGAGTTTTATTCCCCAAACTTCCATTTTGCATTTCGAATTCAAAGTTTACCCAGAACCTTCTCCCAGAACAATTTTGTCAAGCTTCCCCCACCAAATAGCTCAACAATCTGTAGGTAGAGGTATCTGTGACTAAAACTTTCTGTCAAACCACAGTAACAGAGAACATCTTTGATTTACCAAAATAGTTGTAGTAAAGAGACTCAGGAATAGCTGTTGGGAATGGGTTGCAGGGTTGGTTCAGTGCCATGGGCTGCTCTGACTTCCACTGGCTTCACGCTCTAATCTCTAGATGTTCAGCACCATGGGGTCTTTTGGTTGGTCTTTTTGGAGGTTGCAATAGTGACAAGGAAGCCTTGCAAGGCATCATTCACCTTCTTTGTTTTGTGTCATACATGTGTGATCAGCTGGGGAGGTGGAGGGCAGGCACAGGCCAACTGTGTAATGTAGAAATATTGAGAGATAATGTTGCTGGGGATTACTTGGAATAAACAAGCTAATTTCCCCTTTGTACGTCAGTTGTCATCCTTTAATCTCTTGGTATTGGCTTTTTTTTTTAAATGCTGTTATGTACGTCATCCACTGTGCTTCCTGTATCCTGTGTCACTTGCTAATAAACTTTTATAAGATATCACTGTTAAGTCACCTCAGAGTTTATAGTGATTAATTAAATTCTTTATTTCTCCCTTTTCAGTGTCAGAAGTTTATATGGATCAGTGGTTGTTGCTCAAGAGTGACAGCGGAGATCAGCATTAAGTCTGCTCCTCTGGGTGAGTAATCCAACCCACCACATCGCTGATGTCTAACGTCTATGTATCTGCTGTTTTTTTGCTTGAAGCAGTGCACAACAGCTCCTTTAGACTTTTTTTTCAAATGTCATTAAAATAATGCTGTATACGGTATCCAGTGGCAGTTGTAGAAGAATGTCATGCTGCTTCTGCTTGTATAGACATCTGTTTGTTTGGTATCTTTTAAAGGACAGCCATCACTTAGCACAGTCTGAATTGCTTTTTAGGTCCAGGGAGGCTTTCCGCGTTTTAAAAGCAGTGGCTGTGGAGTTAACGTATGGACTATGGCAGAGTAATGAAGCACATCTTGATTATCCAAGAAATCAAACTCGAGTGGCCTCTAGAGCTGTTCTGTGGCGTACGATGGGGTCAAGCCGCGCCAGTGCTCCAGCACGAGGCCCACCGGGCTCACCATGCCTGTGCAATGCAGCTGCGCTGGGCACGTGCAGTCGATCTGACTCTGCAGGTCTTTGGCAACATGCAGAGAGCCACTGTCAGGAGCTTTCAGATTACTGGGGCAGGTTGATGTGAAAGCGCATTCAGCAAAATGGACTGTCTGTTGCATTAGCCCTTGGAAATGGCCCGGTTTAGCTGAATTCGAGGAGCGGCGTTTTGCATTCGGTCTAAGACTGATTTGATTCAAGTAGCCTAGTGCATGTCAGAGCTGGCAGTCTGGTCTTGGGAGTGGCCATTCCCCATCTACTTTGTTTTGGATATTACAGTATGATCTGGCATGATTTAGCATCCTAGATTCTAGTTGGTTCTTCACGTGGAGAGCTGGGTGAAGTTGCTTCGGCCATGCACCCCGCAGCTGGGACGTTCTCACCCCGTAACACCACCACTGGGGTCCCAGCTGCGTGCTGCGTCTCTGCTTCTGCCTCATGTGGTTGCTCTGTTTCATACTCTGTACAAATGCTTGCCAAGACCTGCTTCTGCTTGTGTGCTGCATCCTTTGTCTTGGCTTGCTGCCCTCCAACTGCTCTTGTCTCTGAACCCCTCATTCTTGTCTTATCCCTGGATGAGGAGTGTGGTATTTGCTTGTACCGTCCTCTCTGAGGCGGTGTGTGTTAGCTCACTGGAGAAGCAAGCATAACTCCCTTCCTGTGATGCCTTCATAAGGCTCTGGTGACTTATTTCTTCCCCTGTCCAGGGCCCCTGAAAGTCTACCTGTATCAGCTGTCAGCTTCTGTCCCACAGCTGTACTGGGCTGCTTCTTGACTTTGTGCCTCATAAGGCTGTCTCCCCACTCCAGCTGTAACTTGTTGCCTTTTGTCTACGCTTTCTGCGGGCTGGATTCCTTTCCTGTTCTGCTGCACACCCCGATGTTCCCTGCGCTGTCCTGGGGCCAGATGCGATGGGCAGTGGTGGCTGCTGTTCCTCGTGAGGTTTAAAAGCCTGTGACCCAAGGAGGTGCCTGCCTTGTGTGCACAGGTTTGCTAGCAGAGACGTTGGGCTTTGGAGAGGGCAGCAAGCACCTCCTCTGCTGCACAGGACCGGTGCTGTGCCACCGCTGAGGGCTTGGGGCTCTCCTGGCTTTGGTCATTGCTGCTCCCTAGTGCTGCCCTGCATCCCTAGCTGTGCTGCAGGCCCGCAGTAATGCGGGGACTGATGTCTCATTTGAAATGTTATTTCCCTTGTCTTCCTCCTTTTCCCCCTCAATAGCCTTTGGAACGTATCTTCATGGATCTCTGACCCTTCCCACGCTAAATCACTGTGTGCGAGCTCTCTCTGGTATTCACAGGCTGCCTGGGGTCTCGTACTGGACCTGGAAAGAAGTGGGTGTTGTTCCTTGTTTGTCAGGAACCCTGAACTCCAGTACCAAGTGCTGTTATTCCCTGTGTTTTTAACCAGAAGTCTGCTAGCTCCAGGAGCAGTTGTCACCTGTTGTCTCCTATCCTGGTCACATTTCTTCAGTTTTATTGCTGCTCATCAGGGTTGCTGGGATCACCCTCCAGCTGGCCCTGCACTCCAGCTGGATTTGATTCGGTCGTGGCTGTAAAACCATTCTTAAAAGTTGGATGTTGGCTGGCAGCCACGTTCTGCTGGATGTGTGTTTGGAGATTTTCGTTCTGCTGGCATCACTGTGCAAATGTCTTGCCTTCGCTGGAAGTCTCTACCTCTTCAGTCTCCAGATGCTGTGCTGGTTTCCCCTCCCCACAAGCAGCAGAAGTTTTGGGACCTAAACCCGCTTGGTTTCCTCTGTCACTTGTGCTGTTGCTCCTGGGAAGGGATGTGTGTCCATGTCCATCCTAGGCTGTAGCAGCAGGTGCTCAGTCCTCCTTTCCACGTTCCCATAGCTGCGGTACTGCTGCGTTTCTGGTATTTGGAGGCATGCTGTTCGACTCAGATCCGCTGCCCCTAGCAATCAGCTGGAAAGCTGGGTCTGACTTCTCTGGCTGCTGCTTGCTTTCGCCGTTAAACAAACAAATAAAAGCCTCTTCCAACAAGATGGCAAGAAATTCCCGTGCCTGACTCAGCGCTGACAGGAGCAGTGGGCTGCTGATCCCTCTCCAGCAAGCACCGTGTTGAACACGGTGCAGACAGTCCGACCGTGGCTCACAGCAAGGCAGCGTGTATAAATAATCCTGACAAGCTAAATAAGGCTTTTAAAATAAACCTTAGCAGAGAGAGCGGCTTTAGTGTGGTGCCATGAAGACGCAGAAACCCAGCTGTGTCTGTGTAGCCAGATTCAGTCAGGCTTCCTGCGGCCGCTGATCTTTCCTAGCAAAATCCCCACAGGTTTTCAGGTACGTTTTCACCTTGCTCCACTGGTTCCTGGGACTGCTTTGAGTTTAGTCTGCGCTCAGCGGCGGCAGATTGTCTGCGTGTCCAAAGCTGAGATGGAGCGTGCACATGCAGCACTGACATAGCACATGTCCAGTCCACCCTCTTACAGTGCCTGTGTGCAAAGGGCAAAAATTAGTGTTTGTTTGTTTTTCCCAGTGTCACGTTGAATATGGGAGGGAAAGAAGTACAAGGCTACTTCTGTGCACGCCTCATTATTGTGTTTATTAGCAGTTGATGACTTGTCCTGCAGGGTCTAGCCCACAGACAGCTTCACTTGGGCTTTTAATAGTTGTGCTAAACTGGAATGCGGCTCAAAATAGTAATAATTTGAATTATTTCCCCAGAGCCTGTTGCTGCTCTGCATGTTTACAGGAGGCGTAACACTGCCTGCAGCTGGGGTGTGGGGGTCACCCCCAGCCCCGTTCCTGCCTGGCTGCTGGAGCAGCAGGGCTGTGGTGTGTGTGTGGGGCAGGCGTGGGGCAGAGACCCGTGGGGGACAGGCCGCGGGAGTGGGGCAGGCATGGGGCACGGCACAGTTTGGACTCCTGCAGCTTCAGGGTGCCTGGGATGGGGATATTGCCTGCACGTTGATGTGTTACCCGGGTCTGCTGCACGGTGAAGGGTCCAGCGCAAGGTAAAATTCCTCATTTGTAGGAAATGCGGCGCCTTGCCCAGACGTCCCCCTGCCATGAGCCAGTGTGTTGTCAGAGCAGTATCAGGGCATTAAATGACACGAGGATGCTGATCAAAGGCCAGCTTTGAGCTGACTCACTGCTGAGTTTGGTAAGAGATAAACCCCAGAGATCTACTTATTTGAGCTAACATTTCTCTTGTGTGAGCGGTACCTCCTGTCCCATGTAAGCCCGTAAGCTGAGCAATGATCCTTGGACTGGAAGGGATGGGGAAGGAGAGCGCTGCCTCGGCAGGCAGTGGTAGGGATAGAAGAAGGCAAGATTTTTCTGGTTGTTTTTTCCTACCTTTCTTCTGAGAGGCACTATTGCTGCTTGCAGAAGGCAGTATGTTATTACTCTTTTGCTCTTCACGTTTTATGTGATGTCGTTTGAGTAACGTTAATGTAACTTAATGTTATGCTCACCCACGGTACTGATCATGGCTCTCTAATATACATAAATCTCTGCAGAGAGAAAGGGAGTTGCATTTATCTGTAAATAGTTAGCATACTGCCCCGTTTATCTAGCATGTGACCTCTCTGCTGCACGCTGCATTTCCCTGCCTCCCTCCCATCCGGTCTTTTTTATTTAATTGACTTTCCCAGTCCTGACAGTTGCTTTATATTCAGAAAACATAAGTTCATCCCCCACAAAGCTTTCAAATCTAATTTCATTTCTTCCGTTACTTCTTTTTTTGAGAGAGGTTTTTTTGCTCTCTTCCAGACTGAGAATGCAAATATTCCCTGTTCATTTAGGCAAGCTTATTTTTGTCTGCAGAAACCTGGGCAAATGATATGTTTCTTTCCTTGTATTTATCACCCTGTGAGTTTTATGTATTGGGAATAATCTTTGTGAGCTGGAGGAAGATTGTCCAATCTGTTTTAAGATGTCCCAATTTCTGAGCATTGCATCTCATTAGGAACACAGTTGGCTGTTTGCATGGCTTTTTTCTTGTCCTATATAGCTTGGGGGAGAAAATGTATCATTTCATCATCTAGTAATAATGCTTGGCACTTTGCGTCTTCAAAGAACTCTGTGGCTATGAATGGAATAATTTCTATAACATTGTGTAGTAGTTTCTAATTATTATTTTCCCCATTTTACAGATGCGGAAAATTAATAAGAAGTCAAGTGGCCTTAGGCCATGAGAGAAGAAACAAAATCAAATTGAGGTCCTGGCTCCTTGACTTGTACTAGAACAGCACTACACCTCTTTCTTGTTTAAACTAAAGAGGAAAAAAAAAAAGGGAAAATATTATTCCCGTCAACAACAAAAAGAAAGGGAGAGCTATTTATCTTTACTAATCTTACCTAACCTTGTTAACTATTTAGTTAAGTCCATTAGCTGGTGGTGTTTGTTTGGTGTTTGTTTTAAATATGTTGTCTAACTTACTGATGTGGTTGTCGCTTCTCAGTGTGTGGTTGGCGATATGCAAAGAATTGTCTGGAGTTTATAAAGCTGAAGCAGCGTGTGGATTGGGCTGGGGTTGTTGGGGAGGGGAGGGTGGGTGTCGCTCAGCTCTGCTGCCTGGGGGATGTTGCTGCTCCTTCCCTCCTCTTCCCCCTGGAACCAGAAGCACTGGAAACCTTTTCTGTAATATTTAGAAATGGCGTGTCCCCCGTCTTGTTTTCCAGCTGAGACCGAGATGGGAAAAGTGAGGCATCCTAAATAGGGACTGAGTTAAGATGCAACATATATAGAAACGAATCCTCCTTGACTCACCCACCACATGCCACGCTAGGATCTTTTTTTTTCCTAGTGGGCTCTAGTGGAAGTTGTTGGCTCAGAGTGGTGTCTGGGATGATTTTACTTGCAGAAATAATTTTGTACAACTGCACTAGGCTATAGGACATGGTGTGGATTTACAGCTGCTTAATTAACTGACAAGACCCCCAAATGTGTTGCATGCCATACAGAAAAGGTGAGTGTCATGAGTAGTGAACTGTGGAATTATGAACTCTGTTACAGAGGAAGTCACGGTAACAGTATTGTTGTCTACTTGTTCAAGGTTAGCTAAAACTTATTTTTTCAGGAATTTTTGCCTTTTACAAAGGTGCTTTGGAGCACCAGGCAGAACAGATTAGTCCTTTTGGGGAGGACAGATAATCTGCTTGGTGAAAAGTGGCTTGGTGCAGAGGAGCACGGAAATGACATGTAGAATATCTTCATCTTTCTTTTGAAAATCCTGTTGCTGCTTCTCTGCAGGTTCTTAGGTGCTCCCTGGCTACCTTCTGGCTGGTTTCAGATGCTGTGTTTGATAAACTTTCTGGCAAAACTTTTGCGTGACTTAACTTTATTCTGGGCATATTCTGCTAGTGAAGGCGGTGGAGAGAGAAGCTGTCTCCAGCCATGCACTCTATCTGGGGATGCAAAACTTCACTGAGCCTTTTTTAAGGGCTCAAGATTTAAACTCAAAGATTATATTTAGCTTTCTGTTTCTGATGAATGGGACAGATATTCTGATGCTTTAGATGAGACCTTCCACAATGAACAGCAGCAGCAGGGTGTCATGTCCAGTTTTGGTGGGTTTTTTTGGTCTTTTCCTTTGAATCTCTTCCGTAGCTGGTACCTCGTTTGTTCATGCTCCCTTCCAGTGTTGAGCAGAGCGGTTCTGAGCCACAGCGTGCTCACAGGGCTCTTGTGTAACCGGTGTTTCTCATGATACTCGAACTGCTGATTTCTTGTCAGCTGACTTTTTGAAGGGCTGAATATGGCTTTTCACAAATCTGGATGTTTTTCCCTTTCTGGGCTTGGAGAGCCCTCGGGGCTGGGTTGGGACCTGGGTTTCTCAGCAGTAAGAGCAGAGCAGCTGGTATGCAGGCTTTCACGCTTTACTTGCAGCACTTGTGGTGAGGTCTTTGTGTCTCTCCTTTGTCATCTGACAACTTCTCTCACTAGACTTTGATTTCAGCTGCTTGGAAGAAATGTCAGCAGCTCAGGCGTGTGGGGAGCTGCATGTTTGCCTCGAGCTGTTTTGTTGTGTTTAGTTTTTAAAATATTGTGTTTTGTAATTTTTTTGGGGGGTGTTGCATCCAGAAATGGTGAGTGCTTCCAAGAACGTGTTCGGGGCAAATTGCTCGTATCGTGCTGATTCCTTACCAAGGAATTCTTTTGAGATACTTTAGTATCTCTGTGTATTACTTAAGCATTTGCAATTAAAGAGAGGGAGGGAGCTACCTGACTATCTGGATGCTTCTTCCTTCTCCTTTCCCCCCCCGCAATGCAAATTCACCAAAACTTCTTAGCTGTGAGAAGAACTGCATGTCCTTCTGCTCACCAGAGCTTTGAGAGTTGGATCGTGTGCCTGGCCCCGCGTGGCAGCTGCTTCTTGGAGCACCATCGCCCCACGGTCTAACGCAGTAGTCGTGGGGCTGAAGCCAGCTTTTCCTGGCATCGCCTGCTTGTGGTTGTGCCAAGCGCAAGTACTGAGGGCAGGGTTGTTTGGGCTGTCTTGGATGGGGGCATCAAACCTCTGTCAGAAAGCACTGGGAACTTTTAAGGTCTTGAATGGAAAGCCAGCTGTTGTCATATTTTCAGGTCTCCTTACAACAAATTGGCCGGTTCTCCGTTTCTCCTGGTTTTGAAAGGCTGAGTTGATGCTGACCAGCTTCGACCAGTGATAACTGGGGAGCCTGGCCGTGTTCTCTGTTGTGGTTGAAACTACAAGCTGGCCCTTTGAATTTAACAAGGCAGTAGCTTCCAGGTTGGGGTATCTGGAAAATGTCAAGGAGTAGCTGACAAAGCATGAAAGGGCTGCTCTGAGCAGCGAGACCGCTCCAGGAACCTCTGGGAGCAGGGACTGAGGATGGAGCGATGCTCCACTGGTGGGACAGCTCACCACGGACAGTGGTGGTGGTGACAGCACGAGTGGTGCTTGCTGGTTACAACTAGAGATGGGCTGAAGCAGGAGCTGTGTGTCAAATCTCCCCGAGCCTTTCCATTTTTCTAAGGTAAGCTCAGATCCATACAGCATAAAATCGATGTTTGTCTCGGCCTGCTTATCTGCTGGCCAGCCCATACACTGGCTCCCAGATGTTCTCTTATCTCAAAACCAGAGATGTACCTGAAATCATCCTTTCAGGATTTGGAAGTTTTTTTTCATAAAGCTGTCTGTCTGCAACTGTTTTCAAGGACACATCATACTTTGAAATAATGGTATTAAAATAATTGCCTTTGAAATTAAGGGAGGGTCATACACCCTACATCAGAAATTCCTCTTAGTGCTTATTAATCTGGTATATAAATGTCATGGCTTACATCCGCAGGGTGTTTATATTGAATTTTTAGCTGTATCAGTATCTCTTACTCTTCAGAATAAATGCCATATAATCTGGTTATGAGCAATATTCTTAATTTAGATACCAAAAATAGGGCATAGACAAATCAGAGGTACTCTAAGAAAGTAGGAGAGGAAATAGCCGTGCCTCATGAGGGGAGATCAAATTCACTTGAATAATCTAGTGTTTCTTGTAATGGTAAGGCCAGAGAATTCAGTCTGTTTCATTAGGATTGCACAAAAATTGTCATATTTTTTCCTTATCTATGTATTTTTTTTTTTTCTGAAGGCCTGATTCTCCTCTGGTATACCTGTACTGAGGTGTGTAATGAGGGGGTAGGTTGGGAAACACCCTTTCTGCTTTTTCCTCCTTCCTGAGCAGATCAGCACACACTGACTCCAGGTACATAAAGCAGAAGGACTTGGGCTTATCTCCCCCCCGCACCAGTTTAAGGGAGACAAAGTTGCTCCTCAGAGACCTACAGTGTGCAGCACTGATGAGGACAAGATGTGCATTTTTAGAGCAGATCATCCTTGCTGTTGCAGGTGGGCAACATCCAAGAGCTCTCACATCTGTGACACCTTCCTCGCTTAACCAAGTCAGTGGTCTTATGCCTGGGAGACATTTCTCATGCTCTTCGCAGCTGTTTTTTTAAGTAATGACAATGAAACTAATAATCACGTAAGCATCAGTAGCTAATAATAATCAGGAGCTGATAAACTAACAAAATCATTATTGCAGGCTGTTCCTGCAGGTTGATGGCTGAGTGGCCCATGTCTTGCTCCTCACCATGAGTGGCAAGGGCTGTTGACTTCTCGCAGAGTTGCTGTTTGTGCGCTGGGCAGGTGGGTGAGCTTCCTCCAGGCTCCCAGTCGCATCGGTGGGGGTTTTCCCCGTCTTATTCCCTTCTGCGGGTGCAGCCTGCTCTCCCACCCTGTGGGCTCTCTCACGTGATACAGCAGACCTTGTTTGCCTTGATTCACCAAGTAATTTTTGTTTTGTTGTCTGTATGGAGTCAAGCTTGCGGGTCACAGCGATTCTATGTAACCTTAAGTAAATTTTACCCAGAAATATCTTGGTGAAGGAGTTGCTTTTCTGTGTGATGGTGGTGTCACACTGAATGAGAGTGATCTGGAGGTATATCAGTATTGGAAGAGAATGTGTCTTTGTTGCAGAATTTATTTCAGTTTACCTTGGGCCCAAACATCCCCTCCCACTCCCCCTGTGCCGTAGCTGTGCTCTGGTGGTGCCTCTAAGCAGAGAAGGAAGTTCGTAGCCAGAAGGACCATGATGCTTTTATTCAGTTTGTGGTGGAGGTCACATCTGGCAAGCTGATGGAATTCAGTCAGTCCAGCTGAGGAGAGCTGGTGTTTTACTGTGGACCTTATAGCAGAGCGCTGATGTTACTGAAAGCACCCACAGGTTGCACAAAGCCGGCAGGGTCTGTATTTTGAGGTGCTGTTTTGGTCACTTAATCAAACAGGCAGCCAGTGTTAAACATGTTCCCAGTACCATTGACTTCAGCGGCGTTAAGAGCATGCTTGTCATCAAATGTGGGCTTATGCAACTTGCTGATTTCAGGCTGGGTGGGTCTTGCTGAAAAGATCCTGTGCCGTCTCTATTTCAGGCTGTGGTTCAGCTAGGTTGTCAATCCAATTTAAAGGGACCAGATTATCAACGTTGTGAAATGCTGAGCTGCTGTAAAGCTGCTTTGCTGATAAGGAGCTGTTCAAAATATTTGGAAAGTTCAACTCTGCTGTGGGACTGGGGAGCCAGTCCTGGCTGTGCTCACAAGGCTGCGTGTCCCGGGTGTTTTGGCCAGTTTGCTGCTTGGCTTGATGTGCCCTGCATGTTGTGCTGCAGAGATCCACCAGGCAATGGGGGTTCTGCCAGGGCCACCCATCTGGGTGATGAACAGCCATCTCCTGGCCATGTGTAGACAGAAAATAGGGTTGTGCATCCCATCAGGTGCTGCAGCATTGCAGCTGATGTCTTTTCTGGTGCACTTTCTATCTGTTCCCAGCTCCCGGCATGGGATGAAAATCCACCAGCTGGAGGATGCCACTTTGCCACATCTCTGGCTGTCTGGGCAAGAGCCTTGTTGTTTGTCAAGTGTTTCAGGCCCCAAAATAGTCTGGCAATGGAGCAAAGGCAGTCTGTAGTTGCCAGCTTCCAAGTGCTTGCAGGAGCCTCTCTGGGGGTTTGGTGCTTTTCTAAGACCTTGGCATAGATTTTCATTATTGCTCTTTTCCCCTTTCCCTTCCTTCCCTCTGCTTCTGATCCTTCTTAGCACAAGTTTTCTACTGTTTATTGCTTCACTTGCAGTTTTGGACAATATTAGAAGTTCACACCTTTACATTCTGTGAGTACCCAGAGTAGCTCACCTTGCCCTCACTTGCATGTTCCTGCTCCTTTATAGCCTATCTTGTAATTTCATTTAGGGACCTGCTTTGCAGCTGTGCTCCTATTAGCAAGACCTCTGCCAGCTGTGCTGCAGTGCTCTGGGCAGAGAAGTAGGAGGAGCGATGCCCACAGACCAGCACACACATGGTATGTATTTTATGCTTTGGATAGTTTCCACAAGCGCTTGTCTGGATCGGCTGTTTGGTGCCAAGGGGTTTCTTGGTCCCTGGGTGCAGTATTAAGGTTATTCTTCTATGTTTGCTGGAGTATTGTCAGCTGGTGATAATCCCCTATCACTAAAGGTAGGGGCAGCACTGCTTTGAACAACTGAAATAAACTGTCTGTTGGGAGGATGGGAAAGATAAGCCCAATAACATTGCTACATCAGAAGAAACTATTAGTGTAGTCAGTTATGATGGCAAGAAACCGTGTATGTACCCAACAAATAGTCGTAATGGGTTACGTCTGTCTCCTTTAATGCTTCTGCTATCTGATTAGTTGTCAACATCTGTTAATTTCTCCTGCCGCAAAATATGTAGACAGTTCTGAGATTTGCATTATTAAGAGTGTGTGTTGTGTATAATTTACGATGTATTATGACAGCTGTAGTGAGTGCTGTGATCCACACCATGGAGTACTGAGATACGGCTAAGTTGCTATCTCCTGTATTATCTAGATCAAGTTCGTAGCCTTGCTGGTGTTACAACAGGAGTGTAACTTGTATGGTCATGTTACTCTCATTAGGGATTTGCATATGGCACAGCACAAGGTTGCTGGCCTGCAGCCACACCAGCTTCTTGGGATCTTGTCAGATCTTGCAAGCAAGGGAGCACCAGGCTGGGTCACACTTCTTGGGCAAGGAACAGGCTGCTGTTGTGGAGATACTGGAGATGTCCTTGTGGTGCTATGTGTGTTTTGGCATACGTGCATGCTGGTGTGTTCTCTCTCTTTTTTTTTTTTTTTTTTTTTTNTTTAATTATTGTTACTTGAAGAGCACTGTATTGTTTTTCTGGTGTTAGTGGGAAGTAACACTTGATTCTCCTCTCCCCTGTCCTGTGCCCGGTTCTAAATGATTTGAAGATTAATTGCTTGAGATCCGCAGAGAGGTGTAGTATTGATTATTTGCAAGATAACAATTGCTCAGTCGCACATTGAGTATCCATCCGCTCCAAGTGTGGCCTTAGTAGCGGTGTTGAACTGCGGTTGAGATTCCTGGATGCTGTTTCCGCATGGAGCACTGGCTTTTTCCCTACTGGTGCAAAGTTTGCACAAGTGAGAAGTTCCCGCTGGTGAGAATTTTGCACAGGTAGATGAACATGTGCTCTCTTTGGGTAGGCTAACTCTTTAAAATAGCCATGCAGACCAGAGTAATAGGAGTCCCAGCTCAGGTGAGCAGCTTCTAACCTAAGCTGTTCAAGGCGACTGGTTTAGCGAAGCTGTTTCATTTGACTGAGTGCCCGATTTACTTCACCTTTATGTCTGTCTTTAGTCAGGTTAGCTCTTTTGAGCTTGGCAGCAGTGACCGTGTGGAAATGTTTCCTCTAGATGGACGGAATGTCACAGCTGTCTGGCCAGGGCTTCTCGTACTGGTTTCAGGCCTCAGAGAAATCCTTTGTCCCAGGATCCATTGGTTTCCCTCTGCAAGCTCCCAGCTCTGGGCATAGGTCCCCTTCCTGGTCACTCACTGTAGGGTTCGATGCTAAATGTCTCCTTCCAAGGCCCCCAGGGACACGGTCAGATCAGTTTGGCTGCGTTACCTTTTGTACTCTGCAGGCTGCCTTAGGGGTGTGCAGTCTGGGGTGTCTTAGGTACCTTACTCAGACCTGTCTCTTCCCTAATGAGTATGCACTCCTGTGCTAAATTGCTCCTGTCCTTGGAAATTAATCTCTTTGATGCTGGCCTTGCTTTTCCACTCCTGGGTCCCCTGTTTCGGGTACCTGGACACCCTCTGTCTGCTTTTCCTCCTGGTTCAGCACTCAGGCAATGTAGGCAGCATAAGCAATCTTACTCATAAGTTGCAAGGGAAAACAGATAAAGTCTTTGCAAAGAAGCTCCCCTGAACACTGGTGAGGTTTTTTTTCCTGGTGGGACCGCTGCCACAGCCAGAACCTCCTGCAGCATCGATGCGGGACACAGGATTTGGCCTGGGGTCCCCAGCTGAGCTGGGACAGAGTGACCAGAGCTGGGAGTGCTCTCCAGCGCTGAGGGCAGAATTAGTGTTGCAGTGTAGCAACAGCAAGTTCAGGTTTCTTTGCCTTAAACAAAGGCATTTCCATAAATCATAAGCAGCTTTTGCTTAAGTAGCTTCAAAATGTGCACGAAAGTGTGGCTGAACATCAGCACTTGTTTCACCTGGCTTTAAGAAAAATGGGATGCCATTTAAGTAGTTGTCTTGTTCATGTTATTTTCCTAAGTCTTTTTTTAGACACAATAGTGCAACACAGGCAATTAGACCCCTACTTATTTTGAAGGTTTTTAATTAGCTGACAGTACTGATTCGGGTCTTGCAGTCTGTAAAATACAGCACATCACTTCACAGTACTTCATCTTGGATAGCGCTCCACTTTCTTCTTAAAGGGGATTTAAATAGAATATTTGGGGGGGAGGGAAATGAAACCAGAGCACAGAAATGGCAGTTTAGTATTCCTGACATTTCTCGGAAAGCTGCTTAAGATTATCTCCTTAAAATGGCAGATTTTGCCTGCGAGTCAAGTAGAGGAGCAGGAGCTGATATTTCATTAAAATACTATGAGAGGCCTGTGTGCATTTATGATCCTTGAAACATTTGCAGGAAACAAGGGCTTGCTATTCAGAACTGTCAAAAGTTTTAAGAAAGGACAAAAAACAAATCCCAAAGGCCAGCTGCATGACTTTGATACCTCCACTGCCACATGTCTGGTTGTTACCACACAGATACCTGTTCCTGGTGGGTTTTTTTTGTTTGTTTGTTTTTTTTCCCTTCTTCTTTTTCTGAATGCACTTGTGAAACCTTCTACTTTAATGTTGGATGTTGAACCAGAATTCAGACATACCGGAGTGATGATTGCTCTTATACATTCCACGGTCAGATGGACTTTTTTTTCAAAAATTTATCAAGAGTTGATGAAAAATGCGGAGACCATGACTTTCTCAAGGCTCTGTTGTGTGGACAATGCTTTTTAAACGGTTTTTCACGGAATTTAGAGTTATCCTGGGTGTTTTTCTTTTCCCTCACCTCACAACATCAAGGAGTTAGGCTTCTGTCGAAGAGTCTTTACTTTAGCTTGAAAAATGGAGTTGGAAAAGTTGAGAGATCCAAAGATAATCTGCTGGGTAAGGTCTATAACAACAGGAGCAGTTGTGTAGAGCATGTTATTGTTCAGTTTTGGAAAGCACTACTTTGGCACTTCTAATGGACTTGTATTTAAGGTGACAAGTTTAATGTTATCCATCCGTATTTTCTGCTCAGATAGTATTGCGATAAACATTCCACTTAGAAAATGAGAAAGAAGCCTTTCTTTTAAATTTCTTACCTTCAGTTGCTTTTTAAGGTAAGGCATTTTCCAATCAGGGGAAATTATTGTTAATGAAATACAGTATAATGGCAATATATTTTATAAGGCTTTAACCGCAGCAATCATGCGCTTAGTTGTGTTTAAATGCTGCTTGTACTTGCATGGATTTCCACAAGCTTCAGCCGGGTTTCCTTTCGGACTTGTAGCTTGTTTGCACACTGTATTTATCTTCAATGATCAACTAAGGCTCTTTCCCTGGGTAGAGCAGTTGAAGGGTGCGGTGAATGGCAGGAGCACCCAGCTTATGCAAACCTGAGCGCACAGTTGCAGTGGCTGGTCTTGAAAGTTTGTCCTAGAGAAGTCCTTGTGTTGCAGCATTTTAGCAGACAGAGCTTTCTTGTAATCTTGCTTTTTGGATTTTGCTAGGAACGTGCGTTATTTCAGTAACATGGTGTTTCCAAGCTATTTCAGTACTTGCAGAGCTGTAGTATACCAGCAGTGAGCACACTCGTATTGACTGATGCGTAGTAGTTCATTTGCAAAAGCAGCAGGGTTTATCAACAAAACCTGAACCTCTATGAAGCAAAATATCATGGTGGTTATATCTTACCAGCAAAACCTTGAAGCAGATGAATCCGTCTACATAAGCAGCAGAGTTTGGTGCTGTAAGGAGTGTAGTTACCATAGGGTATTTGTACTGCTGCTGGAGGGGGTGGGTGCAGCAGTGGGCCTTTCTGTGAGCAGTTCGGCACCCTTGTGATCCAGAGCTGCCCCTGTTTCTGTCTGGTGGCTGAAGGGGCAACCTCCCATAGCTCCTTAAATGCCTCTGCTGAAGGCTGTTGCCACGTAGTGGTAAATAAATGATGAGCTGTCCCCAGGAGGAAGCCACGCTGTAACAGGACCCCTGCATGAAGATGGATGATAATTTACGTCCTGAAATAAGCAATGTTTCTTTTCCTAAGCAGGGCTGAAGCTGTGGGTCTCTGGCATATGTGAACATTCTTGCCAGTTTAGGATTTACTTTTTCCTTTTTACGCAGCAGGATCATTGTAGTTGGGAACTTGGCATCATCAGTGTCTTCTGCAAGCCCAGACTAGACTGTGTCAATGCTTTCTTTCCGTTCAGCAGAGTAAGATCCTCCTCTAAGGGAGGATCCCATCCTAACTTTAGCCAGGGAAACAAAATCTGCAGTGCTTCAAAGCTAAATATAAACCCCTGGAAATAGTCCCTCCAGTGATGGCTCAGTAGGCACATGGAAAATATTCAGCCTTAACAAAGGGAAATACAGGGGCAATAGTTTTAAAAGAAAGAAAGGGTTATTTCTATAGATCTATTATGTATGAAGCAAGAATCAAACTTGTAAAACTTCTTCAGTGCTTGAGAACAAGTGACACTTATATATGAAGGTCCAGGAGTTATACTGGATATACTACGAAGGATTTGGTACCAGATTTTCACATAGTTGCTGAGGAAGCTGCTAGTTCATGGTGATAATGAGAAAGTGTCATGATTTGTTTACTTATAGTTGGTTCTGGCATTTTTTTTGACATGGTAATGGAAAGTGTGGACAAATTCTAGGACCTTGTGTTTTGAGCTGGTCTGGTGAAGTCCTTGGTCAAGGCACAAAAACACAGTTGTATTTCAGTACAACTTGCCACCCACCTCCTTCCCCTTTCACTGGCAATACTGGCAGTGTTTTGGGAGTCCTGTTAAGTTCTCATCTCCACAGAAAACCACTGAAAGTGACCAGTTCACTTTGTGAGTACAGGTGGACCTTTGGTTATCCCATGAACAGCCTTTTCCTTCCAGCGATCTTCAAGGACCAGGCACTTCCATTGATTCCTCTTGATGTCAGCAGGACTGTTTGTGCATGCTACAGGTTAAACCTGTGCTGCTCATTAGGACCAGGATCTTCAGCTGCAGGTGGGACTGGGGCTGTACCCTGTTCTATTTGACCTTTGATAACTGGACTCTTTCCTGATCAGCTGGTGGAGTGAAAATCTGCATTCAGTTAATATAGGCACTTCTACAAGACTGAGTTTTACTCCCCACCCCACCCAAAGGTTGGGAAAGTGTGAAACACTTTTAATGTCTGCTTCCTTTAGCATCAGATGTCTAATTTGATTTATATGTAAGTAGGAAAACTTTGAAGTGTTGTTGAAATACAAAGGGAAAGTACTTCAAAGAAATGTAACATTAAAAGTGTATCTGATCCCTCGAGGTTTTTGAAGTTTTATCTTGAGATTATGTATCCAGAGGAACATTTGTATGGAAATACTAAGTGTTATTAATTCATCCAGAACATGATGAGTGTTGCCATTTGGCATGCATTGAACTGATCTGCACTAGTTTTGATTCCACATCGTGGCAGGCGAGCGATCCTTCGCTCACCTGTCTGCGTTGCCAATATCCGTGGCACGGTAAGAAGCTGAGATAGTCTCTGATGGGGAAACCGGAGTGTGATGCTGCCACAGCGTGAGACTTGTTCCCCATGTCCAGGAGAGAGCCCTGGGTACGGCTAAATAAAACCACGGTATGTTAAGCTCCCCAAACTTCTGATTTGCCTGGGTCGCTCTGCTGCAGTAGGGCCGTGAAGGTCCTTGGGAGGCAGCGGGCTGGTAGATTACAGATTTCTAATAAATACCTTGAACTTTGGGAGAGGGCAGATGTTGGGCCTGAGCTTCTTGTGGTTGGGCATCCGCTCCTGTAGGAACACGCCCAGCTGTGCTGGAGGAGGAGGTGGTTGTTTTTCCTCTTGGCAAACAAGGATTCTGGCACTGAGGTTTTTAATTGCAGGAACTGTAGTAGCAGTTCCCAGAGCTCAAGGGTGGGGATGTGTGTGTGTGTGTGTGTGCAGGAGGAGCTAATTAGATGTGTATAAATCATGGGTTAGGCAGAGCTTTAAATCCTAGATGTTTTGTTCCATCCTTGCCGTCTGTTACAGTGCGGCTTTGGAAAGTTAGAAACATACAAAGTTACAGTAGAACCACTTTTTCCTAAAATGAAACACTTTTTCCAGCAACAAAACCGCAGTGAGGTTACTTTTGATCTTTTTATGCTATAAAAACATCTTTTAATTAAAATAGTATTAAATTACTTGTATTGTTTTTGAAGCTTTATTCTGTCTACATCTGTAGGCTGAGGGAAGGGAAACAGTTAAGCAGCCTAAGCTGTTTCGGTTTGGTTTTTGTGTTGTTTTTTTTTCCCTCTGTCACATACTTGAAAAAAAGGTCAGATGATCCTGCTTCCCCCATCCACATCCCTTCTATGCCTTACTATATTACATGCCAAATAAGGGGCTTCCTGTGCTCAAACTTTCAGGATATTCTCAGATCACATCAAACTTCCTTCAGCAACCATGCAGTTCAGTAATATTTTTTTTCTTTCTTAATGAAAACTAAGATCCTAGTGGAATTACTTATTTTTTATATTATAAGATCTCAAGTTTTGGGAGAAATTGGATATTGCAAGTTTTGTGATGTAAAACTGGCTTTCCAGCAGAGTCTGTAAACCTGACTGGCATATCAGAGTTGTACACTGGCTTAAACTGGCAGATACTTAATAATAGAGAGGGGCAATTCAGCTCTAGCACAGGACAGTGTTTCTACATTATTATTGTTGTTCTGTGATTTAGCCGCACCTACGTTTGCTTCACGCTCATTGACTTGGATCATGGCACCACTGACCTGAGCAGCAACAGGGTGGTGTGTGCTGCTTCATCCACTGCTTGTCCTGTTGTCTGAGAAAGCTTTGCAGCCCCTTGCTTTGGTGAGACTGCTCTGGGTACCCAAACCAGGTGGTCTGTAGGTGTGCTTGCACTGTACTGCTGCAACTGGGTTGTAAACTTTCTTGCACCGCTCCTAAAAGTGATCTTATTCTCCATTTTAGTGCATTATAGCTCTGTCTACTAAAGGGAGCCTACTGTTAGGAAGGTCAGTAATAAACCACAGTTTATTGCTATATCTAATGAAACAGGTATTTTGCATTGTCCCACACAATTAAAAAAAAAAATAAAAATCACACTTAGCAAATCATCTTCTGTAGCAAGTAAACTCAGTCTCAGTAACCTTGTTACCCACAGAAATCTAGGTGGGTTTGTAGCAGCTGCAATTCTGTCCCCAGTTGGGCATCAAACGTGCTTTGATGCAAATGTCTTAAGTTTCTGACTGCTAAGATCTTTCTTCATTTCATGAGCTGAATCTTCCTCGTGTTGTAAAGCTCATCTTGCTCATGGGTCCATGGGTGATGGGTGGGATATTTCCCCCTCCTACTTACGCACAAGACGCTTGGCCACAGGATAGGGAGTGGCTGCTCCCTTCCATCCCGAGGTCTTTCTCTCTTACTGGAGAAAACATGGAAAGAAGTCCCGTTTTCCTTGGCCACCTCCCGTTTTCCCAGCTTCCTTCCTCTTCCTGCTGCAGAAGAAAGGGAAGACGGTAGGGTTGGAACCGGGTTTGTTCCATGCTCTGTTCCTTAAGAGGGACAGCTCTGGCTTGGTGCTGACCTGCTGCCTCCCTCCACCTTGCTGGTCACAACCTTCATTATCACCTGTACCCCAGGACTGTAATATCTGTGTAGCCCCCCAAGCCCGCCCCAACATGGTTACCATTCTCCTAGCACTCATATCTTTCTCTTGTCAGCTCCTCTGAGCCCCAGGCACAGCTCAACCCCTGCACCTCTGAGTTTTTTTAGCCTTGGGTGGTGCTGGAGGCCGAAGGGCACCAGGGCAGGAACACGTCTTTCTGCAAGGGGTGGTGAGGAGGTGTTGGTCTGACAAGAGGAGGAGAGCTTGAGACGGGATGTAGAAGACAACATCTCTACCTTGAAGAACCGACTGCGGGCTTTCCTGAAAAAGGAGTGGGCAGCAAGAGAGCCCGTTTCTGTTCCCAGCTGCCAGATTCCCTTTGTGCTGAGGAGTGGGGCTGGCCCAGGGGCAGGCAGGACACACAGCTCCCCAGCCAAGCAATGCTGAGTGTTAGGCAGTGGTATGGATGGCAAATGGCTCCTTAGCGTTGCACTGTAACGATGTTTTTATCGCAGGGGATTGATTTGCTTGCTACTCACCAGTGCAGCATTTGGAAGAGAATGGAAGGACCCTTTCCTTGAACTGAGAGCACATAGCATTTGTCCTTTGTCTCTTGGCACCGAAGATTCAGTGTTGAAAAAGCTGAAAAAAAAATATATATAAAAAGAAAAAAGCTTTGCTTACTCCAGCATTACTGAAATCCCTAGTTGTTAGACTTGGGGCTGTGATGTCCTAGGGGCTGGAGGTTTTATCCTGGGAAGGGACCTGGGGAACAGAAGCTGGTTGTGATGGTTATGTTCACCTTTGGCTTCTCATTGATGAGAACACACGTGGAAGTTTCAGGAGTGTTTTGCACGTGGACTACTTGGGACTATTCAAAGCTGAGAACTAATTGAAGATTTGAAGTCTGTGTTTTGAAAGGCACGGCAGCTACCTCTGGTATTCCAAGAATCCCAAAGGTAGAAGGTCCGTTTTTAATAGTGATTAAGGTCACGTGCTGCCTAAAGCAGGTTTTCTTGATGTAGACTCTCTCAGATTCCTAAGTGTGCTACCTAAACATAAGCTGTTGGCAAAGCTCCAGTGTGAGCTATTGACAAAGGGCTTTAGTTTAGCAGGAAAGAAAATGCAAACATATGCATATTTTTGAGGTGAGCAAGACAAAGCCAAAGTCAAAATTGGCACGCAATTTCTTATCTTTCACTTCCCCCTCCAAATTTTTCTGTTTAAAATTTAGTCCTGTCCTATTACATGAGAAAAAAAAAAAAAAGTCTTCAACCATGTTGAATTTTGCCCTGCTTAATTTTTAAATTTCAAAGAAGAAAGGGATGGTGAATCGTGCTGTATCAGGGGATTATTAGTGTATCAGCGTTGCAATGGTTGTACTGGCAAACTCAAGTTTTCAGATATCATGAGTCTTAAAAAACTGTGAAGTATCTTCACACACAAGACATTCACTTCAGATATCCCACTCTTCTTTTGCATATTCCTTCTGAAAAAATGAATCTTGAGATCGCAAAATTGGCAGCAAATAGAAGGGTAAGGATCTAACGCTGGGACTTTATATGAAAATTTTCCCCATGTAACAGCTGATGCTGCAGTATTACAAAGTATTGTTTTTTCCCATTGTCTTTACAGGTAGTTGGTAGTTAAACATATGAAAATACAGTTCAAGCTAAATTTATTTACTTTCTGGGTTTTTGATGTTGGCTACCCTATACTTTTGCTTTGTGTAGTGACAACACTGAACCCATGGATCTAGAAGCTCCTAGACCTGAACATCCAAAATCCAAAGCTGAACCCTTTCAAATTTGGACGTTTGTGAATTTGGTCTTTGGTTCCAGCCCATTAAAATAAAGCTGTGGAATCTATGAAATTTGATCTAAACATGAGTCTCTGGTCAGGATTTGATGGTTCTTAAGGTATTTTGAAGAGCTACCTTTTAGACTCTTACCCAACAGTGCCTCTTTTGTTTTGTAGCCTGTGTGGCCACAGCCTGTCGATAACATGTTGGTGGGGAATGTGAGGCATTTCCTTGCTTGCTTTAGCAGTCTGGGAGCGAGGAATGAATATTGCAATTGTTTTTCTAATCAGTGGACCCAAGCAAAACATGTGAGAAAATAACATATTGATTTCTCAGACTCTCTAAGGTGAGTAGTCGAAAGCATTTACTAAATGGTTAACCAGTAAAACGTGTGAACAGTCTAAAGTGACGTGTATCTGTGGGGTTTTTTTGCCAGTCTCCATTTGACCTCGGATTGCTTGTGTCCTAAGAATGAAAGTGAGTTGGGAGAGTGTCTGCAGACAGGTATTTGCATTACTCGGCTGCTTTGCAGGTAAGGGGCTGCTGCTCTGGCTGCCTCTGTGTCATCCAGTGACCGCAGAGCTCTCTTGTGCATCACAAAACTACGTAACTTGTCACCTGCTCTGGTTTTTTAATTCCTTTCAGTTACAACAACAAAAAAAAGAGCTGCTGGAGAACAGGGTCGCAGAGATAAACAACCAGAATGATTTCAGTACTGCAGACCAAACTAAATGGTTTGTTTTGTAACTGGATGTGAATCTAAGCCATAAACCTTGACTCAGAGACTCGGGGTGTTTAATTAAGCTGTTTGCTGTGTACACCTCTCTGTCCGAGTATCTGAAGGATGCTTATCTTGTTGAGGCTTAGCTTTTGCATCACGGCTAATGTATCTAACAAGTTTTAAGGCAGAGTGCACAACACAACTAAGCTGGTTGGTAATAAAAGTTGTGGTGTGATTTGAGGTAAGTTCTTTCCCAGGTATAAACAATTATATCTTGGAAGGACTTTTGTGCTTTATGCTCTTAAAATACTTTAAAGTCTTTTCTATGGGTTGATACATTTTATCTCTAGACATTTCTTACATACTCTGGGTTAGGCTTTCAGTCTCAGTGTGCTTCATTAATTTTTATCAGTTAAAGGAAATAAATAATGTTTGTTGTATAATAAAGAAATAATGAAATTCAGGGAACAAAGAAAGGATCTAGAGTTAGGGAATAAAGGGACATTTGTTGCTTTTTTGTAGTCCTGCATAATATGAGAACAGTGTTGCTTTTATGTCATTGACTGGAGTTCAGCAAATTCAAGAAGAAATTTATTTTTATATATAAAATAAATAGACATTATCAGTTTAAGGAAGCCTTTGCCAACATTTTGGTTGTTTTTTCTCCATAGTAATGTTTATCCTTTTCGCATGGTTGAGCATTGGGCTCTTGGAGGGTCCTGAGCCCGCAGGCTGACAGAGCCCTGGGGCTAGTCCCACTGGGCTCCTGCTTCGAGGATGGGGCTCCTCGTAGCTGTCCTCCCAAACTGGAGGGCTTGTACTTGAAAGAGTTGGGCTTGTTCAGCCTGGAGAAGAAAAGGCTCCAGGGAGACCTTCTAGCAGCCTTCCAGGACCTAAAGGGGATCTACAAGAAAGCTGGAGAGGGACTTCCTACAAGGGTCTGTGGTGATAGGACAAGGGGTGATAGTTTTAAGCTGAAAGAGGGTAGATTTAGGTTAGGTATAAGGAAGAAATTCTTCACTGTGAGGGTGGTGAGACACTGGAACAGGCTGCCCAGAGAGGTAGTAGATGCCTCATCCCTGGAAGTGTTCAAGGCCGGGCTGGCTGGGGCTTTGGCCTAGTGGAAGGTGTCCCTGCCCATGGCAGGGGGGTGGAACTAGATATTTAAGGTCTCTTCCAACCCAAACCATTCTGTGCAAGACCATCCAGAGGATGTCCTCGGTCTCGCCAGTTCTCCTTGCTTTGACCTGTGTGTAATGTCTGTTCGGCCATTGTGGGGTAAGAGTGCAGGGTGCCTTCCAGGAGGAGCTGCCGGGGGGTGTCCCCATGCGCGGGAGGGACCTGAGCAGAGGTACCTGCCTACGTGTGACAGTCAGGGCCTCTCCTCGGGGAAGGGGGACAGTGTCTGAATTGCATAGCTCAAAACATGTTCAGGACCAAACTGGTTTCCTGTCCCTGCCTCATGCTGAGATATTTCTCTGCTTTATTCCCATTAAGGTTTTTCCAGCATTTCCGAATTTTACTTTTCCAATTTCATTTGTTCTTCTCTAGCAAAACACCGGAGCAATATATTCAACAAGACTCCATTTTATTTTTTAGTTTCTTCTTTCAGGCCTGGAAGGTATGAAATGGAGTCTTTTTTAGTGTTAAAAGAAATTATAATGACTCCTAGTGTAAATTAGCTGAATGCATTCATTATTACGTGTTAAAATGCTACTGACTGGTGGCACTATAGTTGAGCTTCTTCAAAACATCCCATGAGAAATTATGCCAAAGATTTGGACTGAATTAGTTTGAAGTCCTTTTTATTTGTGATTGAAATGTGTTTTGCAAATAAGTCTTTGTGCATTCATGTTTCTCTTCTTGCCAGCCAGAAAAAGCACAGATAGATGTGATAATGTGTCTGAAGCGGCATTTATCTTCATGAAATAGTTTTATCTTCTAAAATTAATTGGTAAGGATGTGTTGTTTCCGTGTTTCAAGGTGAGAGAGGTGAATCTGGAAGATGCTTCAGACTTCTCACAGCTGTCTCGTCTAAGACTGAGAATACAGGGACATTAATTTTGACGGTGAGGTGAAATTTGGGGTCTTTTACTGTGGAGCAGGTTCTCTCCCTCTGCCTCCCCTGTAAAAGATGTCTGCAGTTTGTTACCTTTTTAACTGTATTTTTGTGGTAGACTCCTCTGGGGTAACAACCTGCTCCTGGGGGTCCTTTTATTTATTCTCTACACCTCTCAGGAACAAACCCTAATCAAGATTTTTCGTTCCTGTGTATCAAAATTTTCTGATTTAAGGAACGTTACGTAGGAATGGGAGAGCTGGGGAACTCAAGTCATCCATCTTATTGCATCATATCATAAACATAATCTGTAGCTGATGCTTTGTTTCCTAACACTGAGCGTTTGCAGAGCGTGTGGGCAGGGCAGAGGGAAGCGAGTGGGATGAAAGGCCAGGCCGTGCCTTTCCCCAGAGAGGTTACGCGAGGGGCACGATGTGTTCTTTTGGCCTTCGACCTGCTATCAGGCACCTGATTCTCCTCAGCCCTGCGATCCGCTGGGTTTTAAAGCGTGGTGTGTTTTGCAGGTGGATGTCCAGAGTGAGACCACCCCAAAATAATAAAGAAAAAAATGACTTGAAGATGTTGCTTCTAGATGCCTCTGCATGTGTATGTTCAATCTAGGAAAGAGAGAGCCTCTGGGTAGAGAAACTATAATTTCCTAAATATGTAAAATATTTAAGCACTTTTTTTAAAGTCTGCCATATTAATTAAATATCTGATTTTGAAATCCGTATTCAGGCAGCTTTTCTGTTTGCATCCAGCAGACTGCAGTTCCCATTCACGAAGTGCCCTGTTTTTTTTTTTTCTAGCTTTCCTTGTGTTTATTTGCAGGGCAGTGTTTTGTTTTCTCTGTAAGCCTTTTGGAATACATCTTCACTAGCACTGTAGCCGGAGGGTTTGTATGTCATTCAAAAATAAAAATAAAAAATCTCCACCTACTGAAAAGTGAACAGCATAGCCCTAGCAACCAGCTGGTGTGTTCAAACCAGAGGAAGGGACATAAAACAAGTAAGACCAAATTACGTCTCTGTAACGGCCAGGGGTGGAGTAGAAATGCCAGCTAGTGATAACATTAATAGTAACTGATAGCGGAGATAGCTGCATTTGTGGTTTATTTATTTTTTTTTTGATGGTGGATTGTAAATACAGCCTTGATGAAGTGATGCTCGTTCCTGCCGGCGTAAGCAAGGTATTCAGCTGACAGCCCTAGAAGGGGGATTTGCTTCTGTAAAAACAACCCCCCCACCCCGTCGTGCACCAATTGTGTATGTGTTGAAGGAATGAGGAAGGTAAGTAGTGGTTTTCTTGGAAAGCAAGGGAAAACTTATTTTAAATGGTCTGTCAGATGGGGTGCTGTCAGTACTTTCCTCCCAGGTGGGTTCTTGATGGCATTATGCCAGGGGTGGATTTCATGCATCTGCCTCTCTGTCTCTTACGTGCATCTTGGTTTCTCATTCATCTGCCGTGTCATAGACCCATCTGTGTTAAAATGGTGATTTTCTTTTTTTTTTTTTTCTCCTTTTTGCTTTTGTGAACGAAAGGAATTTAAACTGCTTGACATCATCTGAAATATTAGCTATTCCTTATTTTCCTAAGGAGCTCCACTGAGCTTCTTCAAGATGGATTTTCATTCGTGTTACCTGACTGTGGTTTTCCTTAGTCACTGCCAAGAGAAAAACTTGAAGCCTTGAGTTTTCTGTTAGGTTTTATTTCTATTAGACCAAAGCCATGCAAAGCAAAGCAAAGAAAGGAGCATAGATACTGAGAAAGGTCTGCTGTGTTAGTCGTCAGCCCAGGCTCCTCTCAAAGTTTCTGAAGTCAGAGGTGGTTTCTGCCCTTCCGTAGGTGCAGCAATGAATCCGCTGGTGTTCCAGTATCATCTGCTTTCCTATAATCCACAAAGGCTGCTGATTTATGAATTCAGCCTAATAATTGCATTTCTTTGACTCTCTCTGCACCTCCTCTTTCCACCCCGTTCCTCCTGCAGTTTGTTGTCTTTCCTTGTTTCATACAGTTTTGTGCTTTGGTCCATTGCTGTGTGAGGTCTTTGATTTCCTCCCTGTCCATCCGTTCCCCATGTGCTGGTGGTGGTGTACAAGGAATAAAAGTGATTCTGTGCCCTTACGGGGCAAGGATACCTCCAGTAGTGCTTTTCTGTTGCAGCAGTTTTACTTCTGGACTGCTAGCTGTGCTGCACTGTGCTGGGAAGGTGGCCAGAGCAGCATGTGCTGTTCCAGCTGGTTATCAGTGACTGCTTTTAGGACCAAATAACTGGGGAAATGGGAATTTGTTGCATCATCTCCAGCTGTTCGGCTTGGGGGATTTTTGTTCTTTTTTTTTTTTTTTAAAATTTGTTTTGTATTTCGTCTCTCCAAGTTTCTCAGCTGTAGGCTTGGCCAAGCTGCTGACAGATGCTCCATGAGTGGTGGAAAGGTTTTTGGAGATCAGTGTGTTCGCACAGTCTTGCTTCGCTAAATTTAATCTTAAAATTTCTCACTGCTGTTCTCAGCAGCATGACTCCTTTTGCAGTAGCACTGGAGGAAGTGTCGTGCAGACTGATGTGTCTGTTTTCTTGGAGGTGGGAAGAGGTAACAGTGGGGTAGATGCTGGAGGCCTCCTGGATGCTGTTGGTACCACAATCTGCCACTTGCTGCTCTTGTCAGTAGATTTGTCTTAGGAGTTTTTGACAACCATGGACAAAACCCTTGTTCAGGAAAAGCAAGGAGTGCTTTTTTTGGAAGCATGAGGGGTGGTTGTGCCTGGATGAAGCGCACAGGATGGTGATTTTTTTTCTGTGCCCGTGAGCCATGGCTTTATTATGCAAGTGTAAATTAGCAGTTCCTTGCCCCCAGTTAATGTCTTTCCTAGACAGAAGGTGAGAAACAATGGGTTAACTGTGAACAAATGTGATTAGGGAGCACTCTGTTCTTTAGCACATTTTTAACCTGCAGTAAGCTTCTCCTAGGTAGCCTTCTCAATACTGTATTTAATGCTTGATTGTGAGCTGTACTGAGCCCACTGATGGCCAAGGTGAGAAGGACCTGTGGAAGTCTCCAGCCCACCCCTCTACCCAAAGCAGGGATGCCTAGGGCAGACTGTACCAGGCAGAGTCCAGTCAGGCTGTGAGTAGCTACAAGGATGGAGACCCCACAAAGGCAACTCTTTCCAGTGCTTCTCATCCTAGCATTAAAAACTGCTGTGGGTTGGTTTTTCTTTTTTAAGCCTTTTAAAATATATTTTTTTCTATTTTCTTTTTAATGCATTTATGGAATTTCCTATGTTTTAATGTGTGCTCATCGCCTCTTGTCATGCCACTGAAAAGTTTGGCTCTGTCTTCTGAGAAGATGGTGGGCACTCCTGATTCCCAAACATTAATTGGTTGTTGCGGGTTTGTGGGTGCTTTGCCTTGTTGGTGCTTTTCCACTTAGAGCTGTGAGGAATCAGTGTTTTGCCTGGGACAGCAGCAGCAGCCTTCCTGTTTCTCTGTGTGACCTTTACCTTTAGAGGGAAATCTACTGCATTTGTAGACACCCATATTTGAGCAGGACCTGGTTATCAGAGCTAGGAAATCCTAAAGGAGAAAGGACAAGGCCGTCTTCGGAATTGCCCAAGTGAATATGTTTGCAAAAGCTGAGTTTTCTGCTAATTATCGGGTGTAGAGGCACTGGACCAAATATCTTGCATGACCTGTGTATTATAGCAGGTATTATACTGCTTGAAGTTTACTGTTGACATGTGTTTAAAATCAGGGGCTTCCTTCTTGAAGGTTTTGAGTCTTCAGTTATGATGCTACTAAAATGTTAAGATTTGCAACAGCTTAACTTACAGTATTTTGACTTCTTAAACTTCTCTTGGCTTTTCTGACTCTGGCAAATAAATAATAAAGCCAAGCCATTTCCCAAAAGTGCAGTAGACTGTGTGCTGTTGTTCAAAAGTTACGTTAAGGTTTGGACCTACTTCATGTAATACAAGTTTTGATCCAGAGTATGAAATGTTGGCATTTTAAGGCTGAAATTTCAGCAAAGCTAACTGGCAGTCAAACCAATAAGGTGACTTGTAAGAGGGAGAATTCAGTTTATAACATGAATTTTTGTTTTGGTTTGTTTTTCAGTAGACTATGTTCTAGGCCTTATGCCAGAGATACTGTGAACAACTTTCCTAATTGCTTATGTTGGGGCAAATGTCAGCTGCGCTGCAGCCTAATACAAAAACCAAATGGCAGGGTATGCAAAAGGTTAAAGCGAGTTTTCCTTCCTGGTGTTTGTTTAGCTTTGTTCCTTAACTGTATTTATAGCAGAAGTAGTCTCGCGTATCCTAGATGAAAGCCAGGGCAGTCTGGGATGGTTTCAGTGGCCTGTGTGCCCATTGTGCTGGGGTGGAGGGATTTGGATCACCCCTGACCTCTGCACCTCCACTTCAGCAAAGTACCTAAGCATGTGCTTAACTTGTAGCCCATCGGGATTTAGGGTCTGCCGGTTCACCTGCCTGGGCTGCACATCGGCCAGTTCACTTTTCTAGACCCTGCTGGAAATACTCCCCCCTGGGGATCACTTCTGGCTTTCAAAATCTTGAGGATAAGATCAGATGGCATCGTTATGGCAGGAATCTCTGCTAAGCTTGGAGCATTGCTGTCAGGGGGATAGTCTGTGCATGCGTGCTATGTTCCAGTGAGTCCTGGGTGTTTGAGACATCATGCCTGTCGGCAAATGATTGGATGCCTGGAACTTCTGGATTGTCAGACATCCAGAAATCTTGGGCAAATGGTCAGAATCTTCTTTTTCTATACCAGCAAATTCTTGTGGAGAAAAAATATAGCTGATAGACACATGGTTCATTGCTGACTTCCTTTTAGCCATAGAAGGCCTGTGTCTTCGGTGCAAGCTTCCCCAATGTGCTGTGTGGGATTTCTGAGGTGCTGTATGGGGTGGCCCTTCAGTGACATTGGCCTTTTGGGCTGAGCCTGCCACAGGCTGACCAACAGTAGGAACCCCAGCATCAAGTTGGTGCTTTGATTTTCTTTTTCTGATGCCAGTTCATGCTTGGTGATGAAGGCCTCCAAATCTTGTTGTGGTCGGCAAATGGCCCCGGTCTTCGTGTTGCTCCAGTGACAGTGGTGTCTGAGTTCAGAAAACATGAAGTGAAATTAAATTCTCTTTTGCAGATTGAATTGCAGACTTGAGGCCCTGGATCCAACTCACACTTATTGGCATTTTGTTGCTTCTTGTAGTGTAGCTGGTGATTGTTCCTGAGAAGAGAGAAGATGATGAGTGATGCAAGTGACATGCTCGCTGCGGCGCTGGAGCAGATGGATGGCATTATAGCAGGTAAACTCCTGGGACAGCTTGTTAATTTACCTGGTTTTGGTCCATTTTCCATACCTGGAGGGCAGAGCTTCAGGCTTAGAAGGGAATGTGCTGGTAATTGTGTTTGGTGTCTTCTATTATAGCTTAGTGATTACAAATAAATGGAGTGGAGGGATTGTACAGGCTCTCACACACAGACACAGCTGAATAGAGTGTGGGTTTTCTCCTGTGCTCTATCAAAATGCTGCTCAAAGTGGCTGAGGCACTTCAGCTGGTGCACACAGCACTACGACAGTCAAGGACAAGGCACGTTTCAAACCATGATGACTGTGTTTAAAGAATGCTGCAAGGCAGGAAGAGTAAGTTTGCCTAATACCGGCTACTCTGAACTTCTCTCAACTCTGAAGAGTTAAAACATGAATAGAATTTTCCTTTTTTTTCAAAATTGGCATGTTTTGAATGCTCACATTTGGTTTGGACCTGCCTTTAACATTTGAGTTTTTTGTAAGTACCTGTAAATGGTAAATGAACTAAGGAGAGGCACCACAAAGTATACAACCTCTGCTTTTAAGTTGAGTCTAGTGACTTAGAAAATAATGTAAGTGCACAACACAGGGGAGCAAAGCAGCAAGAATTTATAGTTTAATCTTATTCCAGCAGGGCCATGCAAACAGCTACCCAAACTGAAAAAAATATTCTGCAAGGATAGCAACACAGTTATAAAGTCTTTAATAGTTCCACTTAAAATAACTTCCCTTAGGGGAAAAAATAATGATACAGTGCGTGCTTTCTTTGAACAATGACTTTTCTCTGCAGTTTTCTTAAAGATATTAAGGACACATAGCAGGAGCACATGTAAATTGGATTCAGTTGGATCGTAATGATCTCTAAAAATACATATAAGCTGTGACTTCAGTAATTTCCATAAGTAGATCCTGGTGCTTGGATCTGATCATGTATCTGTGTTTCCAAGAGCCTAAGTTGCTTATGGCAGGATGAGGCTTAATATATAAAGTGAGGTTTGGATGTTTAAGTCACCACAGACCTTATTTATCCAAGTGTCCAAACAGACTTATAAAATAATATAACAAGGGGATATCAACTCCCATGCTGCTCTGCGGATTTTTTTTCTCTTCATTTTTTTCAAAGGGAATTAGCAGAATACTTGCATTTTTGTGGCTTACCAGATGAGGTGAATGAAAGTTTGTGGGAGTGCATATATGGCGTAACACTGACAGTACAAAAGCTGATGTTCTGTCATGAACACGTCTTATTGTGCCAAGGCATTACAGTATGAAGGTCACAAATCAGTGTGCTGAAATTATAGCTGGAATTAGCTAGATTGACTTAAACCAACCTTAATCCTGAATTCATAGTTTCCTTCCTTACTTAATATATAGCAACTTTTAATGTAGGTCAAATATATGTACTGTGAGTTTATGCAAATAAGAGATTTTTCTCTTTATTAGCATGCAAATGTCAAACTGTTTGGTTTAAAATTTATTCTTGTGTAGAAATGATTCACTCTTTTTATTTATCTTCATATTTTCTTTAAAAAAAAAATCCAGTGCCTTGGAGCAGCATAACATGTTTCTGCGTGGAAATAAAAATATTGCAGAGCATGGTTTCCTCTGGAAACCCTCAGTGTCCAACTTAGGTCATGCAATCCCTACAGGGTGACACAAAGCAGAGCTTGTTTGCCCCCCTCAATATTTTCTGCCTCTGATACATCCCAGGGAGCAGGAGCCCAGCCCGTGCCTTGAACCCATGGACGTGGTTGTGGTGTACATGTCCTCTGTTGGATCAGCTCACCTCCTTCCTGCTGGAGCTGCCGTCCACGTGGCATGTAGAAAAGGCTAGCCCTTCTGCAAATTGCTGCGTGGTGTGGGACAGGATGGGGCACCAGCACTGAGTTTGGTTCAGATAACTCGAGAGAGTCCAGGGGCAGGCTACAAAGATGATTAGGGGTCTGGAGCGTCTTTCTCACGAGGAAAGCCTGAGAGAGCTGGGTCTATTCAGCCTGGAGAAGAGAAGGCTGAGAGGGGATCTTATTTATGCTTATAAATATCTCAAGGATGGGTATCAAGAGGATGGGACCGGACTCTTTTCATAGAATCATTTCAGTTCGAAGAGACCCCCAGGATCATCGAGTCCAACCATGGACTAAACCATGGCACTAAACCATGTCCCTAAGAACCTCGTCTAAATGCCTTTTAAACACCTCCAGGGATGGTGACTCCACCACTTCCCTGGGCAGCCCGGTCCA
>VWYH01002779.1:0-18131 GCA_013399365.1 Pampusana beccarii
TGATGCCTTGTCCAATTTCCCAGTATTTTGTTTCCCAAAAGTTTGTTTAAATTCAGCCAGTTGACAATTTGCAAGCTTCTGGGTAACCCCTTTTTTGTAATTTCTTGATTTTTTTTGTTTTGCTTTGTTTTTATTTCTCTCTCTCTTCTCAAGTTATAATTGTAAGTGATTCTTTTAATTATTTTGAACGTTAAAGATGATCTAACTGTTCCTGTCTTCAGTCAGTAAACAACCACAACAACAAACCTAAGGAAAGAAGCTGAAACAAACCGGAGTTCAATTCCTATTTGTTTTCACCTATGTGTTAGCAAAACAATTAATTAATTCACCAGCTCCATTACCTCATGGATCTGTGTTCAAAGAAGAGCAGAGAAGTGACACTGATGATCCCAGCCACAGTCCCAGCAGGTGTTTAACCACATCCCCCAAATCAGTGCAGCTTCAGCAGAGGGACTCTTCTCCCAGGGAGCCAAACACGGGACACACCATTGCTAAAATGGGCAGATATGGAAGATAGAAAACTACAGCCCTGAACATACCTGCCCAAGTAAATAACCTCTGTTCTTCATTCACCTGAATAAAGCACTGCCCAGCCACTGGAAACAATCAGTGAGGGAGGGAAATTATTTACTAATCAATCTATAGGAAAAAAAGGGTTCACAGAGTTCTCTAGCCGTATGCATCTGACTTTCTGTTTGAGACCATACAATATGACTTACTCTGGGCCTTCTCACTGACGACAAGCAAGATCCACCACTGTATCTTCATCCTTTTCTAAACACACCCATTTACTAGAGCCCATCCTGTAGAAGCAGGTTGTTTTCTCTGAATCATATTTAAAAATCAGTGCTTTACATAGCACTCTTAAAAAAAAAAAGCCATAGAAAAGGTGTGACCTGAATGCATAAGAATTTTTTGAATGAATAGAGCCCTTAATATTTAGTTTTGCCTAATGAAGTAAGGCATGAATGTAAAAGGATTACTATTCCCGCCACGTTCAATTCACACACACAAAGTTTAATTCATGGAACCTAGCTTTAATTTTTTTCATATAAATAATTAATGCTGCATTTAAAGCATGTTAAAACGTTTTATTTCTTAATCAGCTAATTTGACTAAGAAACAAAGATGGCTTTATTTTCATTTTCCTTGACTAGAGTTACTGTAGTAAAAGGTTCCCTCTAGCTTTGGCATTCACTCTCAAGTTTGCTGCTGCCAATTAGTTTTCTAAAGTCACTATTTTACAAAATGTTTCTCACTTTTTAAAAAATGTAATTGAATGTCTGTACATCACAGAGTTTCTTGTGTTCAGACACAGGGTGTTAAACATTCTTTGGGTTGACTTGGGTCACCTTTAAAAAATCTCAGACACTGAAACTTGAGAAGCAGTCGTGTGCTATAGTGTTTTCTCCACATCCTGTTAAGTATTAAGTGGCTATTTAAAATAGAGTTGTTATACTCAGCAACCGACTTAAAGTGCTTGATCTACAAGACAATTAATTGAGAGCATTGCATGTGATGCACATGTATTTCCATAATCATTCACATTGGCCTATAGTTGCCCTTTAATTTTCATACTAATTAAAGTAACACATTGAACTGCAAATTGTAAATGGCTGCATTTCTCAGTAGATGTTAACACTGATGTAAGCTGAATGGTGAATAAAAAACCCCAAGAATTAAGCAGTGCTTTTTGACTCTGATCCATTCAAGTTTCCCTACTCATTCCATTACTGGACCAGGTCCATATTTTAACAAGACCGCATTTTTTTCTGTGTTTTCAGCCCCATATTTTTCTGAGGTACAACATGCTTATTTTTTTGTATTGTGGTGTTTAGTTAGTTGGTTTCCATCTGATACAATAGAGCAGTTATACAGGGTTGGTAGTTACAGATTATTTTTTTTAAGTGGTGGTGGGACTGAGGTTTGTAATCTGATGGGCAGAAAGAAAGAAAACTGAAATGTGCAGCTATTTCACCAGTAGTTTTACCTCTTAATTACATCTGACCATTATCCTCCTTGATTCTTGTTCAAATCTTGACACGGCTGACTTGGAACCTGAAATGCAAACCGGAGGGCTGCACTTTCAGGTCATATCAAGGAAGGGGGAAGTTACTCCCTAGAACATTTACTGGGACTTGGAAAAGAGAAGAAGCAGATAGCAACAATTATCCTGTGGCTCATGCAGCTGCTGGCATTTCAACTTGGCGCATGCTGTGATGGGGACCACTGCATCCATCTCGAGCAGTCTCTAGCATGTAATGGACATACAGTAATTGCTATTGAATGAGAAGTAACCTTGGACTATGGGCATATGAAAGACACCTTTAAAAAAATTATTGACAAAAAAAAGCCCTCTGTCAGGCCAACAGCTCAAAAATTAACAACTGATCACTCCTTCAAATGTGTCCTCCATCTAATTGCTTCCATGATGAGGTGAGGTTTTTTTTCCTTTCAGAAATGAGCATTATAAAAGATTTCTTTTTAATTTTAAATGAAAAATTCCTCCACTCCCAGGTGACCTATCCAAGAGAAATAATAATAAGCACTCGATTGCTGAGAGAGCATCAGCTCTCACACATATTACAAGGCTGAGTGTTCATGCTCTTACACTCCCCCGCCCTGTTCCCTTCCCACAGCGTGTCCTATCTCCAGATCCGAACTTGGCTCGGCCCAAGATGTTATTTGTTAAAATTAACTTTGAGATCAGGCTGGAGTCAGTGTACTTGTCAAGGAGGAGAGGAACCAAGACTGCAAGGGAGGGAATGGCTTCAGGAGGCAGAGAGGAAAGCTGCAGCCTGAGTGGGGGATTTTGGGGAGGGGAATGGGCCACAGCAGCACTACAGCAGGACACAGCAGCAGAGCCAGGTTGGCTCCCAGGTTTGTCACAGCCAATGTGAGTACCGTGAAGTCCCCAGGTCCCTTCTTGTGGGCCAGGCAAAGGCTTCCCCTACATCTGCCCCCAGCCCCTAGGCTGCAGCCACACAGGGCTGAGCCCCCACCTCTGCCTTGGTGGGGCCGCCCCAACGTGACCGTTTCCGTGATGTGCTTTTTTCTAGCAAAAGTCTTATGAAGTTCAGTCATGGCAATGCTGAATAGCCATGAGTTGCAAAACGAATGGAGTCACGCTGAAGGAAGACTATGGTAATAGTGGAAGACCTTTTTTTCCCCTCATAAAGCAAATTTACCATACATTTCTGGAAGATTAATTTAGATTTAGAGAGGTTTTGAGTGAAGTACTAGAAAAAAAGACTCTAAATGCAAGGCTGGTTTCTACCTGACCTTAACTACTACATCAGCTACCACTGCTCCAGTACATTTGTATATGGAAATATACATGCACTTCAGCTTAATTACCTAAGGACTCTACAAAAGAAAGCTAGAAAATGTTTTAATTGCAAATTTAGTCTTTCCAAGAGCTACACAACAGTGGTATCACCCATTGACTAATTAACCATATATTTGAGCAAAAAAATAACTTGCAGCTACATGGACACTGTCCTGCTTGCCTTAAGTAGATGATGCATATAAACATGTGCACATACAGAATTAAGTAGTAATTTGTGTTTGTTGGATTTTGTTTTTCCTTTGAGACTGGTTGCTGTAACGATAGATTTATTTTCAAGTTTACTCTCAAACTGTGTTGCAAGAAAAGAGGGGTTATAAAGAAAAACAAAACAAAACAAAACAACCTAAAAGAAAAAGCTCTTGAAGCTTTCTGACTTCCATGACAGAAAATAACTTGGTTCCCACTATGTTTCCAAGTGGGAGGTCCAGCTGACTGTTATGCTTGGACACAAATCTCCTCTCCCCACTCTCGCTTCCCCAACTTTCCTTTGCACTCACCTACTACATATAGCATGGACTTTCTCTTCCTCTGTTGTAGCCTGCAGAGTTTGCCTGGGATATGGCTGGTGAGGTGCAGTCAGGCAATTTCAGTTGCTGGCAGGGCAGTTTGCTTTGCAGAGTGCCGGGCTGGCACTGCGGCACCAGTGGGACCATGGAGCAACCTGGAATAAAAGCAGGCCTGAGCAGGACTGGTTCAGCTCAGCAGGGTGCTGGGGAACCAGAAAGAGCACTTACACAAAAGCCCAGGGCCTGAGAAGTCCTTCATCTTCCTAAAATCAAACCCTTTTTACATAGACTCATGACAGCTGGTTATGATGAGCAAATTAAAACTAATTTCAAAGTTACTCTTGGGCACAATTGTCAGGCTTTCATTCAGGAAACTCTCTAAACAAGCATTTAACTTTAAGCAGGTGCCTAAATCCCATTGAACACAGTAGGATTTATACACCTGCTTTAGTGCTTTCCTGGGCAGGGATGGCCCTCAGCAAGTGGTATGTCACATCCCAGGAGTCCCAAAGTCCAGGTGGCTAATTCTCATCCAGGTTTAATTGGCAGTGCCCAGCCAGCACTGGGATCACACCACCACTAACCAGATTTTTATTTTAGTGCACATCCTGCTGTACTGTAAACCTGCCGCAGCCCTGCAGGCAGCCCTCCTGCTAACGAGCTGCAGCACAGAAATCTGAGCACGAGAGCCATCTAAGAAAGTTCACAGTCACAAACTGCCACTGTGGATAGCAATGCTGTTCTTTCAAGCCATGAACAAGCCCTTTTACAAGGTACAGATGAGTNCGAACAGCAGATTAAAGCCATTCCTTGAAGCTGCAGCTGGTGCTTTTTTCCCTTTTTTATTCTTCTGAAGACCATCATCATGGTCCTGGTGTAGCCAGGATAGTGCCGGGAGCCCCAGCGCCAAAAGTCCTCTCCTACTGCAGGAGCAGAGTGTGGATGGGGTGCACGTTTGTGGTAATCTCCCTTTTACAAGGTACAGATGAGTCTCCTCAGTGACAAAATTAGCATGCTAAGAAAAGCTTTTCTCACCGTAGAGTAGCAAACTGCAGAGCTGGTGGGAGAAGAAGGGGAAGGAAAATGAGAGGTTGGCAATATGACAAGTAGTGTGAAGTATTACTATTTTTTTGACCATTAAAACTGACCTAGGCAAGACACAAAGTTGAAAAGCAGCAAGCCTTATCAATGAGAAACCCTCCATGTTTCATCAACTTCCATCCATTCTTGTTACTTAATTGGAAACGAAAACCAGAGTTTTCATTTCTCTTTCTCTGCTGGCAAGAGGAGGATGGGAAAGGAAACAGAGAAAGAAAGGGTCACCACTAACATTTCTAAGGTCTTTCCTTTTGATACAGTGACTTGCTTTAGTTATTTTTTCATTACTTATTTTAACTAAAGTAAAAGGTCTCCAGAAAAGCATTTGTTTTGGTTAAAACCAAAATTAAATCTGATCTACCATTGAGGGAAAAAAACAACTGGCTCTAAGGAAGAAAACCTCTCTATCAGTGTGCTTACATATTAGAGAGGGCATGTGTGAGTCAAAAATGCACTAACAGACCAGCATAGGTCAGATCCGTGAAAAAAAAAAAAAGATTTTTAGCAATCTTTCAGCCCTCTCTTATTAGACCTTAATTAAATCAATGGGTCAAAGCAATAGAAGGAAAAGAATGGTTCAGCTAGGGGACACTAAACCCCTTTCAGCAGACTGAAAGATCTCTCTTAAGCAAGAACTAAGCTTTAAACCAACATCTGCCTCCCATAACACATAAACATAGACATTATTTCTTAAGAAAAAAAATACTTGCAGGACTACATTTTCTAGAAAATAAAAACTATTTCTAAAAAAAAATACTGCTAATAATCACAAGATAAGTCAGTGAGCACGCTTGAATGAGGACAACCAGGCAAATCTTTTGGGTTTTGTTTGAACACCAGCCTTACACGTTGTGAGTTTTATAGAACCCAGCGTTGAATTGAGCACCAGCTCCTGGGTCAGTTGGTGTTGTTGGATTCAGATGATGACACAGCTGTGTTGACCATTAGACCTGGGAGTAGTAATTGAACCATTTAACTAGATTAATTGAAAGTCTCAATCTGCCTTGTTTGTACCCACAAACTTAGGCTAGAAAGCTGAACACTCCCCGAGATCCCACCCTTATGCATGACAGCAGGAACAAATTCAGTTACATCAACGCAACCTCCGTAGCATCAGGAAAGCTGAAAGACTTCATCCCTGTGACAGAGGGTGGCACTTGAGCCACAGTGGGCAAAATGACTGACAGAGTGAATGCTGGCAACACTCAGCAACAGTGTGGCCCCCAAACTAGCATGTAACCCTCCTGAAAAAGCTGTATTGTAAACACAGACAACGCAGAGAGAACATGTTGAAAGAAAAAGGTTACAATGAAATCCTGCCTTGAAGACATAAATGATTACTTGTGAGGACATTCAAACACAAAACTACCATCCCTGTTCTTCACAGCATGGTCATGGCTGCCCTGCAGGAGCCAAGCCAAGCAGTGAAGCTGAGCTGGCACACAGTGTGACCATGTCCCTCTGTCCCAGCATGACCCCAGGGGATGGAAATGTGACTCAAAACCAGTCTTCTCCCCTGCTCACTCCTGGCTGCAGGGGAAGTCATCTTGCCCTGTGCCTGGGACATAGCTGGGGACAGAGAATGCCTCCCTGATTCTTGTCCCTCTGCTGGGTTTTGTGCAGATCAGGGACATCTTGAATACATTTGTCTGATTCTTACCCTAAATGCAGACCTGGCATTCAGAAAGCTCCTGTTATGGTCCAACGAAAGAAAACGGATTTATTGCCTTCTTGATCTATGCCACATTAGGAGACAATTTACATCCTAAAGATGAAATAGTAGATTTTTTCTAAAGTATAGCAGTCAGCAATGAACAAAGTCCAACTCCCAATATTTAACTATTAAATACCATATAATACCTCAAATTAGCTTACAGTTGCAAACCTGCTGGCTCAGAAACTGTCGGTTGTGGCTGGTTCTGCAACACTGCTAAGGGAACTCCTCTCTCTCTTACCTGGAAGAGCATTTGGAGCTGCATTACATGTGCCATGTAGCCAAGGAGATGAGCGGTCTCTCCAAACTCCTGAACAGCTCTGGGCAGTTTTCATGACAGGATGCATCCAGGAAATATCACCAAGTTGCCATCCAATGTCTTGCCTTATTATAACAATAATTATTTGTCTCTACTGCTTAAACTACTGTTGCATGAGAAAGTTAACATTTCCAAGACACTGGGTGGGATACCTTTCCTGGAAAACATGCTCTCAACAGGAAACCCAAACACAGTGCTAGAGAGTTATCTTAAGTAGATTTAAATAATTAAATCCAAAATTCTCAAACCACTTGCTGTTTCAAATTTATTTCTTTAATAACAAGCTTGTTTCAGCAACACACTGGATTAGGGTTTCATTTATTTGAAATCTAATGTCTGTCCCACTCTGAGTGTTATTTTAAGTATTTAGGGGAATTTTTGTGCTTGTGAAAATGAAGAGATTGTTGCATTATAAATTAATTTCCTCTGTTATTGCACAGGCCATGCACAGTGCAGCTGTGAAAGCGCCGTAAGAGCCCCAGCAGTGTCCTCAAGCTCAACCTAGACGGGTGAGCCTTTGTTTTCACACAAAGAGGAACTGGCCCTTTCTCACATCTTCAGCTACAAGTACTGCCTAAGCAGTGATGCCAACACCACTGGGTCCTGCCGAACGAAGAGGGGGCGTTTAATGATGGCAACGACTGTACACTGGGGAGGTGGCCCTGGCGCAAGCAGCCGTTTCGGTGCAGGGCTTCCGAGAGGGGCCAAGCCCAGTGCCCGCAGTGCTGCACCAAGTGGCGTGAGCAGCTCATTCAGCAGGTGTTACCTCGTAAGGAAGGGCTCAGCGGTGCTTGCCATCCGCACAAGCAGTTTTACAAACAAGCGAGTTTCTTATCCGTTCTTCATCACCTCCAGGCATTCATATTCTTTTTAAGTACAGAAACATTAATTAGATTTTGACCACAGACCCCGGATTTGACTTACCCTGACAGAGTTTCCATTAGTGTAATCTGTAGGGGAATTCACTGTTTTAACATCTGTGCGCCTAAGGCCTATCTCACATTTACTGCCATAGTCTGAAAAGCCTCACTTGTACGGCTGTGTGTTTCTTCATGCTCCCAATTTCACAGAAGTCATTTCAGCACCAAACGGTAATTAGCAAAGGGATGGGCCTCGGCTGACATGAATGCAATTTATTGTTTTCCACGAGGCCCTGAACCAAGCAAACAAAGAACGCAGTCTTGCTGTCTGGCATTTTATTAACTTGTATTGTGCGAGCTACCTTACTGAAGGGAGATCTCCGAGTAAATGCAGCAGCTCATATGCAGTAACAGGCGTGCTTTTGAAGAATATTAATTTCAGTTCAATTAGGCAAGTTTTGCGGGACCTCAGCCTCTAAAATAGGACAGCCACTTTTATAATTATCTTCTGTATTAACTTTATCACCACCCGACTTTTTACATAAATGCAACCTTTCATCTTTAAAATGCCAACACTTCTTCAATTTTGGCAACCGTACAGCATTGCTAATTATTTGCTCATTATGTGTGGTTAACTGATGAATCATTAATAAATGAATGAATGGCTAATATATTTTTATGGTAATTGGAGATATAACTGACTGCAGACTTCCTTTGCTTCTCAAAACTGCCCTGAATGAGCAGTAGCTGCTTAATTGTTTACAGATGATATTTACGCCACTGACAAGCTCTTCCCATCGCTGTGGTTTATTGGAGGTGAGCCCTCCCTGTGCCAGCTCGGGGGGCGATGCTCTCCCTGCCCCACAGCAGATGGGCACACGGACACGTTTCAGACGGGTTTCCCACCAGCTCCCCACGATGGCTGGGAGCAGGAGTACTGACACCATCGCATCTATTCTTGGCATTTCCAAGCCATGCCACACTGTGACATGGAAACAATACCTTTCTGCAAGTGTTCTCCCTCAGACTGGGTGTCTGCAGTGAGAACCACAGATAGGGCAGAGAAACCAGGCTCTGGTGACATTTTGTTTTAACTCCATACTGTGCATTACAGTAAATGGCTTATATAACCTCTCGCTGACAGTGCGCAGTTAACGAATTCAAAGATAATTGCTGGGTTGATTTCTTTCTTCACCCCCCCCTTTTTTTCAATAACCTATCTTTCCATAAATCATTCTTAGAATATACAGTTCCAAAACACAGCATTTAAATCTGCTTGACAATTAAAATAAAAATGAAAAGATAGTAAGGTGGCCAAACAAGGCTCCTTTAGCTATGCACACACGTCCTGAAGATCAAGTTAAAAATGCAAAGAAGATTACCAGTTCTTAATTATAATTATTTAACTAGGTGGGTAGTTTCTCTAATGAACATTTCTATGAAAACAGAATAACTAATGATGGTCTTTAAGAAGTCTTTATCTTCCCATGTACTAATGATCACATTTATAAATATGCAGGAAGGCCCCCATGTACATTGCTAATGATAAGTAATTAAGCACCAGGCGTCAAAAGCTATAGAAAAGGGTCAGGGTAATGCAAGAGAAAATTAAAAATGCAATAAAATAAGTTGTGGAGCAAGATTAAATTCCTGGCTTCTGCAGGCCTGGCTATAAAGAAATCTTTTCCCCTTTCAGTAGAAACCAGGGCTGCTGTGGGGTATCAAAACAAAAACTTCTAAGCACTTTCATTAGATTTTACTTGCCTCTGTGCTTGTACTCATATTAAAAACAAGTGAACCACCAGCCATTTAAAACAGACACTATATTCAGTAAAGCTGCAGTTTCTCAGCGTTTATGAGAAATCACTGTAGCTGAGATTATGACTATCACCAGCCTCTTCAGAAGCATTCCAAACTTCTCATGAAAGAAAACAGGGGCGTATTAAACTTGACACCTGATTTTGTTATTATTTTTTTAATCTAGAGGTCCACACATGAAGGGCCTGTGTTTCCATCCCTGATGGCTTCCCTGAGAAGTGCATAGGGCTGGCTCGAGCCCACACCTTCGGTTCAGCTGCTGAACCCACACCGCAGCACATCAGAAAGCATTAAAGGTAGTTTCCAAATTAAAAATAAATGGGTTGTCTTTGGTGGAAAAGATGTGTTTGCCTCTAAATGTAAAGCCATTAAACTTGGATAATGCTGACATGCTTTCCTGGGAGCTTGGCACGGCGCTGTGGGTGAGCAGAGGCCCCTCCTGCAGTGCCCAGCACTGGCCTCAGCTGATCCCCCTGCACCAAAACCCAGCCTGCTGCTGCTGCTTTCAGGGTTCCAAGGGATGACAGGGTGTAAGGGAAATAATGTACTATTATTATTTCTCACTGAAAGCAGAATTAAACTTGTTTTAAAAATTGCGGTGAGGAAACAGTAACTTGTAGAATGAGGGGGAGAGGGAGCGAGCGGGACACAAACAAGTGCCATCCCCTTGCTGTGCACCTCACAAAATGGCGCTTCCGTGGCTGCTGCAGCCCTGTCTGTGGCCCCCTCGCCACACTCCCCAATGGCCGGCAACTTCATTTAACAGGATTTCTTGGCCTGATCTCAAATTTAACCAACGGGCTAGATTAAAATACACAGAGGCCTCATATTTAGAGCTTGTGGACACCATGGCATTAATTGCAAATAATGCTGTGGCATTTCTTTCCGGTGAAACCAGTGAGTGTTCCACATTTCTAGCCTTCCAGGACTTCTTTTTGAAAATAATGTTTGAAAATAATCTTAATGAACTGACCTTTCACTGTCTCACACTGGGTACTTCTAGCACCGCCTTTAGCCCGGCCATGGCTCAGGCTCCCACACGAAGCACCACGACCAGCAGAGCACGCAAGCCCTGGCCAGGCAGCGCGGCTTGCGCTGACAAGTCAGCTCGGTTTTCGCTTTTATGGGCTACGCAGGCCAGCCTGCCTGTTCGAGCTGTTTCATTTTGTCTGCAGCCGAAAATCAAATAACCTGAAATAAAGGCTTGACGGTGAGACACTGTGGTACGAGCAAGCACACTTGGCCCTGGGAGCAGAGCACATGCTCCTTAGGTGCAGCAGGCGGCCAAGCTCTGCCTGGCGCTGAGGCCCAAATCTGCCACCAGTGCTAACTGTCCCCTGTACAATGTCCAAAGGGACATTCTAAAGGAGACAGCCCCGGGGAGTTCATGATCTCCCAATGCTGCCACCTTATTCCCTGGGGGTAGCCAGCCGGTGCATGGGGCTGTGCTCGCTCTGCCCCATGGAGCCCCACACCTGCGGGGCCGGCCACGAGGGACAGCCTGCCCCGCCACCATGCTGCTGCCTGCAGGGACACGGGGAGAGCATCTGCGTCGCTGCTTGCAACCACTAAAATACAAGAGGGGTAGGGGAAGCAGGTATTGAATTACAGTTATCTTCAATTAAAAAAATGTTTATCTTTGAAAATACATATCTGTTACTGACAAGCTCTGAAAACCACCGCTCCAAGCCTGTCAGTAAAACCAAATGTTAAATGGAAAATATTTGCCAGGATTTAAAATTAGACCTACACATTACTTACAGATGTTTCAATGAAAAACACTTGAAACTCAACCACATAGAGTAATAAACCCCACAATGGTGTATTTTTTTATACTTCAAGTTAATTTTTATTATATAAGTAGCCATACGAAGAAGCCATTGCATACTGCTTAAATTAAATGTGGAGGAATGAAATCAGCAGTATCCCTTTACAGCATATGGTCCAGCAAATCAAATTACAAAGCTTTCCACATCTCATTAACTGCAATGAGTACAGTGAGATTTCTAATAAGTCACTTCTTTTTCAAGTGAGAGGTGAGCAGTGACTTATTGTAAGTATTCTCACAGGATGACCCTTGTGCTGAAATTAAGAACTAATCTAAAATGGGAAAGGTCATTTGGTCAAGTCTGATCATAACATTTCCTCGTTATTGTTTTAGTTGGCACTGAAGCACATGCTTTCGTGGTGCACCAGCTGAAAAATGCCTTTGATAATTTCACTGACAGAGAGTAACCCACACACTGCCATTTAATGAGTTTGGGCAGGATTAGCTGACAATAAAGAATACAATATAAATGTTTTTATAGAATGAATTTTTCAGCAGAAAAATTTCATACAGGCATACTTAACTAATTTATTTGCATTTACCACTGAGACGTCAGTCCAAGTATCGCTCTGGTGAAAACTCCTGGTGCCCGATTAGACAGCAACCTCCCGAATCTCACCCTCCCCTTGGAGGGAACCTGCTCCCTGCCCCCTGCTCGTGGCCCACCTGTAGCCACAGCTCCAGTTGCAGCAGGCACGCCAAGGAGAGAACCGCGTTCAAACACTCACTTCCTCCTCTGCACAGAAAATCAAATCATCATACAATTGCTCATCATGTGGCTTTGCTTTATGTGGATTCCTGATTTAGTGGCAGATTTGCTCCAGGAACTGAGGCATTCCTGGCTCCTTGTCCCAGGCTCAAATCTCTAACCTGAATCCAATCTCCCTTCCGCCATCAGCCCAAAATTGTTTGCTATAGAATATGTTGACCATAAAAATGCAGCACAGTGCACAATGAGAGAAACATCTCAAGATAGTGGAAAAGAGAAAGCTCAGCCAGGCCAGCTGAAACACTTGGGAGGAAAATCAACAGGCTGTTTTTAGCAATTACAAAGTTGTTGGCTGATCTGATGTAGCTGGGCAGGAAATTCCATAGTTTTTGGAAACCATTGACGAAAATACTCTGGCACTTGTATTCTCCGTTTTGTACTTCAAGAAAAGTTAATGCACTGTGCCCAAGAAGTTCAGCATCCAAAGGAAAATGGGAAAAAGCTTTTCAAATAAGGAATGCATCGTCTTCCATGGTAGAAGAAAAACACTGCAATTTACTTGAAACTTCCTGATGCACCACTGTAATGACTGGGCAGCAGCAGGAACGTGATCGTTCCCACCAGGATATTTCATTTGGTTATTAATCTCATGGAAAATTCTGGAGGACTGTAAACTAATCCTCAAAGGATAGATTTCTCATTTGGTCTAAAAACACTGCCTTACTTTTGTGCAGCCACTACTGAGAAGTCTGAAACCAAGCTACTGTTTAGATTAATTTAATTCCCCCTTAATGTTCATTAAATACTAAACTGTTATTTTAGGGCACCTCAAGATGAGTTGCTAGAACTCATTTTTGGAAAAAGCAGTGTTTGAGTGCAAAACCCAGCGTGCAAGGGATGTTCATGTCATTTCCTTTAAGCTATTTTAAGCATCTATAATGGCATCGAGCGTGTTCAGAAGCCCTGAGGTCCTCAGGGCCATGAGTAGGGACCAGTGGGCACCTGCGCCCACCCCAGGCCCCAGGAAGAGGCAGACCGGGGCTCAGAACACCCCGTCACAAGCCAAGCAGCCATGGGCTTGCCCTGAGCAGAGGCTGAGCATGGGACCAGCAGCAGCGAGGAGAACAGAAGGAGAGGGAGGATGGGCACCATGAGGCTGTCTGGTCCCATTGCCCCACGGCCACACCTGTGGGGCACCAGCTCCACTGTCAGCTGCTTCCCCACGGCCCCCCTGCAACAGCCAAGACTGCTCTCCCCCTGCTTTCCAAGACATTGAGTGGATTGGGTGGTGGGGTTTTTAAGTTGTATCTGAAAATTCAGGGGATGGGGAAATCTTAATAACACAAGTTGGAACAATAACAGTCAGACTGTGGAATGCCTGAAATAAAAATATTTTTTTGGCAAACATGGACGACTCTCACATCTCACTAGAATTAACTTTTGACCTCCAGACCTCAGAGAGTCAGAGTTTCAAAGAATGCAGCTTTACATGATGTGCACTGAATTACTGCAGTCCTCATGTACATACAATTGGGTAATTATGTATGCAAAAGCTTAAACTAATTAAGGCCAGAACAGACAACGTATTTTAAAACAACCTGAGTTGTTTTGCTGCAGAGAGTTAAGCTGAATGCAACAAAGACTTTACTAAATAAAAGCGCAGCCTCTTCCTTTTTGCAAGTCATGTTGTCCAGAGCAAAGTCCTTTGGCACCCCCAGTTATACACCGCTGTCCCAGCATCTGCCAAAAATCCGCTGCAGGAGGACAGCAAATGATGGCACAGTTGCAGGGCCTGCAGTGAAAAAGGATCTCATTTAAGAAGTCATTTTCCCTCTTCACCAAATTCATCTGAAGCTCTTCATTACATCTAGATACTACATTTATCTAACTACATATTGACATTCTGGGTATATGGAAAAAATATGGCAAAATCCAAAGTGATGATACACTTGAACATAGCACCCTGCAGCTGTTCTGGAGGGATTAATTTTCAAAGCATGGGGAGCCTTTAGTGAACTTTGAGCTCCTACTCCAAGAGCTTGGCCAGGCTGGTCTGCATGAAGGTTCAGGGCATACAACGTGGACATGAGGTCACCCTCCCAGGCTCATCAGAGCCACGACTGAGCAAAGCTATTGCTTTCCAAGTACCAAATGTAGGCAATTGCTATTAGCATTTCCATGCATGTTTTACTTTAAATAGTTGCTGGTTGCTCATCCTTCCCGTAGCTGAAAATTACCTACATACCTAAACGCATACACTTGTTATGTGCCTGCATATATTTATTTTAAAATAGCTTATGCATATATAACACAGAGACACAAAAGTTCTCCAATGCTTGTTCCTGGAGGGGTAGTAACAGAAATATTTAAGATGATTCGACAGTGGACGGCTCGGCAGATGTCTCCAGCATGGTGCAGGACATTAACGTCTGCTGACTCATCATCGGAGTTAATTCCTGCCTGGCTCATGTTCCCGTCATCTCAGCAGCAATTTAGGACTTGGTAAATTTTCTCTCATCAGGAGTAAATGTTATCACAGACTTGTGATTATGTGCTATTTGAAACTGGCAGAGCTAAAGCCATGTGTGATAATAAAAGGTAATTGTTTACCTTTGAAGTTGATATCTACGGCCTTCGCTGCGCTCTGCAGGAAATTGGGCCGGTCCATGACTGCTCAGGTGGCCAGGCTGCGTCTGACACCCCTCGCCAGGGCGTGAAAGTGAGGTGGGTGCACATGCAGAAGTTGAAACAAGCTAGCGGCACTTTTATAGGCTTGTTTTCCCCTACTGACTGAAGCTGAACACAATAAAAAATTCAGTAAGGAAAATGTTCCCCTTGTATTTAAAGTAATGACATTGCTGGCTAGTGTGGAGCAATCGAATTTTCTGCCAGTGGAAGGATGAGCGATGCAATACCATCTATGTATCCATACATATCCACAAGTATACCTAAGCGCAGATGGCAGGTGTCACAGTCACGACGGAAGGTGCAGGAGTGCGTCAGCCTGGGGCTGCCCGGTGGCTCGAGCCCAACTCTAAGCCAGCAGCACCAGCATCTTCAAGGGGTCCTGCCACATGCTGGGTGCCAGCAGTGCCCGAACACCTGAGGGCACAGCTTCCTACGCAAACAGCCACTGTGTCCTGGGACACAGTGCAGCCATCATCACCTCCATGTCTGGGGCAGGTCACCCCAGCATCCCTTCAGCTGACGTGCACCAGCTGTGGACACCCTGCAGAAGACAGCGTTTTGAGTGCTCCAGGAGCAATTTCTCCCTCAGCAGGCAGAAGCTGGGATGCAGTTTCACACTGGCCTCAGGAAGAGGAGCCATCAGTGCCCAAACACACCAGCCTCAAGAAGAAGAGCCATCAGTGCCCAAACCTGGCTCTCCAGCGACTAAGATGCAAGCTCCAGCTACCACAAATTCCCTGATCTAAGAAACAGGGAAAGGCGTAAATCACAAATACCAGTTGAAGGGATTTAGTGTTTGTAACATACGCTATTAACATGCTGTTAGCTTTCACAACTCATTTTCAGGGGATTATAACTATTCCTAACAGAAGTGACCAGGGAGATGAGAGGTCTCAACATTTTTGCTTGCTTTTCCTTATTCTGTCTTATCCTCTGAAACAATCCACACTGGAATTCATAAATAAAGACATATGCACATTTGGAGCGTGTTCAGATCAATTATCCCACATCTTTTTTTTGGAGCTGGGAAGAAGGTATATTGCCTAAACACTAATGCCTATGGATCTTTATTATTAATGTGATGCTCAAGAGATAATTACTTCTCATGAACCGGAATGAGTCTGACCAAGAAGGCTGAACCCATCCAAAATTCAGCTGATTTCAGTGCAGCTAATTCTGGATGAGGTTTTTTTCTCCCCTGCTGGACACACTGCCAGATGTAATAGAAGTAAGCCCCACTGAAACTGGCTGAGGATACGTATCATATTCTGATTGGTAACAGATTTGCAGATTATTGGAGGGGGGAGGAGAAATTACTGAAAACCAAAAGTCAGTGAAAATATCATTATGGTTCAGGCATGACCCCCCATGAAATAAGAGTCTTTTCCAAGGAGGATCCTCAGATGGAAATACACCTCCTGCCTGGGCACAGGATCCCAGAGGGAAGCAAGAGGAAACCGTTTACTGTAACCCTGCCCATGGCTGAACGCAATAAAACTCCAGTGCCAATAGGACTTCTGGAAAAGGAAGAAAAGATTAGGTTTGGATTGAACTAAACTATAGGAACGGCAGACCTGTGACAGTATGCCTTGTGGGTAACCTATAGGGAAAAGCAAGGTTCAAAGCCGGAGTGAATAAAAGCTGCCTCTGTCACTTTACAGAGGGAGAAGCATCTTGGCCTTTTGTACCAAGGCACGGGAAGAGGCCAGCCCTTGCATGCCTGCCCTGCAAATGACACTGAGCCCAGCTGCCTCGAGCACAGCGACTTAATTCCTGCAGCCTGGCAAACAGCTCCTCACTGTGGGACTGCCCTCCAGCAAGCTGCCCAAAACAGGGCCGGGGAGCGGGGAAAGGAGCTCCTGGGTGGCCCAGCTCTGCCCTGGCTCTTCCATCCTGCTGTGGATGAGTCATGTACGGAGCGGGAAAGGAAAAAAATGCAAACACGTGGCAGTCAAAACGGCTTTCACAGAAAAGAAAACATTGGGCTGTAGCTGCTGTAGGTGCGCAGCACGAGTCGGTCCTGCGTGTGATGGGCACCACTAGGTGCGCAGCTTTGTGCGGCTGTCTGCCCTGGCACGGGGACTTACGAACGTTTCCTGACTTGCTAAAGGTGCTTGCCAAGGCTGGGCTAAGTACCTCATTTCTTCATAGAAATGTTTAATTTACACGGTCCTGTTTGACATGAGAAAGGCTGGAAGAGGGAAGAAGAGGCCAAGGGAAAAGACAGCAACCTTGGAGACAACAGGAGCGGAGGGAGGTGAGAGGAAAAATCCAGCTGGAAAGAATATATCCGTCTACTTGAAGCATAAAATGCAAATATACACTTAAACATGTAGGTTAAAAACTGAAATCTGGAAACATCACGTAGATAGCCTCTGCCACTTTTATTTCACTTCCTCATACAAAGATTATTGAATAGTTTTTAATTGCACTATCATATTCTCACCTTTCTGTAGTACTGCCCTGCAAAGGAAGGTAGTAACTAAGAGATTAACCATGGTGTAGCAGATCCCTGCTACAGGACCTCCATCTCCTTTGCTTTTGCAGAAGGCTTTCAGCCAAGCCTGGTCTTGTTTCTCCTCAAGAAGTACCCCTGCAGCTGCTATTGCTGAGCTTTCTGCTCTGATAGGAGTGTAAAACCACCCATAGAACAGCCCCATAATTTTTATTTTGGTTGTCTAATAGCGTCTTCCCAACAAGTTAAAGGGATGACTATATTTTCAGTAGAATCACACAAAATTTGATGACACAATGGACAAAAAGAATTTACTCTCCTGGTAGATTTCCTCTACTCCCCCCTCAAAACTATGTGACCATGTTGATACTGCAGCTTCCTTAAAAGTCATAATGGTTTTTCTCTAATCACGGTCAACATAATGAATTTTACCAGATTTCTCTACCAACACAGTCTGGACCTTGCTAGGTGTTCTTGGGCCTTATTCCTTTTACCATCTAGGAAGACCTTTCTATTAACAAATAAGATGTCCTGGTTTTGTAACACCATGTGTCTCCAAGGTTAAAGAAAATACTCAAGATTAAAGATACTCACAGAGCAGGGCCATGACTTTTTAAATTCCTGAGTGATAAAATATTTAAACCCATTACTATTATCACTTCAAAATTTAGAGTAATCAGTAGTTATTCCCACAAATACTTTTCATACGTATAGCGTACTTTTGGATCTCAGGTTCTTATTTTACGACAAATGTATATATCTACTTCAGGTGTAAAAGTGTAAGAGA
>VWYH01002780.1:0-56575 GCA_013399365.1 Pampusana beccarii
ATTTCTTTGGGAAATGAATTTTGCCATATAATGTGTAGTGTATGTGAAGTGAGCTTTCAAAATTGTTCATGTTGCATTTTTAGCTCTTGTGGTTTTAACTTCACTAGCAAGTAACCCACTTAAAGTATATCATAAGTTGAAAACCTTGGCCCTCTAGAACATAACTCTCTGGTCCATGCCATTAATACCTGAACAGATGCGTCTTCTGTGATTAGATTTAGTTAATATACCAACAGAGGGAATTTTTAGCATTTGTCTTGTGGTGTATACATATACATATATGTATTTATATATTTTTGTGTGTGTATAGATATGTGTGTGGCAACATTGATTTCTAAAGTAATTTCGATAAACCATCGTGGTTATGCTACAGGTGAGTTTAGCTTATTGTTCTGAATTATCTTTTGCCAGCTAATTTGATAATAATACTGCAGTTTTACTTCTACAAAGAAGCATCTTAATAATTAAAATGCTATTTGATCCTTTCACAGAGAGAAAGTAGCTTGGTTTATCTGAGTATTTTTCTACTGAATATTTCATGGAAGGATTTAGGCTATTAATACAGACTTTTATGTTTGTGAGATTAACTTAAATACTGGTATGGATCAGACTTGGAGCAACACCTCTCTTTTCTTACCCAGTCTGTAATACATTCAAATATATCTGTTCCATGTCTCAGATTTTTAAATTATTAGTGGTCTGTGGTTATTGTGAATTCAGTAAGTATCCTTAATCTATTCTGTGTGAGATTAGAATGATGTGAGGGCCAATAATATTGTTTTGTAAAGCTGTTGGAGATTAATAGGTATTTTTCCGCCATTAAGTTTTATAGTGTAGTCTGCTGGTTTAAAGTGGTTGGTAGCTCCCATTGACTGATACTAGTGAGATTTGTGGGTTCTTAGTGCTTCTGAAAATTGGTCCAAATATCTAAAATTGTATTCAAAATTGGCTTACTTTTGAAAACAGTGAACACTTGCTTGGTATTTATATAATAATTTACTGCAAGTTTGACTTACATTTAGAAGACTTTTAGCATAACTGGAAGGAGAGACAAGGTCATAAATTAGCACAGGTTGCTTGATTTGCTATATAATCTTGCATGCTTTTTTTTTTTTTTAACTAAAATCTGGTTTTGGCTGCAGTCACCTCAAGGTGTTGAGATAGAGATTATTTATTATAATAAAGCAAAGATCTTTTGCAGAAGCAAGTTTCAAGAAGCACTTGTAAAACTTGTAGGTTGAAAAATGGAATTCAGGGAACTTTCTCTATATTTAGAAGGAAGAGTTTGAACTGGAAAAAACTATGTTTAAATATAGGATCTGCATGAAAGAGTTCTATAAAGACGAATTTGAACAACTTTTGCTTATACAGATTTTGATGGATTATATTTTTGTTTTAGTCAAGTCATTCTTGCACCTTACAGTCACTGGATTTTGTGTGTATTGCTATATCCTATTTTGCTGATATTATTCAGCCATAGTGCAGTATCACGTATTTGGAGCCTGCTGTTTCTCAGTCTCTAATGCATCCACAATATTTATCGATATATGTGGTTTGGAACTGAAAAGCTTATGAAGTATTTCATATTAACTCTACAATTTTTTAAACCTTTCAAGAGATGACACGAATAAGGAAGAAGATGAAGATGAAGAAGAAGCAGAGGAGGAAGAAGAGGAGGAGGAGGAGGAAGAAGACAACAATAACAATGAGGAAGAAGAGTTTGAATGCTATCCACCAGGCATGAAAGTCCAAGTGCGGTATGGAAGAGGGAAAAATCAAAAAATGTATGAAGCTAGTATTAAAGATTCTGACATCGAAGGTGGAGAAGTCCTTTACTTGGTGCACTACTGTGGATGGAACGTGAGGTAACTTGAGTTTTAGTTAGTGATTACTTCTTGAATTACTTCTAAAATACACTTGTGTATTTTGAAAACTAAATTAATAGACACCTGGAGTCCTAAACTTTCAGTATTGGTGTTCTTTGAAGGTCATTGTACTGTATAAAACTATTAGATTTTTAACACTATATAAATGCAGTTATGTTAGTTACTTAGAAAATAGTCTTAAAATGACTTGATCAAAGAAGGCTTCTTTCATTCCCCACCTTATTTTTAGATTTCTCCATACAAGTGACAGCTCACTTTTCCACAAGTTCCTCCTCTGGCTCTCTTAAACCAGTTTTACCTCAAAAAATGTTTGAATAGTGCACTTAGCTGAGTCTGTATACACACTCTTGTCAGCGAGCCAGAGAGTGCACTAGCAGTATGGTACTTAAAAAGAAAAGTACAAGATTCTTAGTGGCAAATTAGTGTGCAGCAAATAATTGCATTTCGTTCAGATCCAGTTTTTACCCTCTCCCACCCCTCCTGCCCCTGTGGCTGTATCAAGCTTCCAAACAAGACTCTTATTAGCCTAGTGAATTCTTATGCTTTTCTTAATATATGCAGGAGTATATGCTTTTTATTGTCTTTATAGCATTAACAGAGATAAGTTGAAGTATTAATACATTTTTTCAATTTCAGACCATTTTTTTTTTTCCACTTAAAACTTGAAGCAAGTTTGAAAACAGTAAACTACAGCTTCTGGGTGGCTTTTAAGCCAATTACCAAGTCTCTACTTTTTTCCTCAGTTTCAACATACCTGCTTATTGTCCTTAGATGTAATCTTTTAAAGTTTGTTCCTGTGTTTATAGATCTCTTAAAAAAAAAGTGAAGCAAATCAGCTGTACTTTTTATTTAGTTATTTTTCATCTTCTGGAAAATCTGTGGCCACCTTCTATCATCTGGACTTTGATTACCAACCTACCTCTGACCAAGTGGGTGCGACAAATCTCATTCATTCAGTGCTGGCAAGATCTGCTAGCAAAGGTCACAATTATGGAAGTGTGATACTTCTCTCCCTTGAATACACCTCTTTGCATCTAGGCCATGTTATGTCCAGGACCACCTAAGCCACTGCTGAGGAGGAACGTCTCAATACTGCCAGTTTTTATATCGATCTTTATTAGAAAATTGATCTACGAGAATATGATCTTTCACGTAAACTGTCTTCAGGCAACAATTGTAAGCATAGTGGCTTATGAAGTCAAGGTACTAGGGGAGATGCAGCCTGCTCAAGGTGGGATTTGGAATGTGACTGGCATCTCCATCATTACTGGAGAGTACTTCTTTAGGATCATAAGTTGCTGGAATTTGCATCTGCTTGCTGGTGAATGCTGTGTACCATTCCAAGAGGTTTCTTGCTTTTAAACTTTCGTGTTGGAATTCACCTGTAGATGTGGAAGTTATTTTCCTTTTTCAGTAAATATTAAGCTATATACCTGCTATGAGGTGACAGGATCGGAGTTTCATTTGAGCAGTACCACTTAAAATCTGAAGAAATGAGAAGTCAAAAATGAGCCTTCACCTTGGAGATCCCAGCACCCTGGTTCTTAAAGGAGAAATCAAGATTCTGTTTTTTTGAAGTCTGCATGTTAAACAAATACGTGGATTGATAGCAGAGGTGTTGTTCCCGTGACTAGGATATATTTGATACAAAAACATTTTTAGTAAACTTGCACTCATTTGAGAGGTGAGGGGGGTCGTTTGGACTTTCTTGCAGCAGGACTTGCACTTATATTCTTACCTGGTGTTTGCAAAGAGCCCTCTGAAAGGGGATGGGAGAGTAGGATTCTTCACTGAAGAGGATATCAGTGATTGAGATTTAGCTATGAGACTTCACGTGGACTCTGCTAAATGTGGCTAATTTCTAAAATTCAAGTAAAATTACTTAAATTTCTGGATTTGACAGTATGAGTGAATAAGCCTGACTGTAAGGCAGCATCTGAATGCTTTGATGTTTTTGTATTGTGAAGGCTAGTCTTGTGTGATGTAATAACTTGATATGGCTTTTTGTCAGTCACAGCCTGGAAAAATAATTGTTTTACTTGGATAGGGGGAAATTCCCTCTTCTCCTTATTCATCGTAGTTTACTTCTAGTCTTTAGCAGGGACAAGTACTGTAATGGTAGGTCATGGGATGTACTGAACTAGGATAGGATTTTCTAATCCAGGATTTTTCTAATTCTGTCATTCTCATACTCCTTAAAATTGACTTTCCTGTTCCCCTCTTGGTTAGTATGCCATTTAATGGCCTGTTCTTTAAACCCGCAAGTCTGAGCAGGAATCCTAAATAACTACTAATGTTTCTTATCACAAGGTAGCTTCAGTATTGCTTTGGGATTCAGAATAATTGTGAGTATGTATGTGTGCACGCACACACTTTGGGGTACTTGGAATAGAGTTTGGTAAATTTGGTATTCGTCTTTGTTAATTTATTTTAAATGCTCTGGAACCAGTGACACTAACGACTGTGAAATTTTTTTGTTTTAAAATAGTAAGTAGAAAATACAGAAATCAAATATAGTGTAACAGCATTTACAGGTATGCTACTTCACGCTAAAGGGTCTTCTTGTTAGCTCCTGAGATTCAGGTGATGTGTGTCTCTGGTAAAGGTAAGGAATTGTAGTGTTCAGTGGAGCCTGACTTGTAGTGAAAGGGAATGGTAAAAATCTCTACCCTGCTAGAGAGAACTGTTTATGTTACCACTTTAACCAGAAAAAGCTCATGAGAGAAACTGTATTTCTTCTAACAAGCCAGTCATGTTCTGAATTATGTATGCTTCATATGGAACTAAAACTTCCATGGGGACCACAGTGCCAGTTCCTTCTGTAATAATTTTAATTTTAAGCTGCCAGTGCAAAGAAAGGTTCGTTGTATGAGGTGTTTGACATGAATTTCTTTTGCAGTGTGTTCCCAGTGATTGAAGACAGAGGGTGTATATTCAGAAAGAGTTTAGGTTGTTTTTAGTTTGTGTGTTATCTGGTACGATATCACAAGATGTTATTCTTGAACATTTCAAGTGTTTAAAACTAAGACTTGTTATTTTCAACATTTCTTTCTTTAGAAATCTGAATGTGAAAGTGCCAATTTCTGTCTTGGTTTGTTGAAGCATTAACAATATACACATTTTGGACTTAACAGTAAACCACTGAAATTAAAATCACGTGCAACCAAATTTCAGGTTCCTGAGAGTAGCATATGTCATGGAGGAGAGGATTATTAAAAATAAATAAAATTAAAAATCAGAGTCCTCATCTAATATTCCAGTACTTGATTATGAGAGTAAGTCTCCTCCTTCCTTTTTTTGTTCACAGCCAAAGAAAACATTTGATTCTTCGTTATTAACAGATAGAGACAGTATACTGGACCTTGTCAGTGAATTTGCCAAGGCTTGCTAGTTCTTTGAGGTCACTTGGCTTTCTGAGAAGGTGGTACCTTTGCCAGTATATACCTAGAGGCTAGAAAAGTACACTTTCTTCCTTGTTTCTGCTGTAGTACTTCTGTGGAGGATTGACTCTGCTATATTTGAGAACATGTTATGGTTTATTTTAGCTTGCAGTTGGTACCTGTGGATGTAATAGAATCAGTACATACTCATGTGCAAAGTTCCAATAATTTTTTTTGCTATATAACCATTCATTTCATTCTTCCTTTTTTCCTTCTTTCCTGTACAAACCCACCTCTCTGGCAGGCATTCGTTTAACCAGTGAGGCAGGAAAGCTTCTCTCCTTACTGGCTTATCTTTGTGTTCATTTTGATAAGGCAAAGGGAATGTTTCTTCTGAAGGCATTCAATTTCTTATTAAATACCTCCTCTTGGTTCTCAAACCAGTCTGTGCAAACTCTTTTAGAAGCACCTCCCCATCTCACCTCCTTCCTCTCCACTCTCAGCTGCTCACTTTAGGGAGCTGAGGTAAGCAAGTGTGGAAGACGATGCTGTGGTGAAATGACCCAGGCCTTCTGGAAGCACATATTTCTTGTAAGGAGAGCTGAAGAACTTCTTTCATAATGTTTTTTTTTGTTTTCTTTTGTGAACAAGTTGTCTAAAGCAAGATTAGGGATGAAGTAAATTTTTGTGTTTTAATAAGGTACAGTTCTACAGACTCTAGCCTGAGTCAGACACACTGTTCAGATGCAGCCTGGCATCTGGTGCGCTGTACCGCTTTCAGGGTGCTTTGTCGTGCAGTAGAGTGTAATTTAGGGCCAGGTTGTCAGCTGTGGCTTGGGATGTAGTGCTTTTGCAAGAGCTGTTTCAGCCTGGGGTCCAGTTTTCACAGGTTTAGGCAAACCATATGCATCTGATGTGTGAATAGTAAAAGGAGCTGTGCATTGCAAAGGTGCGAAGTGTGGGCATCTGATTCACTGCAGAATTCTGTGACACTGGGCCTCCTTGCAGGGTCTGACTGCTGTTCCTGTTGCCATTGGGAGTAGAGCAGGATATGCTTTGGCCAGGAGCTGTGGCTGTCACACATAGATTTTCAATTTGTGCTGCTTGAGATGAAGAGTTGTGGCCACTGCTTCTAATATTTAAGACTCTGTGGTATCTATGTATATCCTCTTAAGAGTCTGCACTTCTTTGCTCCTTCGCTTCAGTATGGCCCGGTTTATCAGCTGTTGCCCCAACAGGCACTATGTTTACCTTGAGTCACGGACAGGGTGTGCAGTGCACTTTGCATAGGGGGAAGATATAGCAACATGTTTGAGGCAGAAAGGACACTGTCAGAATAGTTGCTTTTCACCACGTATTTGTCCAGTCCTAGTGCTGCGTTACTGCATGCATTTAGACATAATGAAATACTCTTACATTTATGTGGGTTGCAGAGTCCATTTGGCAGTCTACTTAGCAATATTCCTTGCGGAAAGCACGTATTTGACTCAAAGAAAGATTATTTCAAATAGGGTTTCCCACAGCCTCACAGAATATGGGATTTTTTCCATACTGGAAAGTACTCTGCAGACTTGTATGTCAGTTTTGGAGAGAAATAGAGAAATCTGAGCCTGTTCACCTACATGTCGTCTGGCAACAGGACAATTACAGCTGTATCTGCAGCAATATAGGTAATCTTGGGATATTGTGGTCTGCATGGACTGCTGCTAGATTTTATTATTTTTATTGTCACATGGAGTGGGGATGGAATCCAACAACAACAACATAAATTGTTTTGGAAAACTATTTTTTTCAGAGACTACTGCTACTTCATTTTTTCACTGTATTATTAGATGATATTTAAGTTAATAAAATAGAGTATTTAGCTTCTGGCATCCCTTGTATAGATGTTAACTTAGACTATACAGGAAATCAAGTTGAAAACTTACCTATTTTTCTCTACTTCGTTTTTAATTTATATGTCAGTATTGTAGATACAATTGGCAGTAGTTGCAAAGAAGCTGAGTTGGGAGTGTATCAGCAGTCAGTGTATATATCAAAATGGTGGTCAAGTAAGCTCAACTGGAAAGCCAGTGTGGTCAGGAGTACATCTTGTACTAGTTTTCTGGGGGTGTGTGTGGTTTTTTGTTTTGTGAGTTGTGGGCATTTTTGTTTCTGGATTTTTTGAGGGTTTTTTAAAGTTGTTTTTTCCCCTCTGTTTTCATGTTTACACACGGGGATCAGAATTTGTGTGGCTGTACATTGAGGCAAACATTAATACATACTAATGTTTAACTGACCTGTTTCTTACTCAAATGGTTCTTGGAATTCAGTTGGAAGACAGCAGATTATGTTTATTGGGAGGACAAAAAATTGTTTGAATTGAGGTTTTTCAGAAATACACAATGAAGCTGGCAAGTACAGCACCATAGTTACAGTATATTCTTACTAAGAATGTACTTCTCTCATCTTGGATTTGTATTTAACAGGTCCAACCTTAGATAGTAAGGCACCTGTTTTTAATATCTTGGTGCTATTTAGCGTGTTTTTGTCTAGTATCATTCCGATAGAAAATGGAAACCTTTAACTGAAAATGAATTGAAAAGTGTTAGTATTAAGTTAGTGACTCAAAAGTTAGCGACTCCTAGGTTTTAGTCACTCCAAGTATCACTTTGCAGACACTCAGGCTCAAAATAATTTATTTTTGTTAACTGGCCACATTTTATGTAGTCATAAGAATTTATTTTATTTTTAAGGTTTTACTGTATATATACAAAGTATACCTCTTGGAGATCCATGCAGAATTATCATTCTGGTAGTTTGTTTACAGGTATATGTGGATTTCAAGCTGTTCAGTGCAGATTGGAAAAATACCAATTTACACTCTTACCCATCAGTGTAAAAAAAAAGCTTTGTCCTATATGTCCCAGCTTTTGAAGAATTGAACCTTAGCTGAAACTTCACACATGCAAAAGTACACAAATGGCTTGTTTATTCAAATTCCAGTTCATTTTTTATATGGCTAATCGTTTTGTTTTTCTTCCATTAATTTATCTTATGATATCATTATTATCTCCTTAAAACCATAAACATGTACTTTTTTTTTCTTTTAGGTATGATGAGTGGATAAAGGCAGACAAGATAGTGAGGCCAGCTGATAAAAATGTACCAAAAATTAAGCATCGAAAGAAAATAAAGGTAGTTTCTGTCCCTTTTTCTCCCTTGCTCCCCCAACTTTGGTTTAAGGTATCCTTAAGTGCTTCCTCCCCCTTCCTCCCCCCACTTTCTAACCTTTTGATTGACCTACAAATACTTGACAGTAAAAGCAATTTCCTAGCCTTTTAAAAACTAAAACATTTTTCATCAAGTTTTTGATGGTTTGTTTGGTTTTCATTTTGGGGGTGGAGGGGTGAGGAAGCTTCTCTTCCTTCTAGTATTTTTAAATGAAATTTGTGTATGTGTTTGTAAAAAACAAATGTGAAGGATCCATTTTATCATTAGTGGGGGGAGCCAGCTTTGGGCGGGTGAAATTTGGGAGCTCCCTCTGCTGATTGTGGGGAGCAAACCTACGACTAGTCCATGTGTATGTGTTTTTTTTCCCTAATCATAGCATTTGTTTCAAAATTCGTTCTTTGAAAACTGGTGTTTAGGTTATGATATATTCCTTTGGCAATGGGATGCAAGGAATGTTTTCCCCCTGCCCACCCCTGGCACTGTGGTGCCTCTGGAACCCGAGTTTTGTTCTAGAGCTCCCTGCTCACTGTGACACAGCGCAAGGTGTCCCAGCCTTGCCACTGCCGAGTCTGGCGTCCTGCGGTGCAGCTGCTCCTACAGCACTGGCTGTGTTTGCTTTCCGGTTTGTTTTAGTGTGAAAAAGTTCCTGTCTTTGGTATAAACAGCTTGGCATGGGCCATAGAAAGGTATTTGTGATCTTTTAAACAAAGAGGAAAGCGTTGCTTAATTGTAATCTATCTTAAGAGATATGCTCAAATGAGAAGAGTTTTTAATGTTTTCTTTCGCACAGAATAAAACTGACAAAGAGAAGGAAGAAAAGTACTCTCCTAAAAACTGTAAATTGCGACGTTTGTCAAAACCACCCTTTCACACCAGCACATCACCGGAGACTGGGTCCAAACTTGACAGCACCGAAGCCAAAAATACTGAACAAGCTCCAGTTAAATCAATAGAAATTACTTCTATCATTAATGGACTACAAGGTATTGTACTTAAAGTTCTTCTAATTCTGTAAATGGCTTTTAAACAGTAGTAAATGACCATGTGGAACAACTGATGCAATTGTACACTTGGCTAATTATAACATCATCTTCAGAAATAACCCTTGAACAAAAGCAATATTCACAGGTTCTGAAAACAGGTATTGTGGATTCAGTGTATGTTAACAGCCCTAAGAATTACACCCTTTATGTTGCCATCCTTTTTTTGTTTCATACACAGCAAAGCATTTTTGCTTCCTATATTTTTTCTAAATTTTTAATTTTTTATTTACGTAACTTTTAGAATCCATGATTTTTTTTTCCTTCAAAATTGGAATTATTGAAGCTAGGTTTCCTATCAGCATGCCTGTTGTTCCTAACATTGTTTTCTTCTTCCCACACATTACAGCAGCATTATTATAACTACTTGCTTCTCTTCACCCTTGTTTTAGCATGTGCCTCCAGAAAAAGAAAACATATATAGTATAGCTAGTTTGGGTAACCACCAATTTTTGTGAAAGTTTTAGGAATTTAATAGTCTTTCAGACTTACTAGAATTTGGATGACATTGGCCACTGGGTTCCAAATTTGTAGGTAGAATAACAGCCAACATAATCTATTAAGCTCCATTTCCTTAGGAAATGAGAAACAAAAAAAGCTATTAGCGCTGATGATAATGACACTATTATTAGTGCTATAATTAATCTGTAATTAACTTCTGATTACAAAAGCACAATTTGACATACACGTGCTAATATTTTGGGAAGCTAAATGTTTTCCATATTACATAATTTCCACAAATGCTTTTAATTGTATGCAATTCTTCTATCACTTAAGTCCGCATAGATTCATGCTGAGGATTCATTTTTTTTCTGTTACTTGCACATTTTTGGTTTTAAGTATGAAGGGCTCTAATGTTCTACTGCTTCTTTTTCCTCCAATTTCAGAGCTGCTTGCTCAAAACTTTTTACAATTTGTTGTGGGGTTTGTTTTTGTTTTTTTTTTCCCTAAACTGAAATGACTGATGCTATTGTATTCAACTTTCATCTGAAAGGCACAGCAAAGTAAATAGGTTGAGAGGAAAACTTGATGGACCTGATTTTTTTTTTTTGTTAATGTGGTGTTCTTTTATTTCAAATAGCAAATTTTGATACCTCTTACATTATAATAGTAGTGTAGTTTTAATCTTCTAAGATATGAGAAAAGCAAGTGTTAGAAGTCCATTTTAAGTGACAGAATTCTAGGAACTGTAGGCCAAAATGTTTACCATAGATGTTTAATTAGAAAAAAGCAAACAACACTGGAAGGGTTGTGTGAAACTTGCTTTCAGATTGAGGCTTAGAGTAGAATTTAAGATCCTGCCTATCTTAAACCAAGAAAAACACCTGAGGCAATGTTTCTCAAGGCATTTTGTCCTATACACCTTTCTCTGTTAGTGTGCTCTTCTCTAAGTTAGTATTTCAGTAAGCCTTTTTTTAAAAGGTTAATACAATTTTGATCATTTCAGTAAATTTAGTTGACAGCATTGCTTTTCTGCTCTGTCACCAGTTACATTATAATCTTCAAAGAGGTGGTGAGTTTTAGTGAGGAATTGAGAATGAGAGATGGGAAGCAGGATGAAAAGTTAGACTAGCTACGCCAACAAAAACAGATGAGTTACAAATCAAGGAGTTACTCATGTATTTGAGCCAATTCTCATTGTTTCTCCTTATATCCCTATCTTTTCCCATTGAATGAACTTGTTGATTCCTTCCCCATTATGTTTGTTCTTCTTTTCTCAGTTTCTTTATTCCTGCCTCTGAATTTTGTTACTGTTGCCCTACATGCTTACTGTTCATACATTTCTCCAAATGCCTTTCATTATTGCTTTCATTTCCTTTTTGCAGGCTGATCATCAAGCTGGTTTGTTAGAGGTTATCCAGTGTCTTTGTTCTGTCCTTTTACACTGTGGATTCTCCAGGGAAAATACTGTTTCTAATCTGGGGTTTGGGAAAAAGGCAGATAATGGTAGTATTTGTAAGCCATAAGAAATATTTAGAGTTTTTATGTTAAGCACATCTTTCAACTTCTGTTTTGGTTATGTAGAAGTTTGTATTTTATGAATTGGTGCACACTCTGTTTTCTCCTGGAGATGTGCTATATAATACAGAATTTTCTTAGTTCCTAATCTAGCCATTATGCCTTCTAACAGAACAGGAGATAAACTTTGGAAGTCTTCAGGAAGTACCGTTTAAAATATATACTACTAGAGATCCGTGTAGCATGCGTTCGTATCTGTACTGTTTTCTTTAGTTGTTTTTTTAAGAATTCTTTGTAACCAGAATCAAGACAAACTTTTTTTTCTTTTTTAATTTATTTTTAATTAGCTTCTGAAAGTTCTGATGATAGTGAGCAGGAAGATGACCAAAGTGCCCTGAATGTACATGCTGATGGCAAGGAGGAGTCTCAACATGAAGCTGTAAGCCAAGATAAAAACGAACTCTGTTTAAAAGAACAACAGAGCAGTTCATCCGTCCCAGATGAAACTAAAGCTCTGACAGATGTAGTAGTGCCCAAGTCGGGATCCAAGTCTCCTGAAAGATTGCGAAAAGAGATGGAAGAGTTATCTGAAGATACTGACTCCGAAGGAGAAGAAGCCACAAAGAAGAGAAAGGATGTAAAAAAGGAAGTAGTGGATAAAACAGCAAAACCCCAGGTGAAACGTGGTAAACGAAGATACTGTGTTGCAGATGAATCTTTAAAGACTGTGTCACCTAATAGAAAGGATGAGAAGTCAAAAAACAAAGACTCCCTTAGTTTAGAAAACAGCAGTAACAGCTCCTCGGATGAAGATGAGGAAGACAAATCTAAACTGAAAATCACTCCAACTAAAAAGTACAATGGACTAGAAGAGAAAAGGAAGTCCTTACGGACAAGTACTTTCTACTCAGGATTTTCTGAAGTGGGAGAGAAAAGAATAAAGCTTCTAAATAACTCTGATGAAAGACTTCAGAACACCAGAGCAAAGGATCGAAAAGATGTCTGGTCAAGTATTCAAGGACAATGGCCGAAGAAAACGCTGAAGGAACTGTTCTCAGACTCTGACACTGAAGCTGCTGCCTCCCCTCCACACGCTGCTCCTGAGGATGCTGCAGCAGAGGAGCAGCTTCAGACTCTGGCAGAAGAAGACATTTCTTTGCCTGGCTCTGAACTTGAGAAGTCTTTGCCAGCTAGCACGGACATTAAACCTGTTGAGGAGAAACCGACTGATGTGGGTGAAAAGAAAGTTGAATTTCCAAGCAGTGGCAGTAATTCAGTGCTAAATACTCCTCCTACAACTCCTGAATCGCCTTCGTCTGTAACCGTAACTGAGTCCAGTAGACATCAGTCCAGTGTCACTGTCTCTGAGACGCTGCCCCCAAATCAAGAAGAGATACGAAGCATTAAAAGTGAAACAGACAGCACAATAGAGGTGGACAGTGTTGCAGGGGAGCTGCAAGACCTCCAGTCTGAGGGAAATATTTCTCCGACAGGTTTTGATGCCAGCGTCAGCTCCAGTAGTAGTAATCAACCAGAGCCAGAGCATACTGAAAAAGGTAAAGGAAAGGGTAAACAGAGCTGTCTTCAACCTAGCCAGCTCTCATTTTAGCATTGCTGATGTATTTTCATTCTGTTATGGTTACACTGCTGGAAAGTTAGTTGGTGGAGGTAGCCGTACGCTTCTGTCCGCTTCAGATGTGTGCAGATGGCATAATCATCTAGTGAATAAGAGAGAATCTGCCAGGATGTTTCTTAGTCTTTCGTTAGGAATTGTGATGGTTTTGATGAGGAATAAAATATGTAAGAATAAAGTTTATACTGGACTTGGCAAGGAAAGCCAAGAGCAAACTGTAATACATTGTATAAGGAGTATTTATTGTAGCAAGATGGATACATTTTGAGTTCCTTTCTTAGGAGATACTGTTCCATACATAAAATTTTGCTTCTCTCCAAGCTGTTTATTGGGGAAAGAAAATGCCAATTATTGCATACATAGGCAACCATTTCAAACTTGCATCTTATGAAATTAATTAAAAAAATACAAATCAATCTGATAAGAAACATTGACCTTATTTTAACTATATTTCAGTTTCAGATGTGATTTTGCAAATTGAAGTTCCTATCCTGAGACCACTAGAGAACAGGGGATAATAAACACTGAGCACTTGCACATGTGATGTCAGTGTAATGCTGTCTGCTATTTAACTGTTCATGAGGCTGGATCCAAAAGCTTTTTTGTGAAAGTCACTGGCTCTTTACAGTTCCATCAAAAGTACAGCTACTTTCACTGTGTTGAAGAGCCTAAAAAAATACTAATATAAGAAAAACAAAACCAACCAAACCAAACCAAACCAAACCAAACCTAAACATGTCTGAATATAATCCTGAGATGATGGGAGTGGTTTCTTCATCTCAACAGATTTCAGTTAATAATTAACTGGATTTTCTCAAAACGACTTCAAGATGTGTTATTGTTGTCATTCTGTTTGAATTGTTCTTTTGAAAGAATGTGACAAAATGAACAAAGGAGAGAGTTTGGAAGAGGTAAATAAGTAGCCCTCAGTAGATACACCTGTATTGCTTTGTTAATTACAGATGTGTAGGTTTAGAACTTAATTTCTTTGCTTTTTTATATAAAAGGAAATAATTGCCACATGAAAAGTTTTACGCTGTTGCACGGTATTACTTCTGCATGCATTAGGCTTTAACTTCATTTCTGATTTAGTCAGCTTACTGCCCATTTTAGAAAATGGAGTTTCTTAATTTAAGTAGTTTTGTTCCAGGAGTAATTTTTAATCTGTAACTCAGGTGGTTGTGGAACAACGTTTGAACAGCTCCTAAAATCTGCTCCTTTAACACGTGTACTAGAATTGTTTTATCTTATTTTTCTACTTTCCCCCTATGTAGTCACAAATAACAGTAGACATTTTCCCTTTGTTTTTTTGCTTGCCTTCTTTTTCTGTTGCCTTGTTTTTTTAACGTTATCAAAGATTTTTTTTTAATGAATACATTCAATTAACGTATTTACTGATCACAAAAGATTGTTCCATTTTTTTCTCACAGCTTCCAAGCGCAACAGGCTTTTTCAAACATTTTACAGTTCCAATAGTTCTTGATAAGTTTTTCAAATAAATGTATTCTTATTTAATTTACGGTATAAAAAAACTAATAATTCATGTGGTTTGAGAGAAATTCCGGTGATGCCTATGGCAAGGTTACTTGCAATCATCTGGCATGTGCCCTCTAACCAACAAATGTGGTCTGCCATCCGTCCTCCTTCACCTCCTGTTGTCAATATAAGTAGAAAGCTGAGCTGTTTTAAGGGTAGGCAGGAACATTCACATTGTTGTCTACAAACTTAAGCTCTGAAGTATTTTTTTGGAGACTTCGAGAAAAATACACAGAAGTGTGAGTACTTATTTAACTTCTGATTTTTTTTTTTCCCAATTATAGTCTGTACAGGCCAAAAAAGACTTAAAGATGCTCAGGGAGGAGGCAGCTCCTCAAAAAAGCAGAAAAGAAGCCACAAAACATCTGTGAACAGCAAAAAGAAGAGCAAAACTAGTAAGTACAGCAGCTCTGTGTGAAATGAGATGCGTTAAAAGTACAGCATCATTTGTTTGAATGATTGTAGGAGATCAAATCTGGAAATAAAAAAATGTATTGAGACAAAATGTTCTCATCAGGGAATTCTTAATACTGTTTAAATGAAGGAACTACTCTTGCTGCATGCCAAAGGGTTTTTAAATGTGTTGTGTTCTTTCTGTGCCTATTTCTAAGAGGTCCTTAATATCGTGTAATTCAGGAAGACCAAAAAGAGCAAGTATGTCGCAGCTGGTAGGATTGGGACAGGAATCTCTGTGACATGATAGCTGCATGTTTTACAGGGGACCTGGATGAAATTACAGTATGTATTTTCTGCAAGATGAGTTTTTAGAGGTTAATATCTCTTCCAGTAGCAAATACAGGAATAATTCCAGAAAAATATAGGATCTATTTTCTTCCTATATCATCTGTTACATCTCTAGTAAATGCAGCTTTTGCAGCTTTTTTTGTATTTGTAGAAGCTAATTGAAATAGAGACCACAGTACTGGGGAAGGGAAGCTTAATAAAAGCAGAGCTGTGTTAGAGAGGCATATGAACATGTATTCAGGAGGCAGCAAGATCAATTATTGCCTCATCTCACGGTTAATAAAAAATACCAGGGAACAGTCAGCTGGAGAGTGAAGCGAGGAGGATAGCTGTAAAAAAAAACGCAGTTAAAGCAAAGTTAGAAAGTATATGCCATCCCTTTTTTCCTCTCTCTTCCCCCAGCCCCCTCCTCTCTCTAACAGCTTTTACTAAAAGTCTGTGCTTTATGGTATTTGCTTTCACCCCACTGATCCTTCATCTTCATTGATCTCCTCTTCACATTCTCATATCCTTTTTCATTCCATTTCACTAATCTCCTCCTGCAATAATCCTCATTCCTTCCCTCGCCCCAGGAATAAAAGTAACGAAACAAACTGAATTTGCAGAACTAATACAAGATTTTTAGTCTTGCAATTGTTCCCTTTGATGTGGTGAATTTATCTCTTTTTCTCAACCAGTGTCGTCTTCGGGATCCAAACAATTTAAAGATAGAATTGTTTCTTGTACTGTGTGCAGTCCTTGGTGTGTATGCACTCAGTTTTTATTATCAGGCACTGCTGTATATAATAAGGGCAATAAATAGATAAAAAGTGGAGTCAGTTGTGAGCAAAAAAATGTTTTTTAAAAAAATCAGGTATGCCAGTTAAAGCTGAGTTTGTAGCATCTTCAACTCTTGCTGATGGATTAAGCTGGCAGACAATGGCAGCTCTGCAGTCAGCTGAGTTCTTACATACCGTGTGCATCTTGGTGTTTGAATTCTCCAGCGTACTTCACCAGATCCTAAAGACCAGAACAAAAAGAGACTACCCCTACCCCACCCTCTTCTGTTCTTGCATACACTCTTTCAGGGATATACTTGTCTCAGTATTCAGGATGGATTGTGGAACCACAGTCTGGTACTTTTGTCCGCCCTCCAGCTCTATGGGATTTTATGAATCTTCCTGCACAGCGATTAACTGGATGGTGTTTCCAATGCAAGGTGCCCCTTTCATAGCATGCCAGAATTAGAGGAACCCAAGTACATACCTGTTTTGTGGTTCTGTATTTCGACATTAGCGATGCAAAGAGCTGTGTGCCAAGCTTTTACAGTGACATGGATTATATCATTTTAGAGTAGAAGGATTTTGGTTAAATAAACTCCTGTTATATGAAAATTAGCATGGGGTAGATTCTGGCTTTAGTTTGGTTGCTTTGTTTTGTAACAGTACATCTTCTTCTGTTTTCAGCAAACAGCAGTGATAGTGAAGAACTATCTGCTGGTGAAACTGTGTCCAAGCCTCAGTCAGCAAAATCAGTTTCTACTGGCATGAAATCTCACCAAACCAAAGCACCCGCAAGAACACAATCTCCAGGAAAATGTGGGAAAAATGGAGAGAAGGAGTCTGATCTCAAAGAACAGAATAATCGTTTGCCCAAAGTTTACAAGTGGAGCTTTCAAATGTGTAAGTATTTGATTCAAAATATGCCTACTGTAGTCTTGCAGTATGGTATGAGAAGGCTTTTTGAATTTTGTGTATTTTGGGGATTTTTCTCTAAAATTACTCCATCCTCAGTTTGCTTAATTTTGTGATAAATCATGATTTAAGAGGTTGTTGGGTTATTTTTTTGCAATTGCAGTGCAGGAAACTGCCTATATTGCACTCTTACAGTACTGTTTCTGGATATGAGTCCTGCACTGACTTGCTGTTGTTGCCATCCTGTGCAGACCTGTCATTCTGGCATGAATGTTATTCATTCTATGTGCTTCTTGTGTTGATATTTTCTTGCTGCTTCAGACACTTACATGATTGATTTGTAACTTTCTCCCCTTCCATTTTGCCTTAGTAAACCAGGACGTGTTCACTATTTCTAGTAGTAAGAACTCCTGGTGTGTTTGTGTCAGGCAGCTACAGGTACAGGTGTAGATACCAGTTAGTAGTGTTGAAAGGATCATGCATTTGCCTATCTGAAAAACAGTCCAGTAGCTTATTAATGCCTTCTATTAATGTAACTTCCTAATTACCTCTGTGTGTGTGCTATTGCAGTGTTATTTGCAGTAGGGAAAAAAGGTATTAGGTGACTGAAGCCGCCTTCTTCAATAGAACAATCAGAAAACAATTGAAAATAATTATTTAAACTAAAAAACTTGCTGTTTTTAGCTCTGTCTCTTACAGCATCTGTGTGCTTAATTGCCTGGTCAGCAATAAATTGTTGTCCTTAGTACTGACTGTGGATGAATGGTATTGCATGAGTTGCTTTCTCTTTGCTTTTAAAGGTCAAATTGGAACTGCATTGTGGTACTGATTTAAATTACTTCTTAAAGTGATCTGTAGTATCTCATTCAATATTCACAGATGACCTTAGTATATGTCAAGTTTCTGAAGTTCTCAGAGTGTTACGCTCTGTGCTTTTCTGTGCGCACTCAGGCTGTGTGAAGGCTGCTGTTCTCATGTAAAGTGGGAACAGAAAAGAGCTGGCACAGCACACGGTGTAGACACATCTGCTGATTTTTTTTGCCAGTGGCATTCTTTCATCCAGGGAATTCTCCACTTAGACACCTGTTTCTGTGGTGAGAGAATCTGACCCTGCATTTTTTTTCTTCAGCCCTGAATCTCAGTGTTACTTTACAATAGAAGTACTTTTCTCATAGTCCTTCTTCACAGTCAAGTTACATTATTTTTCTCTTTATGACAATGTAATGTGTCTTTATTGTCACTTGCTGGCCTGCTGAGAGTAATTGGGCAACTTTCCTGTGCAACACATTTAGAGCTTTTGCTCCTTCCTTCCTTTCTACCACGGCTACATAGCACATGTTATGTTTGCTTGGCAGAAGTTGGACTTTGGAGTGCTGTTTAGCACATTTCCCAGTGTTGCAGGGGTTTAAGCCACTTGCGATGTCTCTGAGTTTTCCTCCTGAGTTTTCTCATCCTCCCAGAGTCTCGTGCAGTTGTGGCATTTGGTCCTTCGGTGCTATAGCTTCACCATACGATGCTGAACTGCATTCAGCAGCCCACAGTAGTTAAGTGATTGTTAAATGTCTTTGAATGGAGTGTGTCCAGTGTGGCTGACCTGTGGCTGAAAGGGACTGAACCCAGTTAGTTCCTCCTGCCTGTGCCCCCCACAGCTGTGTGCCATGTGGTGGGGAGCTCCCAGCTGGAAACAGCTGGAGGGGCAGCTCCTGTGCTGGCCGTGTCTGTCGACATCCCTGTGTAGGATGCCAGCGAGAAGTTCCTGTGCAGCTATACCTTATGGCATGTATGCCATGGACTCCATCAGGAGCACCCCACAGCTCTTCAGATCCCTGTTGCAACCTGCTTGTTTTGTAACAACCAGGACAAGCTGGCCAAGACTGACCTTCCTGGTGTATTATCCCAAACTGAGCCCTAGCAAGGACTCAAAACAACAGGCTCAAAGCTAGTTCTGGCCCCTCTGTTTTCATCAGTTGTCTTAATTTTTGTTTTTCTTTCCTATGGGGACAGCAACGTGTACTTTTTCTTTCCCACTTTCTTAAAAGTGAAAAAAAGGTGTATCTATGGTGGTATCTTTCAAAAATAACTGGGACAATAAACAGGAGCTGCTGTTGCTGTTTTTCTTGGCTTTGCTGTCTGCTACCTCAAAGCACATCACTAAGATTCGAATACTTCCCACTTCACTGAAATTTGGAAGTTTTTGGAAACGTGGCAATACAATAATTAACAGAGATTTTTTTTAATTTGCAGCTGACTTGGAAAATTTGACAAGCGCTGAGCGCATAACAGTTCTCCAAGAAAAATTGCAGGAAATCAGGAAACATTACCTGTCCTTAAAATCTGAGGTGGCTTCCATTGACCGAAGAAGAAAGCGTTTAAAGAAAAAAGAGCGGGAAAGTAAGTGCTGGAAACTGAATTCTGCTTTTAGAGGGCTAAATTGCATGTCTTGTTTTTAAGGCGTTAACAAGAATTGGATAATTTTTAGGGAGACGTGTGCATTAGGAGTGTGGGGGTTTTTTTTGTTTGTGGTGTTGTGTTGGTTTTGGTGTTTGTTTTTTGTTTTTTTAAAGACTGTATGCAGTTATTTTATGGTCTTTAGGAGGTATGGTTCATATATCCAGTGACTACATAACAGGAAAATATAAAAAAGGCATGAAATCCATTCTGTTTAGGCAAAACTACTTTATACAGAAAAAATATACAGAAAAATAAGCTTTTCCAACCAGTGAACAAAAAATGTAAGGTTCCTAATAACTTATAACTTTCTTCAAGTTACACAATAATTCACCATAGTTTTGCTTCTGTGTCTAGTTAGTGCTTTCCCCTTAGGAAAAGTGATTTATTTGATGAGTTTAAGGGAGACCATCAGTTAAATCTGATTTCCCTGAGGCTGCTTTACCTGTTGCTGTAGGGAGAGTTCTAGTGTGCCTGCTTCTAGCAGCATTAAAATGATTATTTTCTTCATGCCTTGTTTATATGCACATTTAAGAACCCACTGAGTATAAGAAGAAAGACTGAAATGCCACGTGTAGTAAGATTTTTATGGCTGCAGCCATGACATGGGTACTGTAGTTGCTTCTTGGTTGCTGGTGCAGGGTGCGTGTGCCTCACAAGGCACTACCCATGGTGATCCCCACAGGAAAGAAAGGGAACAGTTGACTCTGCTGGTGGGTCAGGAGTGAGCTCTGGTGTCCTCTGGCTGGACCCTTGGTCTGGGTGGCCAGTGAACCAGGGCTGCAAGGGACAGTGCCCTGCTGCCTGGCACACAGCCGAAGCTGCCTCCTGAAGTATTTGCCACAAAACCAAGGGAATGGAGGCTTCTCTCTTTTTAATTATCAGGCATTGGTTGCTGGATTCAGTATATACCAATGCTTGTTGTTGAATGGGAAAACATTTTTATTGCTTAATTTGTAAACTTTTATAACGTGTTTTCCTCTTCCTGTGCAGGTGCTGCTACTACATCATCTTCCTCCTCATCACCTTCCTCTAGTTCCATTACGGCTGCAGTTATGTTAACTTTAGCAGAACCATCTATGTCAAGTTCATCACAGAATGGAATGTCAGTTGAGTGCAGGTGACAGCAGGACTTGCCAAAGCACTTTGCACTTAATGGCTGCTGAGGGCCACTCTTTTTTTTTTTTTTCTCTTTTTTTTTTTTATACTGCACAGTGGCACAAAATTCAGACAAGCACTATTTTGTATTTAAAGTTGTTTCTTGACAAGCTAACTTTGCACTTAAGTGCACTTTTATGAAGAAAAAGTACAACAAACTGCTTTTCCTCAAGCAATAATTGTTTCCAACTTGTCTGGGAATTGTAAGTCTAGTGACTCGAAGGCCTTCCACTGTGGCAAATGGAGGCTGTTCACTGCCTGTAGGGACAGTACAATGAGCATATAGTTGGTGGGTTGATTAAAATAAATGTGGTAAGGCTTACTGTATTCCCTGGTATTTTGTTAAAGCTGGAACATTTGATATTTTTCCATTTATTTATGACAAATATTGAACCTATTTTCATTTGTACAAGCTAATTGTTTTTTAACTGCTAAGTCACCTTATAGTGGCTTTAATTGTATACGTCAAGCACATGTATTCAATTCAAAACCTGCAGTTAGTAGGATGTTTGACACCAGTCCTGATAACCAAATATGAGAATTCCTTTAAGAAAAAAAAAAAAAGAAGACAAAAAAAGACTGACTAATGTTTACAGGTTTGAATTAGGCTTAAATAGGTTACTCTGGGTTTTAAGAACCCGTTAATTGGAATGAAACTACTGTACTTTGCCATTTTTCTATAAAACAGTATTTTTTTTTTAATTTTGATAAAATACATTATGAAAAAGAAAGAAAATGGCTAACAAACTGTATTAAATCTTAATGTATAAAGATTGTATTTAGCCAGTTTAAAGTGTATATTTATTCATAATGGATTATAACAGTTATATTTTTGTGTTTTCTTGTAAATGTTTCTTTTCCCTTAAAGCAACAAATATTTCATTTGTAATGCTTATTTTATTACGAGCTTCAAGGAGAGGACTTCAAGACAGAGTAAGGTGTGAGGCTATAATTTGTGGTTGCTGATATGAACACTGCCACAAAAGGGTAGTTGTTTTTAAAATAAATAGCTAGCGGAGTGGTAGCTATTTACTTTTTTAAATGCCTTGTACAAATTCCAAAACCAACTTCAAACTGTTTTCACTTGTATTGATTTTATGTTGTATGGATCCCAAGCTCTCTCCTGTTAATTATATACCTTTGTAAGACATTTGTATATTGCGGAAGTGTTCATTCAAGCTATTTAATACCTGGCACTGTTAATACACAGTACTTTATTGTACAGATTGTTTTACTGTTTTAATTGTAGTTCTGTGTACTTCTTTTGCCTGGGGAAATAGGGGCTGGCATGTTTTTCTTTGTTTTCTGGCAATACAACATGTAAGAATTCAAAGCATTTTGTTTGTAGATGCTAGAGTGTCAGAATCCTTTACATTTGACTTTTCTAAGAAAAGCCTTTTCAGTCTTCATAGTGTGTGCTTAAGGTTAACTGATTTTATTGAAAATGGTTTCAAAGTATTCAGAATTGTACAGGACTGTAAAAATTTGTTGACAAACACTGAAGGAAAAGCTTATAGAAAAAAGCTATAAAATATATATTAGGTTCTGCAGAAAATGGAGAATTATGTAATATATTGTACAAATGTAAGCAAAGGCCTCTGAAATAAAATGCCATAGTTTGTGAATCCCTGATTTTGTTTCTAACAGTTTAATTAAGCAACCATAGTGTGTTCATTAAAATGACTTCAAGCTGCAGAATCAGTTTAGCAAATGATCTTCGATGTAGTGTAATAGGCATTTAAGGGTAAGCCAGAGCAGGTATATTGGCCTAATTTTCCTCTAAGTGATTAACTCAAATTCATCCTCTTTTTCAGCAGAATGTGAGAGCATGGCCCATTGACATCATTAAGGCAGCACTGGTTGGAATAAAGATGAATTTTGACTCACGTTAATTCAGGTAGTTTGAAAAGCTCCCAAGGGTATTTGCTGACTTCTAATATTGACTGCCTCAAGTTCAGAGTCAGTGGAAGTGAAACTGGAATAAAACTTTAAATGTTACCTGCTTACATCATGTCTGGCTGTAGCTCAGTTGACCAAAATACTGTTACACCTGCAAAATGGCAGATTACTGTTGAAACTGATAAATAACAAATTGTGATGAGCTTTGGAAACATTGACTGTGTTAATAGTTACCAGTGATCTGAGACTGACAGGAATAAGTTTAATAATTTCAGTGGGGCTACTCAGAATATATTTACATATGCTTAAGTTTAGGAGAATCAGAGTTGTAATAGTTCAGTTCTGCCTTTCAGTCTCAGTAGGCATAACTGGTATTGATTTAACTGGGAACTACATCTGGGCAAGCAGGAGCAAATTCAGCTCTCTGCTCACCACTAGTTCCTGGTCAGCTCTCAGTTTCGGTGCCAGCTTTTTTGCTGTGATGTGACAATTGTTGACTGGTGTTCTATGGGAGGATTTGTTTGTTTACTTGTTTAAAACAGGAATCATTAGTCACCTACCCACTCCCAAATTGAGTTTTTGCATAAACAGGATTTTTGCTGTTCTTGAATACAGAGGTTATTTAGTTTTTGTTGTACTTCTCATGCAGTTAATGACTACTGAAAAATCTGGTTTGGATGTTTTATATTGCACCTCTTCTGTAAAGTGTCTTTAAATTGTACTCTCCAGGTTCATATCACTTGTGTCCCACTGGTTACAAAGGAAGTTGCCTTTGGTAAACTGTTAACCAGGCAATTTTATCTCATCTTCCAGTCAAAGCTGAGCTGCTTTTCAGGTTACATATTGTAATGCAGCTTCAAAGGTGGGTGTGCTACCTGCTTGGTGTGCACACTCTGCTTACAGCTGAGAAAGCTTCCCACCAGCAGTGGTTGCTGGGCTGTGCCCATGCTCTTGAGTGCCTGCTCAGACCATGACCTGAAAGGCAAAGTGAGACAAACTACCTCTTCTTTATGCTTTACACCTTGGCTGAGCAACAGAGTTGTTTTTGCCTGTCTCATGTTTGATTGTGTTGAGAATAAGTGAGAGAGCAGACTATCTGCATACGCTGAGAGAAAGCACACCTGGCTTGAATGCTGTCTGTATTGCTCCCAACACCATCTGTTTACTGTCTCCACCAATGCTTGTATATACTTGGTACTGTGTAGTTTCCATCATGGCAGGAAATTTTCCTGTCACCACAGGGCTCAAACTCACTCTCTGGCAGGCAGCTTGGAGGCTGTATGCCTTTTGTTGAGCTTCAGCAATTACAAGTCTCTGAAATTACCCAGCTGAATGCTTGTCCAGTGTAATTTTGATGTTCAACCTGTTCTGCCCCACCTGTGCCACCTACAAAACTGCTCTTTTGTGGGAAGGTAGATTGGAAAAGCCAATACAAGTAGTGCAACAGCTACCTGCCAGTTTTTAAGAATTTGTGTATTCTCTTGGGCTGACCACATCAGTGAGAGTCCCTACCTTTCCTGGCATCCAGAAGGCCAGACAGGGGACGCCTGGTGCGTGTGTCAAGGCTAATGCTTTACCTTTATCCCATAGCTGGATTACTAGAGCACCTACCTCTACTGGCTACAGAGTGAAGCTGGGGAGAAGAGGTACGACTGGTTCCTCCTTTTCCAGTCCCCCAGGCTACAGGCCTCGAGTGCCCTGAGAGGTACTGCGTTTCAGGGATTTTTCATAAGAAAAATCCTTACATGCTTTGAAAGCCTGCTGCGGATCCCAGGTACAGATGAAACAATCCAGGAGGAAACTGACTGCCCAAGTAATGCTTTGGGATGATCTCTCTGGTGGTCTAATAACTTAAGACTGTTTAAGCAATAACTGCTTAACTGCCTGTGGCTCTGTGCTCTTTCCGTAACCCAGTTTTGTTTGTCACGCACACACCAAGTCTGCTTCAGACCAACAAGTCACAGCCCTCCCCCTTCACATTTTCTGATCCTTTCCCAGGTTTGTCTCAAGGTGAGCTGCAGGGATCCTGAGTGTTAGGTCACCCACCTTGACAATTGTGCACCATGAAATGAAATGGCTTGAGTTAAGCCCCTTTCCACAGACTTCGGTCTGGGACCATGCTGGGCTGTCAGGTCCGTTGGGGCAGCTGCGGATGCAGAGCTGTGGTGGTCACGGCCCTGCTGCAGGCAGGGTGGCTGCTGGGCGCAGAGGTTGGCGTTGAGTGCGTGTTCGGTGGAAGAGTTGTTGAGCAGAGCACTGCGTGGCATGGGAAGCAACTTCGTGTTTCTCGTCTAATCTGCGGTCAGGGACAGCGAGAAGATCTTGCACACACTTTCACTGGTGTTTTGAGGGGCTGTGTGGTTGGTTGGGTTGTTTTGGTTTGGTTTTAAACTTCATCCTGGATAGCAATTTATGAAGATATATTCAGATAAAAAAGACATGGTGCTAGAAGAAGTGTTTCCACAGCAACACAGGGCAAAGAAAGTTGTGCTTTGAGTAGGCAACAGCAATGTTATCTTTTAACCGCTTGTGGCACTCCGAATCACTCAAGTGATTTTAAGTAAAGCAGCTTGAGAAAGACAGGTACAATCTCTCTCTTCTTAGATGGAGCCGAGTCTTGGAGAAGAATAAACAAAACAGTGTATCACACGGCTTCTCCCCCCACAAAACGCCTGCAGCAGCCACGGCTGGCATTCCATGTTTTCGCACCGCCACCAGGCCCGCAGCAAGCCCAGCGCAGCGGGCAAACGCAACGCGCCTGGGAACGGCTGCCACCCGCGACCCCAGCGCGGCCACGTCTTCCGGGCGGGGGCGCGGGGCGGGTTTCGGGTGAGCGGCGGCAGAGGCGGCGGGCGCTGAGGCGCTGCTTCCCGCGCGGCTCCCGGCCCCTCACCCAACCCCCGTCCCAACCCCCGTCCCCTCCCCGGGCGGCCGCGCCCGNGCCGCCGCCGCCCCGCCGGTGCTCGTTGCCGTCACGGAGGTGAGTGCCGCGCCGCGCTCCTCCCGGCCTGCCCTGCCCTGCCCTGCCCTGCCCTGCCCTGCCCTGCCCTGCCCTGCCCTGCCCTGCCCTGCCGGGGTCCGGGGTGCCGCTCCCCGCTGGGCGGCGGGCCGTGTCGGTGGCGGTTCCTCGTGCCTGCACGTTGGTGCCCGGGCGGGGCCGAGTGGCGGTGCTGGGGGCTGGCGGGGGCAGGCGGCTCCCCGGGGGGCGCGGGAAGCCGGGCGCTGCCTCCCAGGAGTAAAGCGTTGGAGCGCCGGTCGCCAGGCGCTGTCCAATGGGGATCCCCGCGGGGCGGGACGGGACGTGGCGAGGGTGGGTGTGCGGGTGAGACCCGTGGCGTGGGAGCACCGGTGAGCGGGCAGAGCCGGGTGCTGGAAGCACCACTTCTTGCGGCTGATGGCTTCTGTCAGTGGTGTTCCGAATAAATTACAATATAGGAAATCAGTGTAGGGCGTTTCTAGGATTTTGTCTTTCTCAAGCGTTTTTTTTTGTGTGTGTGTGTGTGTGTGTTTGTTTTTAAACAAATAAGAAAAGAAAGCCTACAGAAGAAGTGGAGAAAGTGTCAGAAGACCAGAGCTCATCTGTCATACAAGAACCTCCTGTAAAAGCAAAGAAAGCCAGAAAGAAGGAACTTTCAAAAGCAGAGAAAAAATTGGCAAACAGGTGAGTGGATAATACCTTTTTATCCTAAAGTTAAAAAAAAAAAAACAAACAACATCTAGATTAATCGTAAGATTATGAGTTCAGTGAAACAATAAAGTTCTGTTCTACTGTTGGTCTTAAGCCTTGTGTTTAAGATTATTTTTAAGAAGTTGGTGAAGTTCTTCTGTAGTTTGCTTCAGAAGGTAATGCATACTTCCAGCTTCTTGAAGATCTAGGTGTGTGAAACGCAAAATCCCTGCTACAGAGCTAACAGGTCTAAATGTTGTAGATTTAGACAAAAAGTTCTCTCTGGTATGGGATGACGCTTTCTAACTGTAGTGGCTTTATCCAGCAGACCTGCGGTCAGAGGAGCAGTTTCCGCATGAGCAAGGTACCAGACAGAGTTAGTTGTCCTTGTCACATTTCCCTCCGCTATGACGCAGAAAGACTGTTACTCTGTCCTCATGAATAGACAGGGTTGAACCAAGCAAGATGCTGTCAGTGCAGGCAGGAACCGACTCTCTGTGCAGTGAAGTTTGGATAATGAAATCGGCTTCGTTGTGGCTCAGAGCTAACACCTTGTCCTCTCTCTTGTGTACTGGGTTGCTGGTGGGGAGGAGGCAGAGGAAACTAGGAGTCACATTGAGCCTGGGAAGAAGGGAGGGGTGGGAGGAAACTTTTTTTAAGATTTGGATTTGTTTCTTATTATCCTACCCTGATTTGATTGGCAATAAATTACTTTTCCTCAAATCGAGTGTGTTTTGCCTGTAACAGCAATTGGTAAGTCCTGTCCTTATCTCAACCCATGAGCCAAAGTGGCTTTGTAGGCACCAGGGTCTACCCACCGTGCTCTGACACTGTGTGTTGTTGCATCTTCCAAGCCCGTGAAACTTTTGCTTGCTGTTTTGGTTTCAGCAGTTTTCCAGGGGCTTCTTTAGATCAGCTTGTTGTTTGTGCTGCTATTGTTACGTTATTGTTATGGCAAGCTTGGATAGATAAGAGATTTGTTAGTGCACTGATGGCTCCCAAAGGATTGTTTGTTGTGATACTGGATGCTGGAAAGAATTAAATCTCTCCTTAGGTCTTAGTGTCTAGGTTTTTTTCCCTTGAATTTTAGAGGATATCAAATTATTTAATTCTGAATTACTTCTTTATTACTCCTAACTAAACATTGAATGCAGCGTCCTGGGGACAGCAAATCGTTTTCCATGTTACAGAATGGTCAGATGTGTTTGTTTAATGCATAATAAGCAAAATAATATTTGAAATGTTACGTTGAATGTAATAATTTAAAATATGTTAAAATATTTATCTTGGAGGCTTCAATTCTTTGACCTCAAAACCTCTGTTTTTTTCCCCCTTAATCATGGTTTGCTTGTCTTTTTCTACTAAGAGAGAGTGCTTTGGAGCTGGCAGATGAAGAGGAGGAACAAAATCTGTTTCAAAACAAAGTGAAGCAAAAAAAAGGGGCTTCTCGTGCCATCACCAAAAGTGTTGTTAATCCAGATACAGGCACTACTGTAAAACAACAACAGGAAAAAAAGGTGGCTGATGAAACAGTAAACAGAAGAACAGTGTTTGTTGGGAACTTGCCTGTCAGCTGTACTGCTCAGGTATGTGAGTGGATTATGTCAGCTAAAGGAATGGAAAAAATTTCATCAGCCCTTAGTTTGAGGGGATGTTTCTGGCTAAGAAGTCGCACATATTTGTGACTAAAGTTGCTTTTTGGGAGAGTAGGATATAATGCTCATTATCAGAAACCAGTAGAGGCAATCCCTTTTATTTTATTGGAGTTAGGCTTTTTACAGCAGTGGATGCAGTTGCTCTTTCTTTAGTAAAATTGATTAGTTTCTTTTTCAATGAGAAATGACTTAATAAATGAGAGCTACAATTACAAAGTCTGCTTCTAATTTTGAATGCAAATAATAACACTTCGTATTATTACATTAATTATGTTTAAATTTATACTTTATTCTGTAGTAAGGGGTGCAAATTCAGTTTTGGCAATATGTAGAATAAGAAAACTGCCACAGGAAACACACAAACAATTACAAATTACCTGCATATTTTTAGTGGCCTTTTAATGGACCTTGTATAAATAAAATGAAAATAACGTAAACCCATCTTACTAATAAATGTTTAACATTAATTGTTATTACCATCATGCAAAAATATATTGAATTTTTTTAATATCTCCCTCTTTAGGAGCTGAAATCTCTTTTTAAAGAGTATGGACAAATAAAATCCATTCGATTCCGCTCTTTGGTAGGTTATTTCCTCTAAGGTTATACAACAAAATTATGTTTCTGATCTTAAAGGGTAGTATTCCTTAGTTGAGAAGCGGGTTTGGGTGTGTGTTTTTTGTCATTAGAAGAATCCTTGGAGATTTTACCACAGATGCATCTTTCCTTTCATCACATTTTACTCTTCCTGTAGCAGCAGTTGATACTATCAGAGCTGTATTTTCTCTGTAAGAAGAATGCTTTCATTATTGCTTGTTTAGCTAAGGTATTACTTACCTTTTCTACTCAGAGTAGCAAAGACACATTGATTGTAAATCTGTGTACTCTGTAAAATAAGGATAACAGCCTTGGAACTCAAGAAATGTGACAGATGAAATCAAAGCCAGCAACCTAATTCTGAGCTCTTTCTAGGTCATCTCTAGGAATAGCCAGTTTGATATTTGCTCACTCTGACTGGCTACATTGTTTGGGTGGGAATGATACCTGTTTGAATTCCTCTTTGTTAAGAACAAATATTTGAGATAAAATGACACTAGGCCTACTTAACAAAAGCTCTTTTTATCTTAAAGGTTCCAGCAGAAGAGACTTTATCCAAAAAGTTGGCAGCAATAAAGTAGGTTCCTCTTGTGGATTTTGTCCTTTATTTTTCAAGGCAAAAATAATTTTAAAGTGTTGGTTGTTACATATTTGGCTACATTTTTTTTTCATTTTGTGTTTCTTTGACTTTTTTAATTACCTTTGTGTCTATGTAAGTTTTCTTGACAAGTGAAAAAATAATTATGTGCCCAGTGTACTAGTAAGGAATTTGTTGTCTTAGGTTGCACTTCCTATGTTTTAGGAAGGAGGAAGATGCCAATTGTCTTTAATTCCTTTGGATTTTTATGAGCTGAGGAGGCTTGGTCAGGGTGCATGTACAGCTTGCATAAGATGTACAGTGAGACTCCCTCGGACATATGGGGCTGGCTTGACCTTGAAAAGAAACGAAGTTGCTACTGTGCTCGAGACAAGACAGTCATAAATATGTTAAACTGGAAGTGCTTGTGCACTGCACACCATCAGAATTATTTCAATATGCACCTCTTTTATGTTCCAGGCATAAGGTGCACCCTAATGTGAAGTTCGTTAATGCTTATGTTGTATTTAAGGAAGAATGCGATGCCATTAAGGCTCTAAATGAGTAAGTCTCAGTTTTGTTCCTCATTCCCTATTGAAGAGGTAGATTTACAGAGTGTTAAAAGATAAACTCCTCCTCTCTTTTGCTTGAATCAGAATAAAGTGGGGTTTTTTTTCAAACTTTAAAGTTGCTTTTGGAATAATGTTATGCAGTGACACTGTAAATTAAGTAACATTTATTCATTTTTTTAAAAAACTTTTTGGCTACAAAAGAAATGGAACAGAAATTGCTAGAGGATTTCACATCAGAGTTGACATTGCATCAAAAAACAGTTCAGTAAGTAAGATATGTGACTAGAAAACACCTTTTCTGTTTGTTTGGTTTTGATATAACTAACTTCTTGTCTTGGATCTCTTGTTTTCTTTAGCATGACAATAAACGATCTGTATTCTTGGGAAATCTCTCATATGGTAAGTCTAAAATGGATTGTTATGCATCATTATTTAACCTTTATGGAATATGTTGACAGTAGAGTTTTTTCATGTATTGATATTTAGGGTAGCTTGTTTGGGTATGTAAGTATCTTTTGCTGGAATTAATTTTTTAAATAGCAGTTTTATTTTTGAACTGAAACACCTAAAGGGATTGTACGTTTCTAGCAAGTTATGCAGATTGTTTTCGTTATTGTAGCTAGAACTGCAAGAAATTTTAGTTCTTGGTGTGGCCTGATGTTTTTTAAGCAGATGCAACTAAACTGCATAGGCCATACCTTTCTAAACTGTGAAGCATGTGCTGGTACCTGTTTGTGAACTACTTCCACGGGATACACAGGGATGGCTTCTCATTTTGATACTGTCTGTGAGCCCCAGGGTGAATGACTCTGTCCAGGCAGCTGTTGGCAATCGATTGTTACCTGTGTGTAGGTGCAAGTCAGCGCTTGATGAATGTTCAGCTCCTTCCGAGTAGACTGTAGAACAGATGAAGGGTTCACCATCAGGTGTGGTTCATGTGAGGGTGTTGATGAAGTCAGGATGCTTGGGACAAGTCTGACATGTAGAGCTTGTGTCAGTACTGTATGTTCCTGTATGCATCTGCAGAAAAAAGGGTTTGGACATTTGCAGTGCTCTGAAAATGACTTCAGCATCTTGAACCTTTCTCAGCACATCTAAGTTCTGTTGCTGTAACAAAACTTGTACTGTTAATTTCAGCCCCTCACCCCTTAGCACAGGTATGATTATATCTGTGTAAAGGGCTTACCTTTTCTATGCAGAAAAGAGAATAACCTGTATTTTTGTGTTGGCACATCACACTTGTCTGTTCACATAGGCATGAGATTAACAAAGCCTCAGACATGCACCTGTTACCAGAAAAATTGTGTAGCAACTGTGGGTAGAATCTATAAATCCATTCTTCCCTTCAGCTAAAATTCAGCGTTCAGCCAGTGAGTGTCAGACTTCAAGAACTGCCAGCTCAAGCTCATTATCAGCAGCAGTAATTCTTAGAGATTCTGGCATAAGAGGGAGCTACAAAAATGTAGCATGAATCTTAATTTCTACTATGTTCAAACCATAAGAGATTATCTGAAAAATTTATTTTGGTCTTTACCTTGACTCTCCTTTGTGACTTATATTGTGCTCTTCAAAGCTAGTGAACCTGCAGCTGTCCACATAAATTACCCTTTATAAAGTCTGCATCGGTAACTTGCTGGAATTTTTCTGAGCCACTGATATTTGTGAACCTATATGTATGTATTTATTAATATATATCTTTATATATTGCATACCTGAATTGGTAAATATAAAGTATTTGGATTTAGGCCAGGCTTGTAAAGCTGTGTAGCCATCTGTTTGGTTGTGCTTGCCTGTAGACATCAGCAATGATGCCGTGCGAGAGCACTTTGCTGTCTGTGGAGGTGTGGTAGCCGTGCGGATCGTGAGAGACAGAAAGACCGGCTTGGGTAAAGGCTTCGGCTACGTTCTCTTTGAGGTATGTGTGAGTGGTGTGCGCCAAGACGCTGGGAGTTCTTCAAAATCTGAATTGGGATTTGCCTTTATGGCCTTTTAATTTTTTTTCCTTATTTTTTAAAAATATTTTTAAAAATGTGTATATGACATTAAATGGTAGCATTGCTGTGTATTTTAAAAGCAGTTTGGAAGACCAGTTCTGTGGAAGCAAATACAAAGCAAACTATTTTAGGTTGTGTACAAAGAAAACTTGTAAAACATTGGGGCGAAAAAAATGAGAGACAGATGAGTTCACTTGGTGTAACTGCGACGTTCTCCCATTTCTTGCATGTCAAAATACAAGTGGAATTTTTTCCTGTAGCCCATTTGCAGATTCAGTATGGCTTGCTTTCTTATGGCAATCTCCCCACCTCACCTTCTGCAGTTTATTTCTGGCAGCCCTATACCTTTTTTTCACCAGTTTCTCTTTCATCTCTGTTTCAGTCTTTTGCATCTCACGTAAGCTGTTTTATAGCCCATTTTCAGGTAGCTGTGCCTCAACACGTGAACTACGTGGGCATGCTGGTGTTTCTGAGCAGAGCAGAGATCTTGTGTCATTGAATAAATAGAGCAGTTTGAGCACTTTTTATTGTTAAAATCTTGCTTACAAAAATTAAAGAAAGGCAACTATTTATTTGAAAGTAAACGACTGGAAGTAATGCTACTTTTAAACTGAATGTGTGCTCTTGCAGAATACAGATGCTGTACATCTTGCTCTGAAACTCAACGACTCTGTTCTGATGGGAAGAAAGATACGAGTGAAGCGCTGCGGAGACAAGTGGAAAGCGCCACAGAAAAGTCCAAATCAGTCTCGTGCTCCTAAGGACAGAGTTGATGCGAAATTAAAAAGCAAGAGGTGCTCTAGTGATTCATTTGTTGGTGAAAAAGCAACCCCACTGAAGAAGAGCACTAAACCAAAAAGACTAAAAACTACTCCTAGAAATAAAGCTGGGAAAAACAAACAGCCTTTTGATAAAAAGCAAACGTATAAAAGTGTTAATGATAAAGATTGATTTATACGAAAGTGTTCTGTCATAAATTCTGTCCGTAGTTGTTCCTGGTGTTCATCTCGGGGCTTTTGGCTTCTCCTTCAGGCAGCAGGAGGCGTCTGTCCGCGCTCAAACCCTTACCCAGATAGTGGTGCTTTGTTTTGTTTGTTTGGTGTTTTTTTTAATTGTTAAGCTTCAACGTTCAGGGCTTTGGCTGCCTGGGCCAGGAGACCCCGACTGCCGGGCGGCGGCGTTAGGCCCGCGCCGGCCCGTCCCGCCCAGCAGCCGGCGGGTCCCTCCCGGCTGGGCGCCGGTGCCTGCCCGGGGCGGGTGGCGGCCGCGGTGCGGCCTGGGCCGGTTGCTCGGTGCGCTACCCTAGGGCCCCGTCCTGCTGCCTCACGGAGCGCGGTTCGGCCACGCCGCGCTTCCCGGCTCCCCAGCCCTGAACCGGGGAAGGCTGCGCTCCCTCCCCGCAGGCACTGGAGGAGGCGCCCTCTGCCGCCGCTGGCTGATGACGTCAGCGGAAGCCAGGTGGGGTCCTTTCTGGCTGTCCGTTCGCTCCAAGGTGCCTGCGGCTCTGGGCGCCGGCCGCGCGGCGGGAGGGAGGGGGCGGCGGGCGGCGGGACCTTCCCTCGGCGCCGGGCACGATGATGGTGGGCAAGACCAGCGCCATCGCGGCGGGGCTGTGCGGGGCCCTTTTCATCGGCTACTGCATTTACTTCGACCGCAAGAGACGGAGCGACCCGAATTTCAAGAACCGGCTGCGGGAACGTGAGTATCCCAGCCGCCCCCTCCCCTCCCTTCCCCCGTAACGGCCGTCCCAGCGGCCTCAAACCGCCGCCGCCTCCCCGCCCTGCAACTGCCGGCCCGCACGCGGGGGGCGGGAGGGCGGCACGTGGCGCCTCCGCAGCGCGCTCCTGCCCACCACCCCCCCCGCCTCCCCAACCGCCTCGGGGGCAGCGGCCCGGCCCGCGCGGCCCCTCCCCGGCTGGAGGGGGAACGGCCTTGACCCTCCGCCGCCTGCCCGCGTTACCGCGGTTACCGGGCGGGAAGGGCGGGAGAGGGGCGAGAGGGCGAGGGGCGGCCTTCGCGCGGTTGCGCTCGTGCGGAGCAGCCCCGATCCCGCTGCTGGCTGCCTCTCCTCAGGCCTTTGCCCAAAACAGGGTGACGGGGCATCTTTTCGGGTCTCGTTTTCTGGAATTTGTGTAGTTACTGGGTAACTTGGGGTTTTCGCATCAGAAGCTTTCCTTGGAAATAACTCACCTCCCCTGTTTTGTTTTGGTTTGGGTTTGGTTTTTTTTGTTGTTGTTGTTTTTTTAATCTTGTTATCCTAGGCACTCAGGGATACTATTATCACCATATAGGTGGCGACATTTATGTTTTTTTGGAAGGCTGTCAGGTAAAGCAACACGATCTCTTATATTGAAGTTGTTGCTGTGGTAAGGCAAGAGCCGGTCGCAGGCCTCAGGTATTTTATCTGCTGCATTCTTAACCCTCCTGGCAGCTCTGTTATTAGCTTCCAGGATAAGAATGAATGCCAGAGAAAACTGTTGATTAATCCAAAATGTAGAGCTTTTCTCCCGTGGCTCTTCATTATTTCACATCCCCAACATTTATTTAAATGACTTGGTAATTAGTAAAGGTTTTAAATGTAACTGTAAATGTGAGTACTCAAGGCACTCAAAATCATCCGATGTACTCAAATGAATCATTAGAAATAAGCTGGTGTTTGTTGTGCTGGGTTGTTTCTATCATGGGAATATATATAGTATTTGTTTGATAACTAATATGAAGATAAGTAATTACCATTAACGTAAGCTTTCCCAGCAGGTAAACATAGCATGATCAGCAGTTTCATGGATGGAAGAGTCAATAACTAGATGGGTTAAGAATGAATATTTACCTGATAATGTTTAAATGCAACTTAAACACCTTGATTCTGCCTTAATGAATTGTATTGTTGAATGACCAGTGTTGTTGCTTAACAGCATATTAGTTCCACTTTTTGTAAGCTCTTCCACAGCAAATTATGTCTTTTGAATACTTCATCTTCAGGCCCTTGCTCATCATGTATGTAGCACCTTAGGTGCATACTTTTTGTGTGACTTTCAAGTACTCTTTGACCTGTAGTGCAAGTCATTCTCTGGGAGTTTGTAGTATAGTGAATTGGTATGTGCTTGCCTTGCACACACAGACTTGATTGCTGGCAGTATAATCAGCCACGTTCTTTTTATGACGTCGAATGTGTAATACAGAAAATAATGGATTACATAAGATTTTTGCAGAAGCACTGAAAGTGATTTTTGCATCACATTGTTTTAATTATCTGAGCTTGTATCCAGTGATGTTCTGAATAAACCTTAGACTTTCTCTCATTAAGAATTAACATTTTCTTAAAAGTGGAAAACCATTATGGTTTGATAGAGGATGGCTGTTGTCATTTGGAGAGCATCACTGTCCGATGGATGATCCTCGGACCTGATACACTGGGTTGCTTTTAATTGTAAGGCTTCAGACAATAATGATGAATTTGGTTTTTATTTTTTAGTACTGTAGCTGATTCTTTAGTATGAATACTTCTGTAGTGGTGCCAGTGATCTGATTATTACAACGTTTTTACTGTTGGATAGTAAGGCTTGAACTGTAAAGTATTTGATAAAAAAGGTCAAACGCAGCAGCCATTGCAGTTCTTTAGATGAAGATACACTCTTTCTCAGGCAATAGTAGGGGGTATTTGCTGAAAGACTTGTAGAAGCCACCTTTATGGCAGATCTTCTCCAGTAACATTCTTAGGATAAGATTTTTTTTTTCAGCCTCTATGATGAAATGTCACCAACATTTGGGAAGGACAGGAGATCGTACATGTCAGTGAATTGCCTGTTGTATTTGGTCAAGCACACACTGACAAATGAAGAACCAATTTTTTTCTTTTTTTGCCATCCCAGTTATACTGTACATCTCTTTGGGCTGTGTTAGGACCAAAGTTTACGTTATGAAGTCCCATCATGAAAATGAGGTGGCCAGATTCAGGTTTCAGGGAAAAAAAAAAGTGATTTCTTGTGTGGCTTGAAGAACTGCTGGACTTTGGTTTTCCAGATCGTTTAATCTTTCTTATTTAGGAGGTTTTGTGTTATTTTAGATGTTTGTGTTGCTAGTTTGGGGGCATGTCCATATTTAATCTTGGGATCAAAAGATAGCAAGCATCTGTAAGCATCTGGAGCTGCTTAATTTCCACAGCTATGTTTTATGATAAGATTTTAGATGCATTTACTATTCATGCTCTTGAATTTATAAAGCAGAACTGTTCTGTATGCAAGTACAGACACTGGTGTCTTCGTTCAGAGGCAGCCAGAATTTCTGACCGTGTTGAGCTTGGCCTCAGAGCACCTTCTGCCTGGAGAGCTGAGTGAGAAGAGAACAGTGGGCAGACTTCACGGATAGGAGCTGAAGATGCAAATGACTCTTTGGTTCTTTCTGCCTGTTTGTGGGACCAGTTATGAAGCTGCTGGGGCAACTCAAGGGTTTTTGCAACCCATACCAGAGTCTCAGGTTCTTCACTGGTTCACGTTTGGAACTTATTCCCCATGAACAAGAGCTGTGCCTGAAGGGCCTGCAAGTCACGTGCAGTTTAAAAGCTGCAGTTTAGATTTGTTTTGGATGGATGCACATGCATTTCTGTATTAACTGAGATTCCTTCTATGAAAGATTGACCTTCCCATATTTAAAATGTGATAATGTCTTTAGAAAAGAAGGAAGTTTTTCATTTTCTTGGAGGTTCCCGAGAGAAAACAAAAAATGGGGTATTTTGGGGTGTTGTTTCCCCTGTCCCCGTGCCCCCCCCTCCAAGCCATTGCTTTTTGCTTGTCATATTACAAATGAAACTTCTGGCAGTTGTTGCAGAGGTGTTTTAAAACTAGTGTTACCAGCCAATATGGGAAGAATTCATAAATACTCTTTAGAGCTATTTGGTTTTTGTAATGGTTTGAGCTAGTGGGCCTGTAAAAACATATTAAGAAGAGGAAGAAAAATTGCATAGTAGTCAAACTTCGAAGATTCTGTAGATCAGTGTTCAGTTTTAAAATCTTGATGAATCTTCACATTCCTTCACTATTTTCAGATTAAAGTGTATGATTTCATATGTGTGTGATCAGTAGTCAAAAGCTTTTATTAAATAATTTAGTTACCCGTCTGTCTTTTTTTCTTTATCTCTGCATGCTTAACCTGGTGACTGATACCTGTTGTAATGCTTTAGAAGATGTCATACTCACACTAAGAAAACATAATTTTCTCCTGAAAATGATGTACCAGTGTTTATCTGTTACCTTTTGTACTTTTCATTGATGTTTTCACTGAATGCACTACAGTTGCAACGTGACTTGTTTTGATAGTGAAACATTTCAGATAGTACCTTTTTCCCTATCATTTTTATTTAATCTTTTATGTTTTAGCAAAACTGATTTGAATAGTAGTGCAGTTTAAAGTTTTGTGCAAATTAGCGCTTCAGAAAACTTGGGGCGAGCCAATTGAAGGCACTCACTTTCAAGAGATAAATTCTTCTTTAATGTTGAAAACAACCATAATGATAAAATTATAGTATGCTACAGTTTTATATAACGCGTTTTTCTGCATATGATGGAAAATTATGTGCACAGGTCAATAAGTTGTAGAAATTCAGATGCTAAGGGTTATTAAAGTGTTGCAAAAGGTAAAGGGGTGGTCCGTGTAGTTAGAATGTGAACTCCCTTTATATAAAGAACACTTGATTTTGTCCGTAAGTTTTACGTGTTACATTATCACTCCTAGGAAATGGTATTCCTGAATGTCTTGATCATGTACAAAATTGGAAATTATTCGCTCATTGCCATTAAAACTGCTAGTAATATTTGGAAGTGTTTCCAGCTTGTAAAATTGTCTCAAAAGAAAAATTAGGGCTGTGTGACGGTTGTTCTTTGTTCACATAGATGTTCACTCAGCAGGCACTGAAGATGAATAGTAAGAGTACAGCTGTTTAAGCATAGGCTGTATTTACAAGTTAACTTGGTATAACTATTTCATTGATGAACTGATGTCTTACAAAAACGGTTGTTCTAAGGAGATCACTGGTATTACTATGATACTTATTTCTGTATGAATAGCTCCTACTGTAAAATATCTTTACACCTGCCATAGATAATTTTAATTATACTAGTTTTGCTGGAGTGATACAACTTTATGTTGCAGGCCAACTTTATGCTCAGGCTGGACAATTAAATCTGTAAATGTTTGTTCCATCTGTAAATCCTTGCTTTCCTCAGATTTCAGAATTGAATCCTTTAGTATTGCTTTTGCTGTGGGGTGATAAGATACTGCCACCTATTTTACCAGTTCCCAAGTCTTTGCTATAAAGCATCTGGGAAAGTACGCTTATGTATCGTGCCCTGTTGATGGTGCACCATATAGTTTAAAATTAGATATCCTTGACTTGTAGGCAGTTCTTCTGTGGCTTATTTTTGTTATTTTTATTTTTATTTTATTGTTAGAAGTCATGTAGAGAAATCCCGTATTACTCTGTTTTCTTCTGCATGCCTCTAGTGTGTGCAGTATACTCTGTGGCAGGCCCTGCAGAGTTGGTGTTCTCCTGCCAGCCCTCCTCACACCTCTAAATGATATTCTGTTGCAGAGAGTGGGTGGCAGTCTTGTGTTCAGTCTTCAATATTTGGAATATATTACCAGTTTCTTATCTTGAAAATGGCTTTGTTTTGTTCACCATTTCAAACTAAAATCTGAAGGCTTTTATAATTGCAAAAAATGTAAGATGTTTTTATTCTTACAGGAAGGAAGAAACAGAAGCTTGCCAAAGAGAGAGCAGGGCTTTCCAAGGTAATACTGTGTTTAATAATGCAATACTATTTTGAAAGATGTTTCATTTGTATTATTTGAAAGATTTGTTAAAAGATCTGTTTTGATTCCAGCATTACAAACACTTCTGCAGATACGCAGTCTTTAAGGATTTTTAATGCTCATAAATAACCATGTGAAATAGTTGTTCCTTTTTTGGGTCAGATAGAGGCCTTGTACTAGAAAGTACAACATTTACTCTGTGATTTGATGGTGCTTTCCTCTTTGTAGTATGTTGAAGGACTTTTCAGACTTAAAACTCATTGATGGGAAGCACCTGTAACCGAACTTGATATTTTTTTGCTATAAGGGTTTGATTCCTCTTTCCTTATTGCCAATAGATTGTGGAAAAACAGATTTATCTTAACCAATTGTAAGAAATATATTTGTGATAAATGTAACACACCTTAGAATTTGTTTGCTACAAAATTGTGTACTTAATAAACTGAGTAGAGGTGTTTCAGGCTCTGTCTCTCTGCAGGTTTGTGGTGCAATGATATGAGACCCAAGTCTGATTTTCAAAATAATTCTGTATACTTAGTGGTGACACTTTGATTTTTCTTTTGCTAGTTTCAGTGTAACGGTGTGGTTGTGTGTGTGTTTGATTTCAGTTGATAGTGTTTTCTGCTAACTTGTTTATTAACTATGTTTAAGGGCCAACTTTGGTTTTACTGTGTTTTATAGTTGCCTGATCTGAAAGATGCTGAAGCTGTTCAGAAATTTTTCCTTGAGGAGATTCAGCTTGGTGAGGAACTACTAGCTCAAGGTAATAGCATAATTTTTTTTGAAGGCTAAGCTGCAAAATATTTTTTCTTTATCTTTGCTAGATGGTGATTTTTAAATACTAAGATCTTTTGGGGAGTCAGATTTACCTAGGAAAATCTGTTTACTTGTTTCTAACCTTCTGTGTTCAGAAGATCCAGCAAGGGAGGAGAAAAATGTGGATTAATTCTCAGTATTTCATTCCGCTGCTGATGGATGTTTTATGTAAATACTTCACAGTGTGGAAGAAAGTTGATTTCAAAACATTATGATTTGTGATACAGGTGAATATGAGAAGGGTGTTGATCACTTGACCAATGCCATTGCTGTGTGTGGACAGCCGCAGCAGCTACTACAAGTTCTACAGCAGACTCTTCCACCACCAGTGTTTCAAATGCTTCTAACTAAGCTCCCTACAATAAGCCAGGTATGTGAAATGTTCCCTATTGTTTTGGTTTGAAAATAATTGAACTACTTCTCTTATCCACAGTCTTGAGTACTGGTTTTTGTAATATGCTTTTTGTGTATGTTCAGTTAGATTAAAATAAGCTTTTTTTTCACCTAAAACGTCAAGAAGTGTATATGAAAAATACCATGTAGCATTAATAGAAAGCATGGTAAAATAGAAATATAAAACTTCTCTCGTGTGTAGGGTATGCTCAGCTCTTGTAAAGTAGAGACATCTGACCGCAGCTTTGATACTGTAAGCGGATCCACTATTTCCCAGCTACAAGTTGGGGGATCAGAAAAGCAGTAACTTCCTTGCACTGGGCCTTGAGTTTTATTTTTTTAATTATATATCTACAAGTGTCTGTAAGTGCTATAAAAGTCCATTAGAATTAATCTGTTGCTTTTGCTAGCCTGTTGCTTCTAGGCCAGCTATAAACACAGAATGGTAACTAGCACCAGAACACATGATAATTTTGGAAGCTTGAGGGTTTCCCTGACAAAAGTGTTTGTAGCTGTGTGTATAAAATGCCCTCCCTTTTTAGCCTGAGTACTGTGCAAGTAACATTGATAATATGCTAGCCGGTGAGTCTGTTGTATAATAAATAATATGGTTTACATTCTTGGCAGTGCAAGGGTACTCCCTGATGGTGTTACCTCACATAAAGCAGGGACTCAGTGCTGTGCATCAGTCAGCTCTCTTTACAGCTCAGGCGTGGTTACATTTTGGCTTAAGGTCCATGTAGTTGGTAAAAACATTGAAAAGTGTCAGGTACACAAGATGTAAAGTTCTGAGGAAACAATGGAGCAAAAATGTTTCCTTAGAGAACAGTGCCAAAAACCACACGGAGTTCGTCACTTGACGCTGATAGGTTATTATTTATCTGACGTTGGCTTTGTTAGGCATTGCACAGTATGTAATTTCTGTGGAACTGACTTCAAAAACTTATGTCAAATACGTTACTGTTTTTAACATTAATCAGTTTGCTCAGTAATTACACTGCTTAATATACAGTGTAAAATTACACTGCTTGATAATCAGTTGCCTACTGTCAATTTTATGTAATTGTGAATGAGTTTTTCTCCTTCTTACAGAGAATTGTAAGTGCACAATGCTTGGCTGAAGATGATGTTGAATGAGGTCACACCACAACAGGGGGAAAAAGTGTTTTCTTACCCCAGAAGATGAGCATCAGTAGGGGGATAAAGGGGCAAACATAGTAGTTAATGGACTGTATACCACATCGGGTTCTACCAGAGTTAAAATTAACTTTGTGTAGATGGGTTTCGCAGGATATTATTTATTATCCCAGTGAAAAGTGTATTTTGATAAGAATTCATTTTATAAATACACTGTGTTGAGTTATCAAAGTATCACTAACTTCATTATTATTAAAATATGCAGTTGTAATGTTGTACATATAAAGACATAAAAGTACGACCTATTAAAAACCCAATGCTCATTTTTGAAAAAACAAAGTTATGGCAATAAAGATTTATCTGCACTTGTGTGTCCCTATAGTACTACTTTAAATTTCAGAACATTTGAGTGTCAAAGCAAATGATCTAAAAATGACTTAACATTAAAATTAATTTTTAATGTTATACCTGGTCTTCCAATGCTTTTAAATAAGTTTAAAACCTTGTGTCATTTCCTAAGAAAATGGATACGTGATTCTTTAAATAGTAACCGATCACCTTAGAAAGAGATGCAAATCAGGATGGTAATAGATGACTGGCTGCAGAAAGAATGGCAAATCCATTTCTGTCAGGAACAATAACATCTAAAGTGGTGCAAGTCAAAACTGTACCTGGCAAACATGGAATAGAACCTGGGGCAGATTGTAATAGCACAAAGGTTGGTGTTTGTTTGAAAGCTTGAAACCTTTTTGCAAGACAGGCAGTTAACATTTTGGTCCCTGGTCTTCAGGACCATAGGAAGTGGTTGTTAAGTCTTTGGCATTTGCCTTTAAAAATTGTGCTGATAAGGTAAAATGATTATATCCCCAGGCTAAACTAGCTCAAGCTAATGGAATCATAAAGTTGATGTAAAATATTGTTATTGTGTAATACTGTAAACCTGAACTTACGTAAGTTTTCCTTTGCTACTGAAAAGGAGGCAAATAATACAGAGACTCAAGTGAGTAGCAGAAGCATTCTTCTGAAAGCAGGTTTTCCATGGATAGGATGTTCTAAATGTGAAAGCAGATTGGCTTCTACTGTTCTCTGGTTTTGTGCTATCACCACTCAGGTGGCAGAAGAAACAATTAACTGCAGCTTTATATTTTTGGTGATTTGTTTTAAGGAGAAGAATGCGTTGAGGTGTCTGTGTTTCAGATCAGCTGGTAGTTTGTGCTAATGATGCTGATACATTAGTAGGAAGGTATTAAGTGTCGTAGTCCAAGTAGAAGATACTCTGACAGCACTGTAGCCAACATTCTCATCTGTCTCTGTCTCATTTCAGCCTGGTGTAAGTTTCTGTATAGGCAGATTCTTCAAAATCGTAGCTCTCAATGTTTCAGAAATTGTCTCACATAGAACTTTTGAGAGGTGAAGTGGATAGTTCATGGCCACCTAGCAGTCAAAACCTGAGTTTGGGAGTAGAAATGGCTCTTACTGAGTCAGTCTGCTTAGATGGTTTGCCATAGAAGAGATACAAGGAAATCCCAATTACCCCTTGAAAACACAATTTTTCAATATTTGAAGTGCTGTTGAATCTTTTTGTAATGCAACGACTACCGAAGTTAATGTCTGGTACGAACAAAGATTTCTTGAACTGTAGTTCAAGCTGTAGTTTAGTCATTTTGTTGTGCTTGGATTGTTCAGGTAGCATAAAGTAAAAGTAAAACTTAGTAGCCATAATCTTCAGGTGACAATGGCTGGTTTGCTCTTTTGTTTTAGAGAGACGAAGTTATTCTGCCCCTAGAATGCGTAATAAAAATATTGTGAAATTACAGAAGGTTCAATTTTTAATGGGTACAGTGAGACTGTTGGGGGGGGGAGTTTTTATTTTCTGTTTTAACTCTTAAAAGTACAGAGGAAGAATTCATAGGTTATACTGACAGAACTGTTTGTGTATTTACCTACTGTCCTTGCCAGAGGTGGTTGCTTCAGTGTGATATCTTTTTGGTTGAGCTTTTAACGTCATCTGAAGGTAAATCAAACTCTTCTACCTTGCCTTGAAAAACAAACTCAAACAGCTTAAGACAAAAGTGACACCCTTCCTTCAAACCTGAACAATCTGCTACACTCTTTGGTATAATGATGGCAATTTGAATTCGCAGTTTAGCATACAGCAAAGCTCTTCTGAACTATGTTTTTGCAAACCTGGGTGTCAATTCTTCTGATTTTGATGAAAGACTTGGGGATAGTGTTTCTACAAATGGTCATTGCTTTAATAAACATCATAGACATTATTGTAACCCTTTTTAGTTTTTTTGATCCTGCAAGATAGATGCAAACAAAATTTTAGATAGCATAGGTTTAAATAAAGCCTTAACTACAAATATGTTCGTGTATTGGATAACCCAGAGGTACCTGGTTAACATGCTAGAGCAAGCTCTGATACCTCTTTTCAGTGCCTTGGCCAATAGAGTGGGAATGATGAATCCTTTTAACAAGGCATAAGATTTTTTTTTTTCCCAAAAATCTCCTCATGAAGCCAATACCTTACAAGCTGGAGACTCGAAGAAACTGTCTAAAATAGGAATTAGCTGTTGCTCCAGCAATGGCAGGCTGACACTGGTGTAGCCAGCATGCACAGCCCACAAATGGTGGAGGCTGTAATTTAGAACTGGTTTCAGACATAAGCAAAGTGCGGGTCATCGGAAGTGCAGTGGTAGTTATGGATGTTATCGCATCAGTAGTAGTAATGCCATTGTGTTAGCTGTATGTAGTACCATATTTCTTTTCACCTGTGCAAAGTATAAAAGGTAGAAGGGAGCCATTCCGCTTGTGGATTTGCTGCTGTGGAGCTCACAGCTGCTGGGAATAAAATTTGTAATCTTACTTTACTGCAGGTAAAACTACTAATCTTTCTCCCAGAAAGAGCCATCTTCCCTTCTGTGGTGCTCCAAGAACAAGGCACTTGTTTTCAGCACTAAGAGGATTTCTGGTAAAGAAAATCAGAGGTCTGTTAGCTTTATGTTAGAAATTCTCACATCGTCAGTTACGAGCTTCTCAAGCAGCTTTTATAGAAGAAAGCCCCAGCTAGTTTCATGATCGTGCAGGACTACCTTTGATGTCTCAGCATTAAGTTTTCTAGATAACGGAATCAACTCCAAAACCAGAATGATCAGGCACACACTGACTCATCTGGCACTGATTTCCTTACCTTGGGGGATGACAGAATATTACTGTTGCCCTTGACTGGAAGTCCCAGCCCTGCTGTGTAGGAGGCCAGCCAGCCATCATCAAAGTAAAGTTCCAGCTATTTATGCACCCAGAAGAATCTTTCTAAAGTTTCAGTTGTACATCTGTTGATGGTGTGTTTAGAGTCCCTTAGGCTGAACCAGTGGCCCTACGTGACCGTTGTGTTAAAATTAACAGGAGTTAAACTTCAAGGGGGTCTTTGAAGTGGCCACTAAGTGCTTTTAGTGTTTCAAAGGCGTGTTGTACTGTACAGCCATGCTTCTGCATTTTTAAACATATAGATATGAAAAGGGATGATGTGGAAAAAAATTCTTTAAGGCTTCTGTTGTACACAAATCTTAGTTTGGTTTTTAAGTTCTGTGTTTACACTGACCAGTATGGCTAATGGTCTCCTTTATACAGTGACAAAAAAGTACCTCTTGGCACTGCATTCACATCTGGCCAAAAGCGTTTTGTGAAGAGTTGTAACTTGTTCTTGATTCACGTGGACCGGGCTGGCCTTCATCAGAGGTGCTGCAGAAACTGAGCTTCTGGTGTGGGTAACGGTACTTGTTTTCTGCATTTGTACCAAAACAGAGCTTCCCGAAGAAGATGATGTGGATATCTGATGCTGTTCTCAGAGGGCAGAATTTGCCATGTCCCATGTGAGGCCATAGCTGTGGAGTTTCTGTATCAAGCTGTCCAGCATGCTGGCACTAGATAACAAGCAGCTTTTTCAAAGTACAGTGGTTTCCATATGTTCTTGAAAAGAAAACCCAGGTTCTCGCTTCTTTCCCTGCAGTAGGAACTTACAGGTGCTAGTTTTACTGGACATCTTTTGCTGAAGTCACTACCATTTTTCCGATCACTGCTGTAACCCAATAATCTTGAACTCGTAAAGGCCTCTGTGCTATAAGCTTTTGACTCCAGACAGGTAGTTCCAGTCCCTGTTTTGTAAAGGTCAGGCCTTGGTTTAATGGGGTGACAGATGCATGTCCTGCAGCGTGCACTCACCTCATTGCCCTTACGCCCTGAGGATGTTCTTCACTCATCTTTGAGGCGATAGGATGTGGGCTGGTGCTCACCCCATGTGTGACAGTTGCTGCATGGAGTGTTGCTGCGGCGAGTGCGATGTTGCTACAGCCTGTAAATCTGTCCAGATGGTCCATGCTGCGAGGCAGTTATGAGTGGCTTTCGCGTATGAAAGTTCTACTGAGCATGAAGGCAGAAAACAGCTGAAGTCGTGTAGTTCTGCCTGCTCACAACTCGAACTTTTACAACTGAAAACTGATTTGCTCACGCTATCATTTATTTGAGCAGGCCTTAATCTAAACAGCAGAGGGCAGTTTTGCACACACATTCTGTGCAACCTCATCCTGCAAAATCCTGATTTTTAGAATCTTCCTGTCTGGTGAGATGATGCAATGCAGCATTTTGTCCAGACAAATTTTGTACAGTGTATGAGATGCGATCAGTGGGGCAGTAGTGGCATGTGTTTCTACTGACACTTAATTTTGGCTTTTTCAATCCAAATTTAATTTAAATTTTAAATTATTTTTTCATTTAAGTTTTTAAATGTGTGTTTGGTTTGTTGTGATGATGATTAGAAGGATTCCCCTTTTCTTCGTCCCTTAACACAAAGCAGGTATGTAGATAAGCCATCTGCATTGTACAGCTTAAGCACTGCAACAAAATGCAACTGAATCTCATTCCCCCGCATGTAAGAGAAGCGTTTTTCACCCACTCAGCTGTGATTTTTCTGGATGAGCTTTGCTAGCTGGAGTGAAAGGAGAGCACCTGTTCACTGCGGTAGGGGTGGAAGAGAAATCTGCATCTTGAGCCTCTGCCTGGAGTGGGACTCTGGCTGTGATGACTTGGGGTAGGAGGGCCAGCCCCTCCAAAAAAGGGCAGGATGTTACAGCTTGGTGACAAGATGCAGTTTCGTTGCTGGTTGAAATTCAGCCTAAGGTGGCAAAATTGACTCACCCTGTTGCAATCCTGTAGCTGACCTGCAGTGAGCTGTTGGGGTCTGCCTCGTGCCTTGGAGGCAGCTATTCGTATTGTAGATTTGGCTTGAGACCAAATCGTCACTAATCCTGTGCCTCTGAAATGGTTTTTCTCCGCTTCCTGGGGTGTGTTTGCAGGGGGAAAGCGTATGTTGATGCTGTACAAGGAAATGGAAGTTTTCAGCCCTTGTAGCTGTCAATCAGCATTTTTCCAAAACATTCAACTTGTTAGTAAGAAACTCTTCAAAGTCTGCTTAAAACATGGCAAGTGTCTAGAGAAAGAGCTTTTTGATAAAAAGATACTGTCTCTGCAAACTGTGCTTCTCTGTCCTTGGATCAATCTGGATGTGTTACACCCTGTAAAATAGCCTGGAAGATACAGAAATTTGCTGCAAAAAAAACAATCTTTGCCTGTTTTGGCATGTATGTAAAAGAGCATTTCCTGGAGCTCTGAAATAACCTGGTTAGCGTATTTTGTTGTATTTAATATTATTTAATTAGAAGAAATGTACATTCAGCTTTCGTGATTAAAATGACAATGATTATTGCACGAATTTGTTAATTATAATGCAATGACTAATTAAATGGAGAAATGGAGAAAAGGGATTCTTGAGCAAGCACGTTCTTTGAGGAACTCTCCTCTGGTGTTTTTAATTGATAGTACACGTCTAATCAACTACTAGCAGTACATCATTATTGGTGGGAACATTCTAATTTTGATGGACATTTACTTTCACCACACATTCACCTGGTGTAGTGTAATTGCTTGGTCATGTAAGTTACCGCAATGAAGACTAAGAACTCCTAGAATTAAGGAGGTGGAAGTTTATGCCTATATAAAGAAGAGAGCCCAGGTTGCAGCCTCCATTTTATTGAGTTCTTCAACTTGGCGTGGTTGCTATGATGACACTCAGCTGAATTTACATAACCATGAGATGTTGCTCTTTGATTTATGTTTCATTTGCTTTTATCTCTCCATCTAAAGTTTTGAGCTTTAACATCAGGCCCCTTGGCCTATGTTGGAAGTTGTCTGACAGAACTAAGGGCCCTTTTCTACTTCTCTATAGGGATGTTATCTACTGGCCATTGGCACTGGCAGAAATCTTAGCATGAAATTATTATTATTACTTCTGTGTCAGCAGAGATGTGTGGCACTCTGAAGAATCTGTCAAGATGAAGCCTGCTTCTGCAAGCTCACAGCCTGCGGTCCTCATCCTGTAATTTATTCTGCATGGTCCTTTCCTCATGGAAATCTAAGCAGTGAAGAGCAGGACATTGGGACAGTGACGCAGGAAGGGAGAAGGTAAGGCTTAGGATAGTATGATTGTTTTGGTAGCTATTGAGTGGGTGTTTTGTTTAACTGAATTATATATGAAGCTCTAAAGCTTGGTCCTTTTCCACATCACATTCTTTTAGACTGGTTGGCTAGTTACTAGTATCATCAGGAAAAATCAGACCTCCACCAACCATAGACCTGCTTATAAATCATGAAACCTACCCAAAGGAAAAAGAAAGTATTAAAGACACTCTGTATAATTGAAAATACTTGAAGCACAACCCTCTCAAACTGAAATCAAATAACATGATCTGTTGAGCACTGGGTTAATCTGCTGGCAGTCCTGCAGTTTTTAAGTGGCTTCTGCATTGCAAATGTAAGAAGCCATCCTCCAGAAATCTAGCTTGCTGTTTGGTAGCAACTTTAAAAAGAACTCTGTCTGTTCTGTCAAAACTTAGTCATCAGCCTACACCGTAGTGCCTGAAATTCAGTGACACCATCATGCAAATAGGAAAGCGGCAACATAGGTATTTAGCAGGCATAAATAAGGCAAACAGCTTAGAAAGCAACGCAGTGAGTCAGCATCCATCCTAGATGTTGGGCTGCAAACTGTGAATACATGACAACCTGATAAAATGGTTGAAAACTGGAGAGGTACTGTACTGAGAAAAAGTTATAGCCCAGTTTTGAACAGCTGATCCATCCTTAAAAGCAATGAAGCCTTCTAAAGCTTACTTCTGACACTCAGAGTCCTCTTGGCTAGAGCAGATGTTATCTGTTGGCCAGGATGGCTCTGTCCTTCTTTTTCTGCATTGGAGCTAGTGTCTGGAAAGGAGGACATGCGTGGAAGGTGCTGGCTACATGGTAGCCATCTATCCAGAAAGTCAAATGATTAGGCTGGTGTGTCCTGCCACCATCAAGAACCAGCAGACTGGTTCTTAGTGGGAGCTTGAGCTAACTACTCGGGAACCTTGGCTTATCTGGCAACCATGGAAGTAAGTGCTGCTAAGTTGAATTGGTTTTCTAAAGCGCACAGAGGTGCTGGGATGGAATGTATTGATACTGGGGCAGTACTTTCCCCATGCTTTTTGTCATAAAATGTGAAGCAGGGAAAACAATCGGCTCCTGTGTAGACTCCCTCCTTTCGTTTTGGTAGTTTCCAGGATGGTGTTTGTTATGAGACTGCCAAGGCCGGGAGCAGTGTTTTCTCTGCTGGGTTGTCCTCAGAATTTTCCAGCAGGCCTAATAATATTTGTCATTAGGCTGTAGATCTTTTGACAGATGGGTGTGTCCTACCTTGAGCAGCACATTTTCAATAGAAACGGTGATCTCACTCTGATTTTAAGGAAATTAGGAAACAGATTGCGGTCTGACAGAACCAGCAATGGCTCAGACTCAGGATCCTTCATGGCCTTTCCTATTTTTTTAATCTTACTGTTCAAATTCTGCCTTCCCCGCTCCTGGTAATGTTGTAGGTGTTGTGTACTTAGTCTCAGGAGGTGACAACCCAAACTTTGTTGCTGATTGATGCAGCAGGGATTTTGTAAATTCTAAGTATTCATAGGTCACCGTAGTATTTGTAGAGGTCATCACTCTGGGCTTTTGAAGAAATGCTGCTGTAAGACTGATTCGCTGGAACAGCATAGATTATCTTCATTTTGGGGAACTTAACTCCATTTTCCTTTCTTCTTGGAAGACCACATTATTTTTGCTGATATCAAAGAATATCACTCTTGTTGACATGGCTGTTTAGGGCACATGCAGTACAGCCGTGCTCTTGTGAAGCTTCACAGGACTTGGGGACCAAAGATATGGAGCTAATGATTGTTAGCTAGACATACTGTCCTTTGCACCATGGCCAAATGCAGTCTAATGCTGCTAATCACCTTTCATTGTCCATAAGGTGTGCGGGTGGTCATTTATTTCCAATGGGAAGTGCAAGAACAGAAAGCAGTTTGCCACGAGGCAGAGCTTTGTGGACTGTCTTGGATGCCTGATGCAAGGCTGCTTCTGTTGCTTCCCAAAATGATTGTCTGACATGGCAGAGTTCACGCACCAGCAGTGGTTTTGTTTTCTGTCTAAATAGAAGTCTGCTGCAGCCTTGCAACTTAATATCTTTCAGTGAACATGCACCAAGATCTTTTTTCTTTTTAACTCGCTGTGTGAAGGTCATGCAAAATAATTTGTTTGCTTCCCTTTGCTAGGTGTTTTGCACAGGTGGAGTGCCTGTCTTATGCTATCTAAGGGGCTTAGCATTTTGGCTTTTCTTTTTTTTTCATTGTTGAAAGGTTAACGTTTGTATTCTTGTTGGAATACAATGGAAATGTGTCATTGCAGAGGCACATAATGGAGTTACATTTTCAGGGCTGGCACTGCAGATAGCAGCTGGGCACACAAGTACTGAGGCGTTTGGTCCAACAGGATTGGGAACAGGGCACCAGCTCTAGATTCAGACCTCTCTCCTTGGGACAAGGTAGCCCTCGCTGTTCCTGCCAGCCCATCTTTTTGCCGCAGGTGTCCGTACAACAATTGCAGAACAGGCCGAGGCTGCGGTCGCTTTGTGTGCAGCAGCAATGGAAGACGGGAACCTGCAGGCCTCGGCGTAAGCACCAGCTTTTCCCAGCAAAGCCAAGTTTGCCTTAAACTTCCTGTTGGTGGAATTTTTCCCTTTCCCCCTTGCCTTCCTACACCTGTCTTTTACAGACCAAGCGGTTTTGCAGTTGTCAGGCTTGGTTGTAAAGCACTGAAAGGAAGCTGGGCCCCGTGTTCGGGTACGGTGATGCGAGGGGGGCACGGAGAGCCCGCAGAGCCCCCTCGTGTGTTTTGGCTTCCCGGAGCCGGTGCCACTAGATGGCAATGTGGTACTCCTGCCGCCGGGACTCCCCTGCTCTTTCCTGTAACGTTTCTTGCCTTTTCTGTATTTATCTCTGCCAAACTGATGATTGCACCCACCACCCCGGCAAGAGAACAGAACAAAATCATTTCATAGAACATTACAGCTGTTGTGCCTTTCTCTTTTCTTTCTTTTTTTCCCTTCCCCCCCCCTCCCCACTTCTTTGTCCCGCAGCAGGGTGCAGAGGTTTAAAAACCTTCTTTCTTAATCGCTCTCATTCTAAAAACAGAGAAAACACAGCCTCTTGGGAGCAATTAGCTGTGAGAAAAGCATTTCTCAAACAATTGCCAGGAAATATTGTCTTGACCGATATTCCCGATGTAACACTGTCGTTCTCAGTACTGTTATTCTAAGATACTCGACTGCAAAAACAGCAGGGTACAGATCTTAAATGTGCGATCTGCAGCTTACCACCTACCTTACCTCTTTATATCCATTTACTTTCAGTTTGTGTCCTCCCCGCGCTCCCTGTAGCTATTCTGTCTAGGAGAATGAAGAATTATTTGTGACTCTCCTCTTGTGACTAGTGTATCAGGCCAAGGCTGTGATAAGACACGGCTGAAAATTAAGGTTACGACTCCACTGCCCGGCTTTCTGATTGAAATTCCGTGGCAAGTGTGCTGCGGAGGAGGTCAGGCTGCACGCTTACCGTGATGCCTCCCAGCTGTAAAGCCTGGCAGCCTGAGCGGACGTGAGGTTAGTGAGGCCTGAATTTCAGTGGGAGCGGCTGGACAGCAGGTAGATGTGAAGCAGGCAGCAGAGATCCACTGCAAGCAGGGTCTCGAACAGGGAAGCCCTCTACCCATTGTTGTGTTCACGGAAGATGGACGGGGCTGTAGGGTGGGGAGAGGCTGGTGGCATGGAGGTAAACCTCAAGCGCTAAAAGCCAGCTTTAGCAGTGGCTAGGAACCTCTGCTAGCTAGCCAGCTAGCTAGATGTACACACATGCATGCCCGTTTGCATGCGCAGCCATAGCTGTTTGTATTGTGCAGTTCAAATTTTGTCCCTCTTTACGTAAATTCGTGGAGACTTGAGAAATGGCCTCACTCTGTGGGACAGGGTGTGAACTAAAGCACCTTCTGGAAGACAGACAGCAGTGTAATCCTTTCATTCAACCCTGTCTGCAGCTGCTTTTTATAAACTTGGCATAAATATGCATTCAGTGAGGCCAGGCCTGTGTAGCTGGAAAATATTTTCCAACATCCAAAAAACCAGAAGATTGGAAAAAGAGCCCAGAAATTGTGCATAACATGGAATGGCCTCGCTTGTGGTTTTTTCCATGACTTCCTCAGCTCATTTTTCTGCTGCCAATTTTAGAAGCCCATAAGTCATACTTGTTAAACTTTCTCAGTTAAAATGTAACTCTAAGAACAAAGTCATATGATATGTTGCAGCCAAATAATCCTCCCAGAGCCTCTGACTGGGGAAAAGCTACCCCAATCCGGCCAGCTTGTGAACCTGCGAGGGCTCCTGTTCCACCCTCCCCGGTGACGGCTTCCGCGTGGGCTTCAGCGAGCGTATCTCCCCGCTTTTGCTGGGCTAGACAGGCCCATGGTGGGTTGTGTTGCAGGACAGTCATTGCAGAAATTCCAGCTGCTCCTCTAGGACTTCAGCAGGAGGCAATTGCAGAGGAGGCAGCAAGGGGAGGCAGCACAGGGGCTGGCGGGGTCCAGCAGTGGAGGGTTGAGGCACCATTGTAGGAAGGTGCTGCTGCTGTCAGGGGTGGGGAGACAGCAGGCTGCCAAGAGCGAAAGGGAATTCGCTGTAGGGTTTGAAAAAAGGGCATCCTCACTTCAGTTGAATCAATGTGGAAGTACTCGCATGCCAGGAGCAATGTTTTTGTTTGCCAGTTTTGCTCTCTTTTAGAAAGTGATTGTGTTTACACCAGGCACCAGATGGTTGTCCTGAAGTGCCATCCCTTGTCCAAGGTCTGCTCCGTCCCCTCACACAGAACAAATCCCCAGTCACTGCTGGAGGGGAGGTGGCTCTAAATGTACACTGGGGCAGTAGCCGAGAGTGGGATCTGGCTGTCACCCAGAGGAGAGGAAGGGGAGGGAGTGGAGCTGTGAGGGGCTTCTTGGTCTGCTCACCCTTCCAGCCCTGCCTCCCCCTTGGTCTGAGGGCAGAGCGGTGTGGAGAATCTTGCTCTGGGCGGGGGGGGAAGCAAGCAAACAAAAAAACCCAAAGGAAAATACCGATATTTTTTGTCTCCCCTAAATATCAGATTTTGAATTTGGTTCTGGCCCTCAGTGTAAACTGGGAGAGCGTCTGGAGGAAGTCAGGGGAATCGCGCTGCTGCGGAGCGGCTGCCAGCAGTGGCGGCCTCAGCGACCTCCCCTCTGCAGCAGGGCGAAACGCCCTCGCCAAGCCTGTGTGGTCTTCACGGGAAGGGAGGAACTGAGCAAACCCGCTGGAAACCAGCGAGGGTGTTGTAATGTTTTTTGGACAGCCAGTTTCAAAAACCAGCCACTGCCTCTCTCTCTTTCTCTCTCTCCCCTGGCAGGCACTTCCCGTGCCATGACATTGAGGGAGGTGGTGGTGACTGATGTAACCGCAGCCGGGCAGAGTCACTTGCCCAACGCGTGGAGGCTGGCTGACGGCCAGAGAAGTTTGCTAAGGACGGGTTTCCTCACAACGGACTCCCTGTCCCTGTGCACATACCTGTAACTGGGCCAGGTGCTTGGCATGGCCGCCTCCCCAGCTGAGTACATGGGGTGGCAGAGCTACCCAAGCTGGGAGGAGGAGGAGAAGGAGAAGAAGAAGAAGGAGAAAAGGAAGAAAATTTTGGTTTTGTCCCACGTGAATACAGACCTGATAATGTCCCTAAGCACATGTTGTTTGTGTCACCATATTGTGATTAATAATGATGCCTGTTTGTTGGTGCCAGCTGTTCTTTGTGCTAATGGTAGGAGGGGGAGAGGGTACGGAGAGGCCTGGTAGTTTTTTTGCTGGATCACCACCTTTAAGTTATTGTGATAGACCTTTAAAAGGATATCTTTGTATGAACTGGAATATAATGCTCAGCTGGGCTCTTAAATTCTGGCTCTGTTGAGAAGAGAGATCCTTTCATATCGATTGTCATTTTGTATGCAGTTCAGGCACCGACTTGTAGAAAATCTGGGCCAGGAGAGATATCATTAGGTATTTATGGGGGTTTGGTTGGCTCAGCAGTCAGTTTTTCCATTGTCATGCCATGAGAGTAGTGCATTACATACACCCTCAGGAGACATCTTTCTGCTTCCACAACAATAAAGGACTTTTTTCTTTTTCTGACTCATCTTCAGCTTGAAAAAAAACCTACCACCACCAGTAAATATAATTAGCAACAGGCAGATATACTGTACGTAGCTCTCAGAGCCCATTGGGATATTTCCTATTAAAATGTATGCTCGTGGTTGCTCAGACCTCCAGCTGCATTCCTGATTATACTTGGATGTTTTAACATAGCCTGGTGATGTTGTAGGCTGAGGAGCCATTTCTAATTTGGAAAAAGAGAATAAATACATGTAAAGCTGGAGTTGTCTTTCGTGCACACACAGGAGCTTTGGCCAGACTCCGTGGCTCACAAGGCAGGTGAGTACAAATGGCTGCATGGCGCTGGATACGAGGTCCACTTTGCTCTTTATCCTGCCTCTGACAGAGGCCAGCAGCAGATGCTGTGGGAAGGAGGACAAGAAACAGAGCAAGTCTAGACTGATCCTGCCCTAGTGTGCCCTCTTGGCTCCCAGCACAGCTGTTCTTACCAAAGGACGGGCGAAAAGGCAACTACTGCCTTGGTCCTTCTGTTCCCCAGCCTCCGCAGGTCCTCACTGTGCAGTGTCCCCTCTTTGCTTTGCTTCCCAGATGTGGCTCCGCGTGGGATGGAAAGCAGAGCCAGGTCTGCTCTGCTTCGGATCCACGCGGTCACGTGAGGATTTCTGGGTTAAATGTGTCCTGGGCCCCTCCATGTTTCCCTTATGTAAGTGTGATGGAGGCGGGAGCAGGTGGTGTGCAGCTGGGCTCTGGGCTGTGCCAGGTGGGTGTTCCCTTGCAAGCCAAAGTCCGCACGGTCCCAGTTAGGGGTTGCTGCCCGTCCGGCGTGTGCCATTGGAGAGCCAGGACTCAGCCTTTGGGTCCCTGTTTCACCTCGGGGTGAAGGCTGACACCAGTCACATGGCTGCGAGTGGGCCAAGTGGGAGATTAGTTCAGCTTTGTTTATTTATTTATTTTAACCTGTGACTAAGATGGAGGAGTATTTGGATGGGAGCTGCTCCTCCCAGAAAAGCACTGTTTATATTTCAGTCTCCTAAGCAGAGTCAGTCGGATCTGAAGTGCTCATAACCCAGCACTGGTATGTGGGCTCCGCTGGCATGTCCTCACCTAACCTGGCATTCGTGTTGTTGGACGGAGCGTGGGCTGGTTGTTTGCTCATCCCCAGCACAAATGGCCAGAAGTTTTCCTCTGTATTCCTGATTGCTGAGCTCAGAGGGGTGGAGGAGAGGAAGAGCAAGCTTTCATCTGAAAGTGGCCAGGCATTGCACAGAGCCGTACCTGGGGTTACACTGAGAAAAACGTGATGATGTGCGTGGGGTGATGGCTCTATAGCCACAGACAATATTGCAGGGCTCACCTGTGCAGCACGTGTTTAGCACAGTCATTAGTAACACTGCTGTGTGTGTAAGCAAGTCAGTACCTGCTGCCATGTGATCAAAAGGAGACATGCTTTTAGAAACATGCGAGGGTGGTATGAAAAAACAAGTCAGCTGAAGTATCCTTAGCTTGTACAGCACCTGTGGGCTAGTAGACAAAAGTGAAACGGAGCACAGAAACTCCTCAGATATTGAGCTGGTGTTTATTTCCATTATCTCTACTTAATCTGACCTGTGTAAGCTACTTATTTCTTTGAGATCTTGTCAATTCAATACCCTGGCTGTGGACACACCTAGTCTCTGGAGGAAGGGCAGAGCCAGCTCAGCCACCTTTGACGGAAAATTCTTTCCCAAAGTGAGGGTCTTGTTCCATATGGCAGGGCAGAGGGCAATGCAGAGAGCTAGTCGAGAAGCATTTAAAGCCTAGGGCTTTAAACAACACCTGACTAGATGGCTAGCAAATTAATGATACATGGGGAAATAGATTTCATATTCTCGAGCTTAGGGAAGTTTGGAGAATCCTGTCCCCATATGTCATCAGTTGCTAAAACAAGTCTTCTGGGAATGTAAAAAGTCTGTCTCTCTCCCCTCCTTACCCTATAGCAATATAAGTAGCACAACTTCACCTGAGTTTTTTGATAAATAAATGAGTAATCCTGCCTCCAGGGCTATCTGGGACTTGTGCACCACAGCCTTGCTCCGGCTTGTACCACGGTACAGTATTTTACAATGTCTGGGCTGGAGAAGATTTCTTCTGTGTAGTGTGCTGCGGTATGTTCACCGATCACAGCATTGTCTGTGGGGTGAGAAATGGGCTAAGACTCCTCTCAAGCCATCAGTCTTGGGCATTTTCTGTTTTAGCACTCTCTAATTCTTCAGTGAATCACCTGGACAGCTAATGACTGGGATCAGGCCTGTTGGCCTTTGGTCAGCAAACTAAAACCTGTTGTGTTGTTTTGTTTGTTTGTTTGTTTGTTTTTCTGGTCTGAGTTGGTAAACAAAGCATGGGCCAAAACTTCTTTTAAGCTGTCATGGCAAGGTCTAGAGAAGAGGAAGGAAGCAATGCCAGCTCAAGCGCAGTGTGTGCTGGGAGTGGTGCTCTGATTTGCAGCAGGGAGGACTTTGACATCCTAAACCAGCAGCTCAGCCACGACAGTGCAGCAGAAACCCTTCAAAGAAAGAGGACTGTGGGAACTTTCCCTTGTGTTGGTGGTACCTCCTGGTCAGGGCCCAGCAGCTGTGGGTCTGCAGGGAAAGTTGGTGTGGTGATTGCTCGTGTGTGTAGTGAAGGGTTTGCAGGCTCCAAGCTGCCTGTGCCCTTCTGTTCGTGAACTTCTTAAACTATATCTTCAATGGCAAGTAGCTGCAGGAGAAGAAAAGCAGCTTTCTAACCATGTTGAGGTTGGCCTGTTGTTGCTGAAGAAAGACCTGGGCATTATTGGTGCTCAGAGGCACTGGCTGGGCCAGGTTTGATCTTGGTAACACCTATGCAAAGAGGGGGTGTTTCCCAAGGAGACAGCTGCGTAAAAACGGTGTAAATGAGGCCAGGCTCCTGGGATTCTGTTCTTCAAACCTGAGTTTTATATTGAGGGCAGAGGGAGGCAAAGGTGTGTCAGTCTTTGGGTGGATGTTTTTGTTGCTGCTGCTTGAGCACAATGGGGAACCTCAGGGAAGTCTTCCTGAATGATGTGACTACCTGCGACTTGTCTGATTTACATTCCTCTGGCTTGTGCTGATGCACAGCCTGGTGTTGGCGAGCTTTCACAGAATCACAGAAT